>CM035286.1:57994501-58232446 GCA_020226075.1 Hydropotes inermis | reverse complement strand
GAATCAACACTGAGGAGAGGAAGGGAGAAGGCAGAGGGAAAGAGTGAAAGATTGTAGTTAGGTCATAGTTTGACTTCGCTTAGTCGATCGTGGATTCCCTTAACCTAGATTTCTCTTCTGAGACTATTGATTTACCTTGATTCTGAACTCTTGCTTGGATGCCACTTGCTTCAGAAAGGAAAAAAAAAAAAAAAAAAAGGAAAAAAAACAAAACAGAAAAAAGAAAATGGCCATTGATTTTCTCATGGTCAAGTCTGTTCCCTGGGCCCTTACGGCTAATCAGTTACCACCTCCTCCTCTTATCTTATCGGGGCTTTCTAATTTCCGCCATTAAGAGATGTCTGACTCTGTAGTTGCTGAAATCGCTCAGTCTGGGTACATAAGGAGATTAAACTGAGTCACTGAGTCCCCTTGATCTTCTCCACTTCCCCTTGTTGAAGGCGTGTCTCTGTTTACCGCGCGAGATAACGGGGTGCAGACAAGGCAGAGCGGGGCCTTAGAAGATGCAAGGGATTGAGCTATTGGTGTTGTGTATGATAGTCGACGAGAAAGTTCCACGCGGGGGGGAGACTGTAAAAAGTTCCTCAACTGCAGTTCATTATACTCAGCTTACGAGAAACCAGAGCCGTGATGATGTCTGGGGGTGTAACCAGATCCCAGCCCTTTTAAAGAGTAGTGATTAGGTGAAGTGCTTCTGACAGCTAAATAAATATTTTCTAAATAAAAATATACTGCATGCTTTAAATGGAATATCAGAACCATTTTTAGCAAGGAGGATTGCTACTCTGGGATTCCCCAGCTGCCAGGCTCTGTTCTCAGTAAAAACGGCTATTTTTTGACTGTCGCCAGCTGGAAGCGGGGCTGTGCCCAGTGAGATGACATCTGAGTTAAACAATACAGGGTCTGGAGTTGCGAGAGGCAGTGCAGACCTGAACGGGTGAGGCAGACTTCAGAAAAGTCGATTTTAAAAGCTTTGCGAAAAATAGGGGTAGAGTCCAGATTTAGAGTCTGAGTCATGAGCGGTAACTGAAGAGACACACAGACAAAGAGACCCCCAGACAGAGAAAAAGACCACTTATCACACAGTCACCAAACCCGAAAGTAGTGGTTGACATGGTAAGCAAAGGAATCAATGAGGCGCGCTCAGCAGTCTCCCACAGGTTACAGAGAAAAAGAAATCATGAAATCCACAGGAGGAGCAAGATACCATCGAGGACAACTAGAAAATTTTACAGAAATGTGGAAGAACAGCACTGGGGTTCGTAAACGCCAGAATAACTGGAGAATATATGTTATAAATATATTAACGATTACATTAAAATCCTATAAAATCATCTAAAATCTTCTGATATCATAACACTCCCCTACTTCCATTCCAGAGAGCAGTCTCTTGGTTTCAAATGTCATTTTCCAGAAATGGTTTACATGTACACAACCATAATGCACACCAGTGTTTCTCAAGTAGAGCGGTTTTGCTCCTATCGGAGCCCCTAGTCAAGCAGAAAAGTAGAAATAGAATCATTCTGAGCATAAATGACTTCTAGCATTTTTGAAACAAGATAAACTACAACCCACAGAGAACTGATCTTGAAGCAACCATCAGAAATCTTTAGAGTCACAAAGAGCAGGAGACATAAGTAAAATTTTAACTTGACTTCAAAGAGAGAGATTGGAATAATTTCTGGTAAACGTATTCTAGGATCAGAGTGTCTCTCCTTTGAAAAGTTCTAGAATATATTGTCCAACAAACAGCTTATAGCCCGAAAATTTGCAGTCAATACTAAAAGGTCAGATGGGTCCTAAAGATTAAAAAAAAAAAAATCACACGAGGTAACTTCATTTTACATTTTAATGAAATAAAAATATAGGTCTGGTGAAATACAGAGAGAGCAATTTTATTCAACAAAATTATTTGGCAATTTTCCATGTTAGAATAGTTATTAAGGTGGAGACAGTTAAATAGGATAATATTTAAGTAAATATTGTTTAAATTAGGCAAATTTATCTCTGAATGACCTGTAATATCTAAGATGTGTGGGTCAATAGTATCTACTTTTAGCGAACAATGCAAATGTCCTGTAGGGCAGTTGTATCATGTTTTTTGACAAAAATAATAAACAACTTTCAGGGGAAAAAAAGACATATGTATTAATTTTTGAATGAGTTACATTGTGGGATAGATGCCTAATTAACAATACAAATTCTTTGCTGTATTTAGTATTCTCTGTCCTCTGCACATTTTTTTTTCTTGCATTCATGTGTTTAATAATCACGAAAGCCCACTGCCATAATCGGAGAGGAAAGTTAAGCACAGGGAGATTAAGTAATTGGCCCAAATTCACACAGCAATAAGTTAGGGTCTGGGCTATGAGTCCAGGTTGTTTGGCTCCAGAATCTACATCATCAATCACGATGCCTTAATGCCTTTCGCATGTAATGAAGTCACAAATGATAAATAAAGAAGGCAAGATTCAAAATTATTTCAATAAACCACAGTATGAAAAAACCCATTGAGGACAAACATAAAATCTCACACCAGACTAACACATTCACTTTCAGCCAACTGAAGGATCAAGCTTCTAGAAAGCAGCAGAGCAGAAGAGGGACCCCCTGCGACTTTCTGGAACTATGGACACAGAGAAGGATTCCCAGGAGAGAGGAAGGATGAGCAAGGCAGGCAAGAGTCAAGTGATGAGAGAGAGGCAGGCAGGCTTTCAGGACAGGGTCCACCCCAGGCTGGAATCAGAGCGCTGAAGGAAGAGCAACGCCCCTGACTCGGCTGACTGTGAACACCACCGGTGGGTTCAGGACGTGAGTCTGTGTGAACAAGCCCACTGGTGTTCACCGCCTCATCCTAGGCATGCTGTGTCTTCCAGTAAAGATATCAAGATACTTAGAGGATACCCTGTCAGATAAATGAAATGGTAGCATAACTCTCCCAGGTATGTGAAAATACAGTTTTCGCTCATTCTTTACAGGCAATCTTCCACTTTTAAAATAAGTATACCCTACTATCCAACTCGTAAGAAAGTTCAAACACAAATTTAATTGTAGAAGGAAAGAGAATATGCCAATCAGAAGGAGATTCAGCTAATCCTTCGATAAGACAAGTAAGTAAGTGACAGAAAGGAAAATGTTCAGAAGCCCACCCTGTGTGTGCACTCGATTCCTCAGCCGTATCAGATTCTTTTATGACCCCCTGGACTGTAGCCCACCAGGCTCCTCCGTCCATGGGATTTCCCAGGCAAGAATACTGGAGTCGGTTGCCATGCCCTCCTCCAGGGATCTTCCCAACCCCGGGATCAAACCCGCATCTCCTGTGTCTCTTGAATTGCAGGCGGATTCTTCACCACTGAGCCCCAGGGAAGTCAAAAGTGTTTAGAGAGCTACCTTAGTGGTCTTAAAAATAAATTATCCCTTTCTTTTGTATCATTTATGTCCCTAACATAAAACATTCACTTACATTCATTATTTTTTCACCTATAATTTACCAGGATCATCCTAGTAATTCAAATACAGAAAGTTAATGAAGGACTCTTTGGCATCTTAATAGAACACATGTTTGGGAACACGGTCAACGGACAAGGCGTTCTTAGGTTTGATGGTGTGTCTTATCTGGTTACTTGTGACACTAAGCTCAAGTCAGGGCCCTTATACCACTAAAACTGTTGTTACCAAGATTTTCTTTTTATTTTTTGCTCATGGAGGATTCCAAACATACTTCACTATTATAGTTCAGTTGTGTATGAAAAGTAAATTGCAGTAATAATAGAAGTCAGAATCACCGAGAAGCCCTCTATGGCTTTTAATAATCCCACTGTCTGCCGAGATTTGATGTCATGGTCTAATGAGTGGTTGTTATTTTTCCCCTGAGAAAATGAGTAATGTCTCTTCTGTTAGAAAGTACTTTTCTGCAACTACTATTTACAGAAAAGGTAAAAGCATTCATGAATTTTTAATGAATCACGGGACTTGTAGCAATAAAAAAGAAAGAAAGAGAGAAAGTGAGATAATTAGAAGGTAAAGAGCACCTTCCTTCTGCAGAACTGGGGACAGACATCCTCTGGATGATCTACCACATCCCCCTCTTAACGTGACTTCTCTTTCTCATCAGAACATTCCACAAATGCTTCATTTTGAGGCCAAGATATGATAAACCTCCACAAATGTCCAGGGCTTTCTAGTTGATGGTGGAACAAACCAATGGATATTACTTTACCACTGACTCCATTGTTCAAATTCAAGGCTGCCCCATTTTCCAGCCCAGGTGGATGGTGAGAAGTGATGAGGCTTTAAAACTTGGTGAAACTGAATTATTTCATAAAATGTTTTATCGGTTAGTTACTGAGTTATAACCTTGGGAATTTTGAGGAAAACTACTTTCAAAATATTTTTTTAAAATAAGAAAAATTCACTGAAGAACCAGTGTCCCTATACCAGGTGAAAAGCGTTAAGCATTCTATATGCCTTTGTAGCAAAGAAACTCAGGGAAGTTGAAAACAACAATTAGAATTAACAATAAAAGAGGTTGTAATTATCACTTAAAATGCAGCTGTCCTGTTCTGTAATACAATTAATACCAGAAATTGAGGTATTCTTTGTCCCTCAGGCTTCTTTCAGAAGGTTCAGAAGTTTTAGAATTCAAGGAACATTAAGACCACTTCCATTATTTTTTATGGAATACAGCAAACCCAAATATCTCTCTTCTCTCCATAACTTCATTTAATTTCTTCATTTGAGACTGTTGGCATTCATACATTTATTTCTTTAGCATATTTGTTCCTCTGATTTATAAGTCATAAAAATATTTCCATTTAGAAATGGAAATTAAAATCCAAGACTTCTGTCCAGAGTCTGTTCTTTTCTTCTATTATTTCCTCAGAGCCTATTTTTAGTTTCATCTTTGCCAGGCTACCTGCAGATTCACTTTCGCTTCTCTAAAGATCTCTCAAGACCATTTTTCTGTTGGAGATGTGTCTTGAAGGAGGAATAGTGGAGAAAGGAAAGGAAAATTACTTCAGGTGAGAAATTATACTTGTAAGACCTCACACTAACTCTTAACAGCCATGATTTTCATGGATGGAAATACTTCTCTGATTTTTGCATCAAGTCTGGCTACAAGCTTTGATTGTCTATGAATTCCAAAGACCATGGATTGCTAACAGGTAAGTGACCTTAAAGTCAATGATCAGAAGTTGAACTGTTGATCATGAAATTATTACTCAAACCATGACCCTCTGGTGACTTGGGATCCTTCTCTTTATCTTATTGGCTTAGTGCACTTCATTCTGGGCTCGCTGTTGCTGTTGCTCAGTCGTGTCCGACTCTTTGCCACCCCATGGACTGTAGTCCACCAGGCTCCTCTGTCCGTGGAATTCTCCAGGCACAAATATTGGAGTGGGCTGCCCTTTACTCCTCCAGGGCATCTTCCCAGCCCAGGGTTCAAACTGTCATCTCTTGCATCTCCTGCACTGGAAGGCAGGTTCTTTATCACTAGGCCACCTGGAAAGCCCTAGGCATCTACAAGTTAACATCTATGAATCAAATTATTGGTATCTTCCCAATGATTCTATTCTCTCATAGTTTTTTTTTCCCCCCTACCAGAAGGGCTTCCCAGGTGGTGCTAGTGGTAAAGAATGCACCTGCCAATGCAGGTGACACTGGGTTTGATCCCTGGATCAGGAAGATCCCCTGGAGGAGGCTATGGTGATCAACTTTAGTATTCTTGCCTGGAGAATCCCATGGACAGAGGAGCCTGTTGGGCTACAGTCAATACAGGGGCAAAGAGTCAGACCCAACCAAAGTGACTTAGCATACACCAGAATGAACCACAACACCAACCATTCTATTTCTGAAGCCAAATATCTAGAACTCACTGTTGGTTTATCTCTTTTCCTCACTCTCCATCCAATCCATCCTCTGACTTAATAAGATAGACCAAAGCCTTTTCGTCTTTCTCTGCCTTTTCACCACCACACCCCTAGCCAATGTCTCCATTAGCTTTCATCTGAAGCTCTAAATAGTCTCTGACACAATTTCCTTCCTGACTCTCCTGCTTTTTGGCAACTGAACCCCTGCCCAAGAAATTGGAGTGGCACTAGGTCACAAATCAGGTTGGCTAGCTCCTCCTCTTAAAACTCCAAAGTGCCCCTGCAACAAGAAGAATCAGCCAGATGGACCTCTTGGCCTTTACAGAGCCCTGCAGGGCTGTGGCTATGTCTCACTCTGCACTGGGCTCTCCTGTTGCCGCTAAACTGCTGCATGCTGGCCTTCTCATTGGGCCTCAAACACATCACATAGTTTTCTGTTTTAGGAGGACTGACCCAGCTGTTCCTAGAATCTTTACATCGACATTTTCTGCACGTTCAGCTAAAATGTCATCTTGAAGGAACTTCTCCTAAATACCCAGATTTTAAGTACCTACCCAGTCTCTATTTGTAAGAAATCACCAACAGATCTCTCAGCATAACTGTTAGACTTCATTTCTGGTATGTTCCATGGAGAAGAAGAACTTCTCCAGCTACTTAGCTGCCATATTTCCCTCACCTAGATTAGGGCCTGACATTTAGTAGGTACTCAGTTATAAACAGGTGGCACTAGTGGTAAAGAATCCCCCTGCCAATGCAGGAGACACTAGAGATGTGGGTTCAATCCCTGGGTTGGGAAGATGCCCTGGAGAAGGAAATGGCAACCCACTCCAGTATTCTTCCTTGGGAAATCCCATGGACAGAAGAGCCTGATGGGCCACAGTCCATGGGATCACAAAGAGTCAGACAGAACTGAGCACACAGGTATGCAGTTATATGTACTTTTCATTAAATAAGACACAATTTTAAATGAGAAGATAAGTTGAATGGCAAGTTCCATAGATATCTGCTTATAGCAGTTACAAGCTTACAGCTAATTAGAACACATTAAAGCCCAGACACAAGGGCTCAGCAGTTTACTTAACTAATTTGCATGATCATCTGCTTCAAGCAGGTCTTCTTTATGGCTGAGAAACTTTCCTTCAAAATTGCAGGAAATGTTTACAGTAGGGAAAAGAGTTCGAGCTTATATCATTTAGGACAAAAAGAGAAAAGAAAGATGGGAAGAAATGAAGGAAGGAAGGAGGGAAAGTCGAAAAAAGAAAGGCAGGGAGGAATAAACTAAGAAAGGAAAGAAAATTTGAAGAGAGGTATATATTAATGCTACATGTGATTGCATCACAAAACATGGGAAGAGTTCTAGAAACTGATGCTGCCACAAGCCTGGCATGTCACAGTCCACGGGCTTGCAAGGAGTTGGACACGTCTGATCAACTGAACTGAACTAAAAGTGTTAATACTTATGAGTGAAGGAATGATTTGCGTATCTTAATTTTGTTTTCTGTGATCTATAGTTTCCACCGTTCTCTTGTTAGCTTATTTCTGCCCTGGAGTGTCCTCTCCTCCTTCTGGGAGAAGGGCAAGGCTAGTTCTCAGGCCCCCAGGTATTTCAGAGGCTACCAGACAGGGGAAGCTGTCGAAGGCAGACCAGGACTTTCTGACCCGGTGGACACCCAGAACCTTCAAAGGCTGTCTACCATACTCAGATTCCCTCAAACCTCTCTGTCCCAGGGTCATCAAGTAATTCCTGGAAGCTTTCCAGGCTTCTGAGCTCCACAGTAAAATGCTAAAAACCTCTGTAGTAATACCTCTGGGAGCAAGAATGCTTTAAGCCATTATCACAAACACCTAAAGGGAAGTACTTGAAAAATGAGAGCTAGATTGAAACCTGATGGAGTGAGGACTGAAATGCCCAGGGAGGGAAGGAAGGGCACTGAAAGGTGTGTGTGTGGGGGGTCAAGACCAACCCCACCCCTGCCCACCAAGGGCCTCAGAGGCACTGGCTGGAGTGAGAGCTGCTTCTGCTTAGATCAAGCAATTCTGAAAGCAAGGCCTTCCCTGGGAATACAGAAAAGAGGATATGCTGCTGCAGCTGATGTATGCATATACATTCAGATGCACGCTCACTGAAATCTAATCAGAACCTCCCCATCCCAGTTTGGAAATGGCTCAGTTTTCCCCAATTGCTCACAGCCACTCCTGCTTCACTGCAGCTTGTTTGTGCTCGTAAACTCCCTGGTGACAGAGCAGAGTCTTCTGAAGTCATGTTGCAGGGTCAGTTTCTAGAACTCTTCCCATATTTTCTGATGCAACCACATGTAACATTGTTGTCTCCTAGTAAACATGGAAATGGGTCAAGGAAAACATTAGCCTATGTCTGAAAAAAAAAAGAAAAAAAGACTGGTTTGGGACTTCGGTTTGAATTCAGGAACCTTCTTGTAGTTTTTGTTTTATACCAAGTCTTATTCTGTTGGCCTATAGATGAAGAAATTAGCAAGAAGAAAGGGAGCCAGTTATGCAAAATCCATTATGTATCCAGTTGCTTTCAGAATGGACAGGTGCCAAAAAAGGCAGAAAACATCTGATCTTCAGTCATTCTAACCGCCCTGTCTATGGAGGGAAGGCTGAATTTGATCTCCTGCAAATGTCTTTCCTTTTCATGTGGATCTTTCTGGCTGGGTGGCAGAGAGGAAAGACCCTCCTCTTGTTACTGACTCACTCACCAGTGTCTGACCTTCAGGAAGCCTCTAATAACTCTGGAAGTCTAGTTATTCATGTGTAAATTTAGATAATTTGTTAGATAATGGCTCAAGTCTTATGAAAATGAAACATTTGAGAAATAAGGACTTTTGAGCCTTATTTGTATTTTTTTTTTTAATTTTGCACTTAAGTATGAAGTTATTTTAACAAAATACTGGGATTTTTCTGTTTGAGTACTTGTGCTCAACCTTGTCTTGCTCATTTGGCCCCACATGGATTGTAGCCCACCAGGCTCCTCTGTCTGTGGGACTTCCCAGGTGAGAGTACTATAGTGGGTTGCTATTCCCTTCTCCAGGGGATCTTCCCAACCCAGGGATCGAACCTTGGTCTCTTATGTCTCCTGTATTGGCAGGAGGGTTCTTTACCACTAGTGTCATCTGGGACTTCATATAAGTATAATCATGCAGCATTTGTTCCCCTGACACTGGCTTCCTTCAATGAGCATAAAATCCTCAACTTTCATCTATGTTGTCACTTACTCCGGGATCTCCTTCCTTTTTTAAGTTTAAATAATATTCCACTGTATGCAAACACGGTGTCTTTATCCAATCTTCCATGGGTGGATGCATAGATTGCTTGCACATCTAAGCTATTGTGAAAAGCACTTCAATGAACACGGTGGTACTTAAATCTTTTGGAGATCCTGATTTCAATTCTTATGGAGAAAAATTCAGGAGAAGTATGGTTATTTGCTTAGGGCGTCATGCATCAACAATAATTAAATCCTAGGTAGCAGGAGGTGGCTCCAACGGTAGAGTCTGCCTGCCAGTGCAGGAGACCCAGGTTCGATTGCTGGAGAAGGTGCCTGGAGAATCCCATGGACAAGAAGAGCCTGGCAGGCTACAGCCCATGGGGTCACAAAGAATAAGACAGGACGGAGTGACTAACACACATACACAGCAAGACTCATAAGTTTAGCCTTTTGAAAAAATAAAATTAAATAAAAGGTAGTGCAGTGGCTCGGGCATGATTTAGAGACTTGTTCTCCTACTGTGTGTCAAAAGTTGAGCTAAGTGACCCATATCTACTGTTCCCTTTCATCTTTGCAGCAACAAAGGGTCGGGGAAGAGAAACGAAGATTCGGAAGCTGAGGAACTTGTCCCAGGGCTCACAGAGTTTAGGTGACAAAGACATCCTTCAAGCCCTGGGCAAGCACATGCTAAGTGCCACGTTTCTCCTAACATCTGTTTTCATTACCAAATATTCATAGTCATGCTGCTGCGCTGCTGCTGACATAGAACACATTGCCAGAATGTGCAAAACATTTCCACTCTTGTTTGCTTTTTTTTTTTCCCCCTGTGCTGTTTAGCATGCAGGATCTTAATCCCCCAACCAGGGATTGAACCCTTGCCCCCTGCATTGGGAGCGTGGAGTACTAACCACTGGACTGCCACAGAAGTCCCTGCTTACATTATAATTTTTAAAAACCTCTGTTACCAAGTAATCTAGAAAAAGTAAAGACAGACTCTTATGGAACAAACTAATTCACTTTAGTTTTTAAAACATTTTCAGAATTTCCCTGTCTCCTTTTGGTTAGGTAGTTAGTATAGGAAAAAGGAGTCCAGAACGGCGGTGGCTAAAAGACAAGGAAGGGAAAAGCCAGGGAAATACAACAAAGGAAGGCCCAAGGACCAGAGTGAGGACTTCAGGTAGAATAAACAGCACTCCTGGGTAGCCCACTTTACATAGGGCAGGCCCAAGGGGAGGAAAAACAGATAAAAAAGAGGATCCGAAGGGCCGGGGGTCTCTCTCTCCCACGCGTGCACACACTCCATCTCTCTTTCTCTCTCTCTCTCTCTTCTCTTCGCGTCTTTTGGGTGGCCATTCCCTCATGCCTTGAAGATGTATTTTCCTTTTATTTTCTAAATAAAACTGAGCTGTAACACAGAGCTGTCACACTGATCTGTCCGAGAGCTGTAACACGGCCTGTCCGAGAGCTGTGACATGCTGAGGACTTAACGTCCATCGCTTCAAATTTTTTGTTGTGACAAGACAGAACCAAGGAAATTACACTCCCCTGACACTTTTGAAATGATATTTAATAATAAAATATCAGATTAAAAGATTTTTGTGGAGTTGAATTACATTTTGTTGACTTAAAAATAGTGCCTAACATGAGAGTCGCAAGTTAGGTTTTATTTGGGGCAAAATTCAGATAGCTCTAAAAGACTCACCAAAGAGGCAGGGGAAGAAGGTCTGCATATATGTGATTTTGGTAAAGGGGGGAACACATGCAATCAAGCACATATTTTTTCCCAAAATGTATCAGTTAGTCTCAAGAAGCTTCTGCTAGTCATGAGAAACAGCTGTCACCATGATGGATTTCAGTGCTTTTCTAGATATGAGGAGATACAAGGATTGGGCTCATAAAATCAGCTTCTAAGAACATCTAACTATCTGAAGACCTGTCCTGCCAGTTTTCCCGGAGCACAGAACGCCTCATTTTTGCTCTGTATGTTGAATTCCTTCCAAGGGTGTTGAAGGGAAGCAGCCGCAGGGGCATGTGATTTAATCCTCATATAGGCAGATGGCAAGCACTCACCACAATTGCCAATTTGTGGCTGACAGTTTCAAAAACATCTGATACATTGAAACACACACGTTATCTATGGCTTGTTCAGTACAGCTTGGAAAACTTTCGAGTGAAGATGGAAGTAGGCTTTTGAATGTCAGAGGTAAGGATTGCCACCTGCAAACTTGATTTTCTCAGCCACAATGTTACTCAGTCTAGACCTGTGCTTAAGGCAGAATTTTTGAACTAAAGCCTTTTCCAAAGAACACTGTGAGACCAAAGTCAATAGATGATGATTAAATGCCTAGGTGTTTTTTAAGTATTTCACTAAACAGGGAAGATTAAGAAAACCAAGCATCATAAATCTCCTTGTCTCTAGCCTACATACGGTCTAATAACCAAATAAAGAATCTGAAACATCTTAATCCTTCCAACTGGAGGAAGATAAACTCATGTCATTGGACCACATTCTTCTTAAGTCAGACTGTATGGTTGCCCACTTTCACTCACTGAAATAAAGACATTTTAAGGCAGCTCACACCTGATCTAGGGTGGCTAAAGCTGAAGCACCAATACTTTGACCACTTGGTGAGAAGAGCTGACTCTCTGGAAAAGACCCTGATGCTGGGAAAGATTGAGGGCCGAAGGAGAGAGCGGCAGAGGATGAGTGGTTAGATGGCATTAACGACTCAGCGGACACGAATTTGAGCAAACTCCAGGAGATAGTGAAGGACAGGGAAGCCTGGCGTGTGGCAGTCCATGGGGTAGCAAAGAGTCAGACACGACTGAGCAACTGAACAACAAGCTGAGCTAAGTATTTGACAAGGCTTTCTCCTGGGACATCAGGGGATGGAAGGAGAGCTTCCTTTTGTCAAACATCTCACACCGTTGGTCCTTCTTCAAAGCTGTGATCAGCAAAGAAGCCAACAGAGAGGCTGTGGACTTGATTTTGTACAGATGGTAGCTATGTGTCACTCAGTACTGCATGATTAGGCTAAGTGCTACTGATCAGCTTCTTAATGTCTACAATTTTCTCTTTTTATTCCTGTTTGATGAAATGTTCTCAGCAGAACTTGATAGCAGCAGACCTGGCATGAAATGATGGGGGAAAAAGAAAAGCAATGACTTGTTCTTTAAGAAAGTCTCTTACAAGGGCAACATCATTACGATTTGGAAAATTACAAGCCTGGAGCAGTGACTTAGACAGAAGGTATTGTCCTTGTTGGGACTAATTCTTTCATAAAGGGCTCCCTGTGGTCCTCCATTACACGTGTCTGATTCCAACCTGTACACTTGCCTAAAGCTGAGTGGGTATGAGGGAGAAAGGGGTGGCCCTCATCTATAAGAATTCAGCCCTCCACGGCAGCCCACCGTCAGATCGCACCCTGTAAGCTTCCTCCTCATTTTTCAGTTACTACAAAGGTGAGTCAGTGTGTGTACTTCAGCACGGGTCATCCTCCTTCCCACTTTCAGCATCAGAAACTGTCTTTAGTCCACAGCACAAAAACCAAGACTTGTGTTCTGTGCTCCCTGCTTGCATAATATATTGCTAAAAATCTAGGTCAAAAAAAAATTGATAATTGCCAATTATCATTTCCTTTGTTTTGACAAGTCAAGGATGAAATTCAAAACCTCATTTGCATCAGCAGAGTAAAAAAAAAAAAAAAAAAAACCTGCATGGAAGGAAGATGGATCCGGGGTGGGGTGGAGAATGGGGTTGAAATACCATAAGGGGAAATGATGACTGTGTTGGTTACAGGTTCAAATTAATTCATTAAAGGTATTTATCAAGTTATAATTTTAGTTAAATGGACAGCTAGTAACCCACATTCCTTACACTAACCCTTCTATACTTCCCGTGAAGAGACTGACGCCAAACCTTTCTGGTCTGGATCGTTTCTTTTAACCATCAAATATAGCCCTAGAGAGTCTGCCTCTGGAAGTAACAAAAATAGCCCTGCCATCCCACCACAAAATAGTGTGTTCCTGCTGCCCATCTAGTCCTCTTCTGACTGATCTGATGTGCTGGAGGAGCATTCAAACTGGGACCTAAAAGGTGGAAAGAAGGATGGAAGATGCCCTTTTTTCCCCTAAGCCCCCCTCCACCAAAAATACGTTTCTTCCCTACTCCTCTGAAATACAGCTGAAGAAACAGTAGGCTGGCCCGGAGGATTGCAAGGTGTCCTAAGTAAATCTGTTTTGACTTTCTAACTGTCACGGGTCCCTTACAATACCTTGCCTTAGAAACTCTCCAAAGCTCTGTTAGAAGACAGGAAGGTACAGATTAAGATGGATAAATAAATAAAAGAAGGAAAGAAAGAAAAGGCGGAGAGACTGCAGCCCCACATTTCCTTATTGGGGATGTATTACGGAATCACTTCTCAACTCAGTGCCAGGATGGTGCTCGGGGCAAAGTGAAGCTCTGTCAGGACAAGACTCTTCCTCTGACTGAGGCATTCTTTTGTCCTGTGGAGGAACCTCCTCTGGTTTTAACGACTTTGACAAGAGGTGGGGAAGAGGCGCGCGTAGTCATTTCTAACAAAGGTCTCATTGACTCAAGTTTATGATTTTTGCTCGAAATCACTTCCTACCAAAGAGTAGGACTTTGAAGTTTATTCTTTGTTCAGTCATGCTTATTCTGATTTCTTTAAGAAGAAACAAAAGACCAAAAAAGAAAAAAAAAAAAAAACCTCTAAAACAAAACCTCTGCTGCTTTTAAGACTAATTCTCTGTGTCTGAAAAACTTAAACCTACTTTTGCTTAAAGGGTCACAAGTCAAACATCGAATGTTCCCTCAAGGTTGTTTATGTCACACCTTGGATTGCTAAAACAGAAAGTTAGGTAGCTGATAAACTTCTCCTCTGTATATGGTTTGTTCCATTTCATGTGAGTGTGTGTGCGACGTGTGAGTGTGTATGAATTGGGTCTATTCAGTGCGGAAACGCGAGCACATTTCTGGAACTGCAGCCATTTCATTTTCTGGATTCTTTGTGATCCTTTTGTGACAGTTCCCACATATATATGTATACACACACACACATATACACAACGCACACTCGTGTATATATGCATCATTTTTTACACTGCAATAGTTCTCCGACTCAAATGTAAGTTAAACTTAATGAAGGCGGCCTTGTCACTGTAAATGACTGATTTCTGGGCAAGGTCCTTCTTTCTTTTTTTGCAGGGGGTGGTGTTGTGGGCAGGGTACATGTGGCTGACCAGCATTTGCCCTGGGTCTAGGCCTGGTTACTCTTGTGGGTGCGTTGCTTTCTTTTTGTTAAGTCGTGGTGGCCTAACAATTGTTTGCGTTGTTTCATTCACCTGGCCCCCAGCTGTCCATCCGTCCTATAAAACCATGTTGAAAGCTCACAGTGTAGAATACAAATACCAGTCAAGGAATCAAACTGTGTGGGAAGAAATGCAAACGCACGTGTCCTCTTGGAGGTGGAGGGGGAAGGTGGGCCTGCAAGAGACACTTCATGAGCAGTTTTACTCCAGACCACAGACGTTATAAAATCGCTGCAGAAGACTTCCTGTAGCTTGACACTGTGCTCCTTCAGCCAAGTGCACTCAGTGTATTTTACTTCTTATTAACTTTCCTTTCACACTGAACTTTATATTGTAAACCACCTCCTTTTATTGTTATCCACCGAGGAGCGGTTTCTTGGCAAAGAGTGAGGGTGAAATGGTGCCAAAAACCTTTTTTGGCACAGGCTATCAATTAAAACTGATATACCAACCTAGTGGAGAGAGATTAGAGCATTTCCCAGCACCGAGTTCTTGATGATTTCAGAACAGGGCAAAAGAGTTCTCCATGCTGTTTCCTCAGAGGAGATGTCATGTCCGAGATGATTCTTTTGAATGTAGTATTAGCAACTTGTCATCTGAGAAGCCATGTTTAAATCAGTTTGTTTTCTTCACCTCACACTTTTCTCTTTTTTTGCAGCTATTTTAAAAATTTGAAATATGGATGAATACCATATTTTTTAAGTGGGTTGCAGTAAAGAACACAAGATAAACGATAGAAACAGGACACAGTTAAGGACACTTCACATTAATAATAGGTTTGCTGTTGAGAAACGACCTCGGAATTCAAATATCAAAATAAGCCCCCTGGGAAAGTGCCAGGAGCAGTGGATAAAGGGTTGCAGGGAACTCTCTACGGAAGCTCAAATATTAGGCTAAATGCGTGGAAAGTGAAAGTGTTGGTCACTCGGTCCTGTCCGACTCACTGTGAACCTGAGGACTGCAGCCCGCCAGGCTCCTCTGTCCATGGGATTCTCCAGGCAAGAATACTGGAGCGGGTAGACATTCCCTTCTCCAGAAGAACTTCCTGGGCCAGGGATCAAACCCAGGTCTCCCACATTACGGGCAGGTTCTTTACTGCCTGAGCCACCAGGGGAGCCTGCTTAAATGCAGAGTATAATAATGTCACCTTCAGTCAAGAGTATTAAGGCTCTGGTGTCTTTCCCAGAACATCTGTTCAGGTTCTAATGCTGTGGAAACCAGGTGGGCACAGGGGCTGGGCCTGGGCTCCGAAGTCAGTATATCTGAGATTAAAGCCCAGGTTTATGTTTTGATTTTCTAGCTGTGTGATATTTAGCCAGCTATGTAAAGTCTCTGTGTCCCCATTTTCTCATCTGGAGTCAGAGGTGGCAACGACAGTTACTTCATGGGAGTTTTGTTAGGATTAAATGAGAAAATTTACAGAAAGCATACAGTGTGGACTAGCAATACATTGAAATCAGTGACTGTTTCAGACATCAGAATCTGTGATTTAAGTTCATGAAAAAAAATCTCCCTTCTATCAAAGGTCATTGATGCTCTAGAAATTCAGCTTCATTCCTTCTTCTGTCGTGGTTCAGTTCAGTTCAGTTCAGTCACTCAGTCGTGTCCGACTCTTTACGACCCCATGAATCGTAGCACTCCAGGCCTCCCTGTCCATCACCAACTCCCGGAGTTTACTCAAATTCATGCCCTTCGAGTCGGTGATGCCATCCAGCTATCTCATCCTCTGTCGTCCCCTTCTCCTCCTGCCCCCAATCCCTCCCAGCATCAGGGTCTTTTCCAATGAGTCAGTTCTTCGCAACAGGTGGCCAAAGTATTGGAGTTTCAGCTTCAGCATCAGTCCTTCCAATGAACACCCAGGACTGATCTCCTTTAGGATGGACTGGTTGGATCTCCTTGCAGTCCAAGGGACTCTCAAGAGTCTTCTCCAACACCACAGTTCAAAAGCATCAATTTTTCGGCACACAGCTTTCTTCACAGTCCAATTCTCACATCCATACATGACCACTTGAAAAAACATAGCCATGACCAGATGGACATTCATTGGCAAGGTAATGTCTCTGCTTTTTAATATGCTATCTAGGTTGGTCATAACTTTCCTTCCAAGGACTAAGCGTCTTTTAATTTCATGGCTGATGGTAATGAGGGTTTTCTGAGGGATCCTCATGCTCCAAAATACTGTGTACTGGAACACTGCACTGGAACCAGTTACAGAAAGGAAGAAAGTGAATCCAGAACTCTGGTGATGGGCTGCGACTCCAGTTCAGCAAAGACTCCTGGACACCAATGAGAGCAAGTCTCGTCTGAATGAAACCCATCCGACTCAGCCCTTTCGATGCCGCACGGATTCACATCTACCAATGAGCTCACAGTCTATACTGCCCAGCTCATAAAAAGACAAATCTCTGAATGAAATCACAGCCATGAACAAGAGCAGGAGCATTAGCTGAGTATGTAGGTGCCAGTACCATGGACCACAGCCCTGCTCAGGGGAGGCCCTGAAGGATCTCCTTTAAAGGTGACCCCACGGCAGTGAAGGGAAAGCCCACCCAGTGGGCAGCACTTTGGCCAGTGCCCCTGGTTATCCATATTTTTTTGTGAACAGGAAAAAACAGCCTCAGAAGACACACAGACTCATGGGCAATGGGACATGTCTTGGCTTGACTGGAGGGGACCCTGTAGGCCTGGGGACAGCAGTGTTGGGAAACGGGCATGAATGGGGCTGAACACAAAGAATGAGGACCTTTGTAGCTCATATTCACAATAAGCAAAGAACAATGTCCACTGCAGGGGAGACAGAACCAGGGTACGGAATGATCCACCCAGTGGATGCCAGCCAGCCTCGATGCCCTGAGACAACCAGTGCTTTGGCAACAGGCTTGAGTACAGAGCCACTCCAGTGGCGGAGCTGGGGGCCAGGCACAAGCTCAACATCCAGGGGCGTCTCCACCTCAGTTGCTGCTGGTGGATGCCTGGCCTGCTAGCAACAGAGACCAAGGCTATCATCCACCCTCCCCGCCTGAGTCAAATTCCTCCTGTGTATCAGCCAGCCATCCGGCACATCTCGGAAAGAGGGTGTGTGTCTTGGACACATGTGTGTTTCTCACCCTCTGTGGCTCAGCAGCCATTGCACTCCCAGGTCTCAGAGTATCTGGTCAACTGCCACGGGAAATCTACACCACATCACATCTGACAAAGAGCCTGTTGTGTAGCAAAACGAAAGGTGTGGCAGAGGGCGCGTGACCATGGAATGCACTCTTCCTACCGCATGCCGTACCATCCAGAAGCGGCTGGGTCAAACAGCATGGCCTCTTGAAGGTTCGCCCCAGCACCAGGTTGGAGGAGACTCCCTGTGAAGATGGGGCACTGTCCTTCTGGGCGCAGCATACGTCCTAAACCAGCGCGGAGTTGGTGCTGTCCTCGTGGGTTTTGGAATCAAAGGCAGAGGTAGGGGTGTATCCATTCCTACTCACACCTGGTGACTCATGTGGACAATGCATGTCTCCCTCCCCTGCAACTTCAGGCTCTATGATCGAGACATCCTGGTTTTCAGAGCAGCTATTCTCAGCAGGAAACCCAGTAAAAATTCCACTAAATTTAAGCTAAAGCTGTCACATATAATTTGGGGATCTTCACAGCAGTAAACTGCAGGCACAGGGAGTCATTCCCAGGAGGAGACTGAACCATTGCTATGAGACACAGTCAGGGAAGAATATATTTACCACTGGACATCTCATGGTATTCTCATGTCTAGTTTTAACTATAAATGGTGAAGCATCTACAAACAACGGGCTTCCCTGGTGGCTCAATGGTAAAGAATCTGCCTGTCAATGCAGGACATGTGGGTTCAATCCCTGGGTCAGGAAGATTCCCTGGAGAAGAGGAAATAGCAACCCACTGCTGTATTCGTGCCTGGAAAATCCCAAGGACAGTGGAGTCTAGTGAGCTATAGTCCATGGGGTCGCAAAGAGTCAGACATGCCTGAGCACACACAGAT
Organism: Hydropotes inermis; assembly: GCA_020226075.1. Taxonomy (NCBI): domain Eukaryota; kingdom Metazoa; phylum Chordata; class Mammalia; order Artiodactyla; family Cervidae; genus Hydropotes; species Hydropotes inermis. The sequence continues at coordinate 58,214,019 of CM035286.1, read as the reverse complement.
GCACCTACAAACTCCAGACTCAGAGCCTCGAGGATGAGATTCTGGTCACCCCACGATGCAAGCTTCCCCCCAGACCAGCAGAAATGCAAGGAAAAGGGAGAGATGCCTAGAGGAGGTAATGGAGGAAAGAGACGATGGGTATCGGTTACTGCCGTGGGACCCGCGGCAGCAGCAGGGTCTAGTTAATCTCACTAACACTCCTTTTTCCAGGGTTGCTAAAGCTGTAATGGGGCATGGGGATCTGAGGGATGAGATGAATTTAAGCCTGATTCATTCCATTGCATGTGCCAAGTACTCCATAATCAAGGTAACACACACATTATATGACCCAACTTTTCCAGATATCTCCAGTTTTGAAAGATCACACACCCCTTCAGTAATTTTTTTCTTTTTTCAAATCTGGATTTTCTTTTTGCTCAAGCACAGGAATTTGTCTTTTACTGAGTGGCCCTCTCCCCGAAGGTTCTTGATAATCTCTCTGAGAAATGCTTACGCAGCCCACAAGTCTGCCGTCTGACTCCCTGGAGTCAGGCAGCTGGGTTGCCTCAGAATTTCGAGCACGGCCCCGATCATGGCAATGCCACTGCTGCTATAAAACTGTATCTCTTAAGACTACTCATGCTGCAAGCCACAGGAAATTCATCTCACACACAGCAAAGGGGATTTATCGGCTTCCGTAACAGAAAGTCCATCTCGAGGGAGGGTTTCAGGGCTGATGAACCAGAATCAAGTTCATATTTCTTCTGTCTTCCTCTGTCCTCGGGTGCCAGATTCATGCTATGTCTGACTCTCCTCCCTGCCCACGCCCCTTGACACCACGGCCATGCAAGTCAGCCAGTAACAATAATACCGCATGCTTCCTCATTGTTTTTAAAAAGGAGAGACAGTGTGTGACCCAGCATTCCAAAGGACAGTGCAAAGATTTGACCTGATGGCTTGGCTTCAGTCACATACCTGCTCCAGAATGAATGTGCCTGTCCCCTCAGAACTCGTATGTGGAAACCTAATTCCCACTGTAACGGTACTTGGAGGTGGTGTCTTTGGGGGTGATGAGGTCATGAGGGTGGGGCTCTCGTGAATGGGATTGGTGCCCTTAAAGAAGATACCCTAGAGAGCTCCCCCCAACTTCTGCCATGTTGAAGACACAGCAAGAAGATTATCATTGAACCACAAAGCAGGCTCTCACCAGATATCAAACATGCTGTTGTCTTGATCTCAGACTTTCCGCCCTCTGGAATCGTGAGAAGTTAATTTCTGCTGTTTTTTAAGCCACCCAGTCTATGGTATTCTGTTATAGAAGCCCAGACTCACTAAGATAATACCCAACTTTGAACCAATAGATATAATGAAGTAATGATATATCCTGCTAGGCTGAGCCAATGAGCCCCCCACCCCTTAAGCTGGGACAGGCTCAGTTTCGCCCAGAATGCACTGACTATGTTGAAGAGAAGTAAAGACAGATGAGTCTGGGAACTGTTAGAAAGTGAAAATGGATGTTACAACAGAATCGACACTGTTCACTAAAAGCACCTTTTTTTTTCAATCGTGGACAGCCCCCACACCCCAACTGCCCACTTAACTCCCCACTGGGCTGAAGACATAAGAAGTATCAGGACATGGAAAAACATATAAACAAAGTAAAATCAAAAGAAACAAAAAATCTTAACAGGATCCTAGGTAAGACAGTTGCTGGACTCCATAGGCCAGTCTCTACCACACAGAAGATTCTCCGTGCAGCTCTTCTGAAACTCCACTGCGTCTGCTCATCCTTAGACATCTGAAAATGCTGGACCGAGGCCCAGGATACTGAGATTCTAAGTTTCCAGATGATGCAAAGATGCTGCTCTGAGGCCCCCACTTTGACAACTGCTCTTCTGAACCAGAGCCCTGTCAAAAGGCTCACCTGGAAAGGAAGCACCCCCCACCGTGCCTCTTCTCCCGGAAAGAAACAGAAGTTCCTAACTCTGCCTGCAGAGTTTTAAGTTCACCTCCAAGAAAGACAAACTTTATAGTATCAGACAAAGTTTAACTTCCGGTTGTTTCCAGTCTCTCCCTTTGAGCATAACTATTGCTTTACCAGGACTTATTCAAAAATGTCTTTATAGCATCTTTTCTAAACACCAAGGTAAATATTTCCTCAATGGTGAATTTAAACTTGTACAAATAAAAGAATACCAACAAAAAATGGAAAATAAAATAAAATAAAATAAAAATAACTATGTGAGGTGATGGACATATTAATAATTTTGATCTTTGTAATCTTTCCATGATGTCTATCAGATTATCACACTGTACACTTTAAATATATACAATGATATTTGTCAATTATTTCTCAATAAAAAAAAATTAAAAAATAAGAGTGTTAACAACTATAAAACCTGCACAAATAAAAGCTTTAAAGCATAATTTTCCAGACTTACAGCTTTCAAAATTCTTTAAATGATAGGGTCTAATGAAAAGAAGGATACATAAATATGCACGTGTGCCTACTACATGTGTGTCTTTGCATGTAGCACTGACAGACACATGTGCTTGCTATTATGACTGTGTTTCATGGCATGTTCACTTCTCCTGCTCTTCTCTTTTGTGGCTTTGGGTGGCCTGAGAATCTAAAGAGCATTTATAGCAACATTTCTATTTGAGTATACATTTCAATTCAAAGACAACCAACTTTTCAACATTTCAAGCGAAATTCACCTGCCCAGAGAAGATGGCACAGAAGAAGAGAACTGCAGTCGAGGCAGAAGAGCAGCTCTCCTGACTCAGGGGCTCACAGGCTGACCTCCGAGGCAGGCAAGAGGAAGCGTAATCAGATTTCCCCAGATGAAGGGAGTCTGCGACAAATATAAGAATGAAGCATTCTACTTATGAGCTCCCAGGGTGACTCAGTGGTACAGAGTTTACTTGCCAACGCAGGAGACAAAGGTTTGACCCCTGGGTCGAGAAGATCCCCCGGAGAAGGCAATGGCAACCCACTGCAGTGTTCTTGCCTGGAAAATCCCATGGACAGAGAAGCCTGGCAGGCTACAGTTCATGGGGGCACAGAGAGTTGGAGACAACTTAGAGACTGAACCTGAGCATGATTCTGCTTATATTGCTTATTTAAAGCAAGTTTTTTGATATCTGAGTCTCTTGAATTCATGATGATCATATTTAGTTGGCAACAGAGAAAAATACTTCTTAAAGAAGCACATGTTGGGGAGGGGATGGAATGGGCTTCAAATGGGGGAACTTTCCAGTGAATCTGGAGCCTGCAGAAATGCCTTTCCAGGTGTGGATGGCACTTCTGCATGAGTCTCTCCCAGCGGTTCTGCCTTTGTCTGTAATTAAAGGGCCAGAAGCTAGTTTTATATATAACTCAAGGCAATTGTAAAATATAAGTATATTTCCCCTCTGTTTAAATAAATGAAATAATTTGTCCCATAATCACATTGGTCTCTGTGAGCTCTTGAAGTTTTATGAAGGTGTAACTCATGAGTCACACTGTTACTTTGGTTATTAAAGCTTGAGTCTCGTAGTACATTTAAAAAAATATGAATCCTAACTTTGTGTAACTTTAAAGAATGGAAAGGCCTGAAGACGCATCACTATGGGAACGGTGAGATCCTGGCAGCTCCTTGTCGATCTGAGCGTGATCTGTGCAACATCAATCATGAGTCAGTTGGAGCGTCAAGAGGCCACCAGAGAGGGTGGCCCAGAGCGCTCACCCTAAAGGTGGACTGTCTGGGCAGAAATCCCAGCGTGGTCACCTGTTAGCTGGCTATGATGCCTTGGGAAAGATGCCTAGAGTGTCTAACCTGTTTCCTCTGCTGGAAAAAAAGGAAAATTACAGCATCTTCTTAGGGATGCTGGTAGAATAAATGAGTTAATGAATGTAAACCCCTTGTGTGTGTGTGCATGCATGTGTGTGTGTGTGTGTGTGTGTGTGTGTGTGAGCGCGCTCAGTCAAGACTTACTCTTTGCGACCCCACAGACTGTAGCCTGCTAGGCTCCCCTGTCCATGGGATTTTCCAGGCAAGAATACTGGAGTGGGTTGTCATTTCTATGTCCAAGAGATCTTCCCAACTCAGGGATCGAACCTGTGTCTCTTGTGTCTCCTGCAATGGTAGGCGGATTCTTTACCACTAGCGCCACCTGGGAAGTCCCTGTTAACCCCTTACCTCTCCCTGTTGAAGTAAGCTCTCGATAAACATCAGAGATTGTTGTCACCACAGTTAAGTGGCTCTGAGCTAAGGGAGAATTTACTCCTCAGGGAGCATCTGGCAATGTAAGGTGACATACTTGACCGTTAGGCCTGGAGATGTGGTGACTCCTGGCCTCTACGCATGGACGCCAGAGATGCTTCTGAATATCCCACAATGCACATCAGCTCCCACCACAGTCACCAACAAGGAATTACGCAGCACAACAGCGCCTGGCTGAGAAACCATGCCATGGCATAAACTGTATGTTGTGCATCAAGCATATTTCCCAGAAAGAAGTCAAAATAAATGGGTAAAAACCGGAACCACCCAACTCTTAACCCCCTTCACCCTGTTCTCTATATGGTAGGAGGCATAGCTTGCCTTTCTTTGTACAGTCTAGAGAGCAGTGCATATATGACAAGTGAGCAGCTCAGAATTTTCACAGACTAACCTCACCCATGTAACCAACCTCACCCTTGTAACCAACCTCACCCTTGTAACTAACCTCACCCATGTAACTAACACCTGGATCAAAAGTTAGTTTATTAATAAGACCCCAGTTATGATCTTCACTAAATATACTGACTTTCCTTGACCTGAAAGATCACAGCAGATTTTTTGTGTTGTTTTTATAAACATGGAATTGCAATTCTAACACATAAAAATGGAACTATACAGTGAGTATTTTTCCGACTGGACTTGTTTTCCTCAAACATCATAGTTTTGAGATTTACCCACATTCTTGCAAATAGTCGTCATTTGCTCAGTCTCACTGATGTGTAATATTTCACTGGACAAATGCACCTCACATGGTAAGCACCCATTTCACTCTTCAAAAGCATTTAGGTAGCTTTCAACTTGGGACTATCAGAAATGGTTTGGCTATGTACATCCTAGGACACATATTTCTGTGCACAAACACATGAATTTTTGTTGGATAAAGGGCCACCCACTGTAGTTTTTCTCACCTGGGAAACCCCACGGACAGAGGAGCCTGGCGGGCTACAGTCCACGGGTTGCAATGAATCAGACACGACTGGGCACACCCACATATGCAGCATAACCTTTGAAACTAGCAGAACATCCGGCCATGATTTCCCATTACAGCACAAATCAAACCCAAGGTCCTTTCAGCAGACACATTTCCCAGGTTGCCTGGTTTTTCGCCAACTTGCGCCTGTACGTTTATATTTGACTTCACTTCCTAAAGGGCTCCACTTTGGACAGTGAAGATGTTTTTCATCCTAACAGCATCTTCCCCAACCTTCTGCACTTATGTTCCTGACTCTACCTGAAAACTGCCCCGCACCCGCTCTCCCTCAGACACACGGTTCTCCTCTCATTTCACAAGCATGCCACCCGTTCTTTATGACTCATCACCTGTCATGTATATCCATTTCTCAGTTCTGGGAACAGCTGAAATCTTTTCGTCTTCCAGGTCTGAGTCCAGCTCACCAATGGACTCGATAACTCATTATGACATTCTATGAGGCAGCAGTGATAAACTCCAATTAATCCCATTTATTCTGTAGGACCCACTAACAAAGGTCAGGGATAGAACAGGAGTAGTTATAAAAGCACCTGACCCCCAGGTTCTCCTTTACTTAAAAGTAAGACTGCTGTTGTTGTTCAGTTGCCAAGTCGTGTCCGACTCTTTGCGACCCCACAGACTGTAGCACGCCAGGCCTCCCTGTCCTTCACTGTCTCCCTGAATTTGCTCAAACTCATGTCCAATGAGTTGGTGTTGCCATCTAAGCATCTCATCCTCAGCGCCCCCCTTCTGTTCCTGCCCTCAGTCTTTCCCAGCATCAGGGTCTTTTCCAGTGAGTCGTCTCTTCAAATCAGGTGGCCAAAATGTTGGAGTAATATTGCTGTCACCAAAAGGCAGGCAGGAACTTGAATTTTCATGCCATCATAATTATCATAATGAGGGGAATTTGCATGTAGCAGAGGGTGCAAATGCAGAATCCACAGCATAAGAGACGCTCTCTTTCAGAAAGAGCCTTGAATTTATCTCCATTTTAATGTCTCTCCACATTTTAAAATATTAGTTGAAAAGGGGGATTTGAGAGAACGAAGCAGCCAAAGTAAACACTCAACACACTGTTCTACTAGAATTTTATTATCCTCAAGTTCGCAGGCGCCTGAGCTGTTGCTGCTGCTGCCCAGGGACTTGGTGAATCAGTGGTTGTGTCTGAAAAGGAGACAAATAGGATGGAAAAAATATCCATTTCTCTGTCTGTGTGTATATTTTAAAAGGCAGTACAGTTGCATCATGCACTTATGATAACAAAGTGGTTTAAAAAAAAAAAAAAGCCTGGTTGAAATATTGAATTAACTTCATTTTTTTTATGCCACCATGACACATTTTTTTTTTCTTTTTTGTACACCAGACATTTATATTTTCATATTGTCATGGAGACTGAATGTGATTCAAATGATTCTGTGCACTGTTATGGAATAATTTGTCTTCTCTGAAGTCACTTTTTTTTCAGTGATACACTCTGTGGATGGAACAGACTAAAGAAGCAGCTAGAGAGGGTATATTTATGCAATGTGACAAGTACATACACAAAGCCGGATGATGTCGTAATGTAAGTAATTTAGAGGTTCTGGCACGTAGATGGGTGGTAAGCCATGACTGCAGTTGGCTCCATGGAGTGCGGCTGCCTAGGCCTGGGGAACTGTCTTATTTATGTTTGCTTGATGTTTTTTGTTTTGTTTTGTTTTTTGTTTTTTGGTTTTTTTTTTTTAAGGAATATTGGGGCTGAGATAGGATTTGTTCTAATGGAGGCTTCCCAGGTGGCTCCATCCGCTTGCCGATGCAGGAGACACTGGAGATGCGAGTTCAAGGCCTGGGTCAAGAAGATCCCCTGGAGAAGGAAATGACCACCCACTCCAGTATTCCTGCTTGGGAAATCCCACGGACAGAGGAGCCTGGCGGGCTACCGTGGTCGCAAAAGAGTCAGACACGGACATGACTTAGCGACTAAGCACGCATGGCCACTGATTGCTAATCTTCTGCCTGTGTAAGAAATGAAGACACGCAAGCAAGTTCTTAATTTCCCCATGAGTAAATTTGGATTTTCTTATACAATGTGAATTTTCTTCTCTAAAGATGAAAAGGATGAAGCTGGTGAGGCGAGTGGTACCTCTCTCCATGGCCCCATGAAAGATCTGTCTACACTGTCAGAAGCCCCCTCCCATGTTTTGACCGCCCAGTTGACACGGGGGACAAGCAAGACGTTCCAGTTGCTGGCAGAAGCGACAGATCACACAACCCTAGGACAGCCTGTCTAGGGGACACACTCCAATAGAAATTGGGATGAAAGCAGCAGAATGCCTTGGTTTTCCTGAAACTGTTTCTTTTAGAAAGTAGTTTTTTTGTGTGTGTGTGTTGTTTTTAATTTTGGCATAATTTGAGATTCATACAAGAGCTGAAAATATAACACAGAGGTATCCTGCCCAGTTTTCTGTATAGTCATCATCATCTTACGTTACTGTGAAATTTGTCAAAACGAAGAAACAAACGCTGGTACGTTACTATTAATTAAACTCAGACTTGACTTGGATTTCACCAGTTTTTCCATTTGTGGGCTCTTTCTGCCCCGGGATCTGATCCAGGATACCTCATTACATGCATTAACTCTTTGAATTCTTTAAATGGGGGTAGGGCATGGGGTGGGGTGCAAAGCCTACTGAACATGACAACTGGAACTAGGAAACTTCTTTGAGGAGCTGGATGACCTTAAGATATTCAGCCCTTGCAGACTCCCTACAAGCTCCTTCTCTGCAAAATGAGGACCAAGCACGCAGTGTTTCAGGCAGGGAAAGACGCTGATGGGACATGTCCTGGCCTGGTACAGCTGTTTTCCTTGGCCTGAAAGAGTTTGACCCCCAGAGGGCAGCTCTGAAGACAAGGCACTGCATTCGCCTTCCTGACTGGCCCCCACCTGCATCTGTCAAACCGGAATGGACTCTGACATTCAGCAAGAATGCTGATGCAGAGAAAAGCAAAGGCAGTTAATTATTCACAGGACTTCCCTGGTGGCTCAGGGGTGTAAAGAACCTGCCTGCCAATGCAGGAGATGCGGATTCGATCCCTGGGTTTGGGAAGATCCGCTGGAGGATGAAATGGCAACTCACTCCAGTATTCTTGCTTGGAGAATCCCATGGACAGAGGAGCCTGGCAGTCTAGAATCCATAGGGTCACAAAGAGTTGGACACAACTCAGCCACTAACCAACAGCAATCATTCACAAATCTTCAGCCCTGAAGGCATCTGCCTTTCAGTTGAGATTCTCAAATGACCTAGAGGCAGAGAGAAAGGATGTGCCGGGAGGAAAGCCTGGTACATCAAACCTTTCAGCTACTTGTCTCTCGGGGCACCCTTCCCCTCCACCTACCTCCCTGCCCCCTGCCTTTTCCCGGCTACCCGCAGGCCCTGTTCCTGCCTTTTACAGGGTCCCTTCTCTCAGCAGGACAGCAATCCGGCAAGCTTGCAAAGGCCAAACAAAACTGAGTCTCACAAATATGTAAGTGTTTTCCTTAGCTCGTGGCATAAATCAAAAAAAAAAAAGAAAGGAAAAAAAAATTCTGTTAGCACAGGGCTCAGGAGTGTTTATTTTTTTGCCAGCTGCAACATGCTACCCTCACAGGGGATCACCTAAAACCAGTTATGGTTTGGGTTGGAGGGGGACGTCAAACTTAAGCTGCGGGCTTGGCCTCTCTCAATGAATTACGACCTTGTCAAGAACCTATTTTTTTAAAATCAATGCAAGTTTTCTATCAAATCAAATACCTGCACACTAAATTATATTTTTGGTGCCAGGCTGGCTCTCCAATTTTTTTTTTTTTTTCCCTTCGCTAGTTTTTTCCAGCCTCCTCTCCCAACCCTCCCCCCTCCCCCTACCATGATACAGACAGTTTTTGTCCATAAGAAGAACCTGAAAAGTAAGCCCTTCATTGGGGGAGGGGGTGCAGTCTGTTATCTTATACACTGTAATCTATCTCAGTGGCTTCAATGACAGAAGTGCTCCTGTAAACTAAGAGTCAAAGCTGGAGGGGCGGGGGGGTTGTCCCTTTGAGTCACCCATCCAGTAGCTTTTGGAAGAAAAATGCTTTTTCCTTTTCCCTTTAAAATTTTTTTGGTGGAGGTGGACATGGGACGGGGGCTGGGTAGGCTCCTAATACAGGTGTTGGGATGAAGAGTTAAACATTTAGATTATCTTTTCAATACGTTCTTGAGACATCCCTTCCCACCTGATGTGACTTGATAGATACAAGATGATTTTAGAGCATCAAAGACTTTTTCTTCTTTCAGTTCTCCTTCTTTCCCTTCCTTCCTCTATCTTCTTCTTCTCTTTCTTCTTTCTGATCTTCAGCTAAACTCTGATCTTCTGAAAGAGTCAGACCTCTCATTTTAGAAGTGGGTGTGTCTCCCAACTAGTAGTTTAGTGGAGATAATATTCTGGGCAAGAACTCCTCGTGGGGCCAGCAGATACCTAAAGTTCTTCCTGAGGAATTATGGCGGGGTCATTTTTCAGTAACAGGGATCTCCCTGTATTGATATCCACTTAGGGCAAAGCCTTGGAGGCAGAGCGCTCCATGCGGGCACCGCAGGCGGCCCCCCCTTTCACGGCCCGGAAGTCTTTATTTGGTGGTTTTTCAATTAAATGCCACATATACTTCAGGGCATATGTAAAGAATCCTCAAATGAATTGCAAATTGTTTTCGGTAGCAACTGGGATGGTGAAAACACAGACAAGGAAATCCCAGCCAGCTGCGTTTGAGTCTTCAGAACTCAAATCAAATATTTTCTGATTGGACTCTGGACATTTTCGATGGGCTGTTAGGCCGCCGACACTGTCTTCACCGCACCGGTGAATGGCTGGTTTGGCAGAAATCTCTCATCCACCCCTCCCCACCCCCACCCCCTGCCGGTTTTCAGCTGTAAGCCACTGTTCTCAGCGTAGCCTTTGCTGATGGAGGCATGCTTAAAAGTTTCCAGGTCAGGCAGTACTGGTTATGAGTTGTTTTCCTCACTTGAGAATTCCATGGTAGGAAGACACACCAAGAATCATCTTGGGTGGGGAAAAGAGAGGAAGATAACCATTCATAAACCACAGTCAAAAAGCTAAGACACAGAGGCATGTCAGGTAGAAGCCGTGGCATGCTGGGGCCTACTGGGAGTGGCAGACCAATGCAAGTGGATAAATATTTCAGTAAACTCTTATCCTGCTGAAGTTCCTAGGCTAGTGGTCACAGGATGTGAATATCAATAGAAAGAACACAGTTCCTAATCGGAGAAAGTTCACAGTCTACAAGGAGAGGGAGGAACTTAAAACCACCAATGATAACACACAATAAACTGAAGCACATGCTAAGAGTGGACAGGTTACTTTAGAAATTTAGCATCCATTCACTTTGTCCCAGTGTAATTTGTTTGTTTGTTGGTTTATAAAATCATCCTTATCACCCCTGGAATCCTCAGTCCATCCTACTCGGAGGAAACTGAAGTTGAAAGTCGCTCAGTCGTGTCCAACTCTTTGTGACCCTATGTTCTATAGAGTCCATGGAATTCTCCAGGCCAGAATACTGGAGTGGGTAGCCTTTCCCTTCTCCAGGGGATCTTCCCAACTCAGGGATCGAACTCAGGTTTCCCACATTGCAGGCAGATTCTTTACCAGCTGAGACACCAGGGAAGCCCAGGAATACTGGAGTGGGTAGCCTATCCCTTCTGCAGCAGATCTTCCCAACCCAGGAATCGAACCGGGGGGTCTCTTTACCAACTGAGCTATCAGGGAAGCCCCGGATGGAACTGATCTTGATTTCAATTCCAGGGATGGGCCCTGACTGATCTAAGCTAGTGAATGGATTCCATCCTCCTGGCTTCAGTGACTGGATCAGAGATGATGTTAACGCCTGCTTCTCAGGAATGAGAACAGAGTATATGCATATGCACTAGAACACAGGTCCGAGAGGCAGAGGTCTGGGGTTTGCTTCACACAAAGTCAGAGGCCAATAATCCAAGAAACTAAAAAGAGTAAATAATGTCTGCGATGCTCTTAGCTCAGATCTAGGCAGTCAGTAAAGAGATGAATGAATATTAGCCGGGAATACAGATATAATTTTCTCACCGTTAGCAGGACTGGGAAATCTCCAAGGGGGAGGTTACGTGGGGGAGGACAAAGTGAAAAAATTAAAAGTAACTCTTAGGGATTTTGGGGGTTGTTGTTTTCAGTGTTGTTTTTGTTTTTATTAGGTTAACTGAATTATGTTCTACCCAGGCATCTTATGGTAGATAAAACACAAGTGAACATTCATCCCATAAGTCCAGCAAAGTCTTTAGCTAATAAAAGCAGGCATTGTAACCAGAAGTCTCATTTCATTAGTGGTGACACTGGACCCTGAATTCCTCATTTTATGGTTTTCGCCTGGAGTCATCCTCACACCAGGGTTCTAAGCATGAAACTGCCAAGAAGCACTCCTTGGACTAAGTCATTTTCATAAGCTTGTCCGCTCTTTGGATTTCCAAGTCTGGTGCTCCTAGGAAGGAACAGTATCTCTCCAGAAACTAACTATGGGAGAAGGCTGGCTTGATCTGGTTTGGTGAGATCAAATCAGTCCATCCTAAAGGAAATCAACCCTGAATATTCACTGGAAGGACTGATGCTGAAGCTGAAGCTCCAATACTCTGGCCACCTGATGTGAAGAACTGACTCATTGGAAAAGACCCTGATGCTGGGACATATTGAGGGCAGGAGGAGAAGGGGACGACAGAGGATGAAATGGTTCTATGGAATCCTTGACTCCGTGGACATGATTTTGAGTAAACTCTGGGAGACAGTGAAGGACAAGGAAGGCTCGTTTGTTGCAGTCCATGGGGTTGCAAAGAGTCAGACATGACTGAGCAACTGAAGACTGAGCGCTGAAGAGTGACAAACGGGAGAAGACAGTGTCCTGGTTAAATCTTTATCCCCTGGGATTTCAAGTCCTTGTAAATTACGGGACACAAGTAGATGCAACTGCTTACCTTAAATGAAGGAATAACTCAATTCTGCTCATAATCATCCACATTCCATTTCCACTTGGCAGTCAGTGCTTTTGAACTACCATGAATATAAGCATCACCCAGTCATATGTTATTTCCATTCTGAGACTTTTATTGAAAAGGAAAAAAAAAATGTATTGCTGACTCTGGCTGCTTGGCACCAAAGAGCAAGGTGGTGAAGATAAACTTAATTGTATTATAATCATTATTAAATAAAGATTCAGGAAAACAGCATGGGTATATTTGTGACAGAAATTATAAGAAATTTATGTAAATAACCATGTAGATTTTATACAGCCCTTAGGCTCCAGCAAGTTTTCCAAGTCTCCACTATCTCCTGGAGTCAGCTCTAATTCATGTTCATTGAGTTGGAGATGCTATCTAACCACCTCACCTTCAGTCCTGGGGTTCCCATTAAACTGAGCCTGAATTGAAAAAAAAAAAAAAATGTTTTCAGGATGAGAAGCTGGCTTTAATAATCAAAACATTTGTTTACAACAGGACGCTCTTTCCTTTCAAAAACTTAGCTTTTAAATTTCAAGGTTATAGTTCCGTCTTTATTGTAGTGTCTAATCAATGCACCTTTTCCTACTGTCTCTGGTAGCTAAAGCATTTTATTTCCTGTTCACGAAGCGGTATGTGAGCATGAAAAGCACAAGGTCTGACGTCAAGGGTTTGAGTTCAAGTCCCTCTGGTCTTATCTGTTTTCAGTGTGAAGCAACTTGCTTTACTTCTCTGACCCTCAATCTCTCTCTGTAAAATGTGACTTAGTGATATCCATTATGCCTGCCTCAAAAAGTTGTGATAAATACCAGATGAACAAATGCACAGGAAGATGAACCGCAGTTTAGAGTAAGTGCCTGGCACTTGGTTTCAAGGTAGAACCACAAGAAATCCAGACCAAAGAGCAGGCTAGAGGGGGAAACCATTTAAATAGTATAATGTGGTAAGTGCTTGGGTGGAGGAAAGGAGAGATTTTAGGAAAGTACAAAAATAGGACATCAAGTGCTTCCCTAGTAGTTCAGGGATAAAAAAAAATCCACCTGCCAATGAAGGAGATGCAGGAGATGTGAGTCTGATCCCTGGGTCGGGAAGATCCCCTGGAGAAGGAAATGGCAACCCACTTCAGTATTTTCGCCTGAGAAAGTCCATGGACAGAGGAGCCTGGTGGGCTACAGTCCACGGGGTGGCAGAGTGGGACACAGCTGAGAAACTCAGCTCACACACACACACACAGCTCACACACACACACACACACACACACACACACAGGACACCAAAAGCCCAACAGGACATATGGGTAACAGAGAAGGGCCACCTCTTTAGAAACGAGATGCTGGGTAATCAGTAATGGGTGACTTCACTGCCTGATTTTGCCACCATAAAACCAAACTTGCGTCCCTAATCACTACCAGACAGACTGCCTACCCTGGCTGAATCTCCCCCGCCTCACCCACCTACCAGTGAGGCACTCAGCACCCAGTTCTGGGCGATGCAGAAGGTGTCTCAAGTGCAGGGAACTTGCCAAGGTACAATTTGAAGTCCGAGTCAAAAAGGTCACGTTTCTCTCTTTTGTAAAAGTGCACTTGTGGCCTTGATTCTCTTGCCATTTTATATTAGAGTGTGGATTCTTAGCACCCAAAAGCTATTTGACTTAAAGACATCTGTGACTTTAGGTTACTTTGACATTCAGACTCTGAAGTTGCTGACTGTTACTCACACTCCGCTTGGACTGGCCTCCAAGATGAGAGGTGACCCTGCAGATAACACATTTCTATGAAAATGCAGCAGCAGGCAACACGCTCATCTGTACAGATGCAGCTGTTGAGACATTTCATATTTAAAATTTATTTATAAGGACTATAAATTATCTGGTTGCCTATTACATAGTGGGATTTATTTGCAATAAGCGCCAATACTTTGGCCACCTGATGTGAGGAGCCAACTCATTGGAAAAGACCCTGACGCTGGGAAAGAATGAGGAGAAGGAGGCAGCAGAAGATGAGATGGTTGTGTGGCATCACCGACTCAGTGGAATGAGTTTGAGCAAACTCCTGGAGATGGTGAAGGACGGGGAAGCCTGGCGAACTGCAGTCCACAGGGTTACAAAGAGTCGGACACAACTGAGCCACTGAACAACAACAAAATTTGCAAGAATACAGAATTGTCAGATCATTGCTATTCCTCCACTCCATCTGCTGTGAGTTGCTTTTATAAAATACACAAAGGGAAAAAGAAGAAAAAAAAAAATCCTCTCCCCACCCAAGTTGTGAGGGTCATTGGTTTACTTTACCTGTTACTAATATCAACTTTATAGCAATTTTTGCCAGGTTTGGAAAAAAAAAAAGTGGCTTGTATGGATCTATTCAATGTATTATTTATAGTGTTGTGGCCAAATCGCTATTAGATAAAAATGCAAAAACTTCCTATAAAAATGCCTTATTTTAAATAAAAATGACTCACTTCTCCCCAATTTAGACCAGCTCCTTTCTGCCCATGTAACTACCAAACTTTGAAAACATCTTTGACACTAGTCAATAGAACAGTCTCTGATATGCATCTTAGTGGAGTGTTTCACATCCATTCTTGCAACTGCAGAGTGACTTTTTTTCCCTGTCTGGCTAATTAATTGATACAACACTAATCCTCTGCACATCTGGTCCTAAATGTTTGCTCATGTGGGCTCCCTAGTGAGCCTAGTGAGGAAGTGTGGCCCAACAGCAACGTGGACTGTGCTTGATTTTGCTTTAAAATCTTCACTCTCTGGGATTAAAACCTTGAGATAAAACATCTGGATTTCAATGGCGTCCCTGGGGACCGAGAGTTATAGTTCTATAGAATACATATTGCACATAATACAGGCTTGTTATTTCTACATTAGCACTGCTCCAGCCAGCGCCCGCCGTTAGCTTGTCAGTCTCCTCACACATCATTAATAAACAGGTAATTTCATAACTGATTTCCACCTAGTGTCATGTTGAAAACCACCTGGGTTTTCGTTTTCACTCGCATGATAAGGGACAGGCTGGAGGGAGGCACTTATTATGAAACTGGGACTAATTTCATTGAATAATGGATCAAATCGGCGAAAACAAATGCATTCGCAGGAGGATGAAAGAAATTTCCGGGCCAGAGGACAGGCCTGGATCCCCTCCTCAAAACGAATCTGTTCCCTGACCTCCTTTGCACCAAATGTACACGTTGGGAATTATTCCAAAACCATGACCACTCCCTCGGGGAAGTTTCCAAAAAAAACACCATGGAAGCAACTCTTTGGGGGGAAATCTACACTTTTAAAATTGTGACATGTGAAATTAGGTCTATGACATGCTTATGTATTCACTGAATTTTAAATTAATGCTGCATGTTTTACGCCAGTAAAGATTAAAAACACACTCACCAAGGTAGGCCATGGTCCGAGTTGGCCCCCATATCTGCCTAAATGTGTAGGGATGGATAATAACATGGTGAAAGGTAATTGAAACCGATCTCTGCAGTCTAATCCACACCTTGGCCTATGCTGGGCACTGTTGTTTGGGTTTGGTTTTGGAATTTTGAGGTCTTCATCCTTCTCAGCATCATTCCTGCTCCGCTGGGAAGCAGCTAGGAATCACTGCGGCCTGCCTTCACCTCAGAAAGAGGTCTATCTAGCGGTTTCTGTGGTACCCTTCAGGCTTGTGATATGTTTCTACAGGAATTTCTAACTTTCTTCATGAACCAGGGCTAATAATTTAATATCACGATCTCTGACTTCTGCTCTTGTGGCATTTCAGTCACAACGTGGAACCACAAGAATGTATTACTAAGGAATTTACTAAGTTCAGCCCAGTTGTATTCAGCAGACAGATGGGAATTAAAAAAAAAAGCTGTATGCCATCTATTTCTCTCTGACCTTCTCTTCCATTTTCAACCCCATAATGATCTGCTTTCCTTCTTCCCATCGACTATTTTAAAGGACAGATTACAAAATCTACACTTAGTGGTTCAGGAAGAATCCTGAGTACGAACTGGGAGATGAAGAAATCTGATGCCAGAATTTCCTTAGTTTTGTGTTTTCACAATCACATTTGCAAGAAATGATTCAGTTTATATATAAACACTGAATCTCACTGGTCATTCAATACGATATAATGTATGTAGTGAAAAATTTCAACATAGTTATTATTTCTAGTCTAAAGTAGAAAACAACAACAACAAAAAAAGAGAGACAATAATTATCTAGAGTCAGTAACTTCCTACATTCTGTCGCAGAAGTTATGGAGGAGTCAAGATTAGAAGCTGAATGCTTCCAACATTCAGGAAAAGCAATATTACACCAACACATAGAACTATGCCTCTGAGCTAATAGTCTGAACTATTCCTCCTCTGTATCAGCTCCCATTTGTAATCTATTAAAATGCTTTCTTGAACCACACAGTTCCACACAGTTCTTTATAGGTGTTCTTTATAAGTCAAAACAACATAAGCCATTAAATGATAAACTAGTGAAAGCAGTCAAGATTCCAGATGCTTGCAAGAGTCAGTCAAGTATGTACCTAGTGTCATTGATTTTGCACCCTGGACCAGGACACAACTCTCAATGTCTAGACATGTTTTTAGTTGCCATAACTGGGTGGGGGCGTGGGTGAAGATGCTGCTAATGTCTAGGGGTGGGGACCAGAGATGTTATAAACATCTTAAGTTCACAAGACAGCTCCCCACCTCCCCACAACAAAATCATCTAGCTCCAAATATCAGCAGTGCCAAAAAAGAGAAACCCTGGTACAGACTGTTTGCTAGAAACATTGATAAAGCTACTAGTTTATGAGAGCCTAACAACCAGAAAGGTTTCTATGGGGCGTGTACATTTCATGCAAGCCCCACGTTGTTCCATTCCTAAAGCAAAATGTTACGCTCTTCAAACTCTCCAGGGAAGCTAGAAGCATAAAGCTTTGGGTGAAATGTAAATTTCTTAAAATATTTATCCATCCATAAGTGGCTACATTTTTGACATTATTATAGGGTTTCTCAGTGTTCCATTTTATTAAAAAATATTTATTTGGTTTCTAAGATTACTGCTTTTCTGACCACAGAAAATTCAATTACTGAAAACTGCAGCTATCAAATTGGTTGAAAATAAATAGCCTTTTATCCAAAGCTGGCAAAGGCTGGTTTGCTTTTAATATGTAGCCATTTAAAAAAAAAAAATAAAAATAAGAAAACATTTCCATTGCAAGCTGATGGACTGCAGAGTCAGAAGCCAAACAGCCTTTTGCATCATCAGGTTTTATTTAAAATAGGATGAGAGAGGAGCAGTAGTGGTTTAAAAAAAAAGAAAGAAAAAGTCATCAGAGGAGCAATTTACCATTATTTTTCCTCTTTTGTTTTACAAGACAGAAGAAACGTGAGCCTTTTTGCCAGTGGAAATCACTTTCTCCTGCTTTCTCTCTGTCTCAGTTTGAAATGTTTAGTAATATACAGGAAATGTGGTAAGTGAGAGCTAAAAACGCGGGCTTCCAATATCAAGCCTAATTATGTGTCAGGCAACCGGCATGGCAGCTACACTGCCAGGGAACCGCAAAGGAGCCTGCATTAAGGCCTAGAGCTTTCTCTCATTTGCTTCTCATTTGCATTTTAATCTCCTACACATTTTTATTTTTCCTTTCTAAAGAAGAACACTTGTCCACGTTGCCCCAGTGAAAACCAGTCAACCCACAAGAAGAAACTGAAAAGTAGGTAGACCCACATCGTGAATCAAAGCGCAGGGGTGACCCCCCCCACCCATGGGTCCTATAAAACGATGCTTCCATCTTGGAATTTCAGCTCTCTTGCCACTGAAAACGAGTCCAGGCTTTGTCTCAACTGAGTGGGATTGTTCCGCACATGAGTGGAGCTCTTATATTGTTTGCTGTTGTTGCTCAGCCACTTCAGTTGTGTTCAACTCTATGGGACCCCACGGACTGTAGCCCACCAAGCTCCTCTGTCCATGGGATTCTCCAGGCAAGAACACTGGAGTGGGTTGCTATTCTCTTCTCCAGGGGACTCTTCTCCACCCAGGATTGGAAACTGTGTCTCCTGCATAGGCAGGCAGCTTCTTTACCAGTGAGCCACCCCCTGGGAAACAGATAAGTTAGATATCACTGGGCATTTGATGCTACTGGGAAAATCGATATGCTTATGTCAGTGATTCAGAGCATCCCTTGTCCCCTCAGAGCAACTTTTGGAGGATGCCTGAGGTTGCCCGTTAGAAGCAGCTGTTGACAGATGCGGATGAGGAGACCAAGGCTTGTCTGCTGCTCTGCTCTCATCACCTGGGTGTTCTTCAACAAGTGGTTGCTTCTCTCTGGGTCACAGCTCCCTTATCTGCAAAGTGAAGTGGTTGGAAGAAAGTGCCTGAGGCCACTTCTACTTCGACAACCCTTTGTCTGTCTGGATAGGCTTGGATTCGGTCCACCCAGCACAGTATGAGGTCTGGCTAAAGACGGGGCACCAGCTGAAGGGGGATCACTGGTTCAAACGTAAGGGTCTGGCTCTGTGCGAAAGTTACTTCCCGTGGGGGCGATAATGTGAGAATCTCCCTTGCCCATCCATCGACTTTCACAAGAAGTGATGGGGAATGCTAATCAGACTGGGAGACTGAGCTGCCTTTGTGCATGAGAGTCCCGCAGGGTGTGAGCTGAAATGGGATCAGGGCCACAGTCCACTTTACAAGCTCTCTCTCTCCCCTCTCTCTGTCTCTCTGTCTCTGTCTGTGTCTCTCCCTCCCTGTCTCTTTCTGGTTTCTCTCCCTCTCTCTCCTTGTCAACCTTGGTTTCCTTCTCTCTCTGCTTCTCCTTGTCTCTGCCTCTCTCTCTGTCTCTCTGTCTCTCTCCCTCTCTCTCTCACATACACTCACACCCCATCGTGAAATGCCTCTTCTCTGGACGTGGGAGGGGATTGGCAAAGAAGGCTTAACCACGCTAAATGTATGGTGTCCGTGACAAAGCGCAGGGCACCCAGAAAAGACAGAACGACCGCTGTGTAGTGGTCAGAAGCGGGGCTGAGCAGGGAAGGGCTGACTTCATGAGGAAGGAGCTCCCGAAAGGAGGAAAAAGAAAACATAACCACTCCCTCTCTGTTTTCTCGTCTCCCTTGGTTAGGAGAGAACCACAGGCTCCTAGCTTTTACTGTCTGGTTTTGTGGTCTTATTGAGGGCTAATGTGACGACAGACAATAATGGTTCTAGGGCCTCCCATTGTGAAAATTCTTTACTGTTTTCCTTAATCCTACTTACTCTGTTATAGTTGTGGATATGTTATAGTCCAGCGGGATAAAAGGGACTCCTTCTCAAAGCTGGTCCACCTGTCTGAACCTCTCCCAGGGCGTTACAGACTGTAGCTGGGAAGGCCACAGTGGGAAGGCATTTCGTGAGTTATAAAGATGACCAGGGAATGCGGCACTTTCTGGGAATTCAGCGTCAGTGGAGAGAATGATGCTTTTATGCCTTTTTTTTTTTTTAATAAATTCTGAGTTCAAAGCACATCTCCACCAAGGCTGGGTGATTCCACCATCAGGACTTCATCTATTCTAGCCCATTGGTCTGAGATCAGGGGATGATATTGTCCCATCAAAGGGCAAAGGGCATCAAAGGATGGAATTTGAAACACTTTTAAAGAGCGCAGGGTCACTGGATCTTTGTTAACAGCTTCTGTTAGCAGAACTGCCAGCGTGTACCCTGCGCTTCTGCCGGGGCAGCGGGAGCCGATGATGGACAGCTTGTGATGACAGGGACCCGACAGGGGGATCGCCCATCAGGGCAGGACTTCTGAAGGGATGAAAGGAGGCGGGAGGGGGGTGATGCTCTGTCTTTAATATCCTTTCCTTGTGCTGGTTAGTTACGCAGTCATGTCCAACTCTTTGCAACCCCATGGACTGTAGCCCACCAGACTCCTCTGTCCCTGGGCTTTCCCAGCCTATGATACTGGAGTGGGTGATCGTTTCCTTTTCCCAGGGATCTTCCCAACCTGGGGATTGAGCCCTCTTGCAGGTGAGTTCTTTACCCCTGAGTCACCTCATGCTCCAAGCTAATGAGTAGATGGAGCTCCGACCTGCCGATGATGATTATGATGCTGTAGCCACCAAATTTCAAAGTTAATGTGGGACTGAACTTTTGCCATGATTTGATGTACGAAGCAAAACTCTAAAGCAATAAGAAAGTGGGGAGGAAGGTTAAGTGCTCATCAAAGTAGTTAATGGAAGAAGAGACTTCCTATTGTCTTTACTCTCTAGAAAGCAAAATTGCTAAAGTGATTGTCAAAAATCTCAGATTGGTGGACGGGATTCACTGATGAATGGATGAAGTGTGCTTTTAAGTCAGAGTGTGCTAAGGCACTTTGGTCGTGTCTGACTCTTTGTGACCCCATGGAGTGTAGCCCACCAGGTTCCTCTGTCTGTGGAATTTTCCAGGCAAAAATACTGGAGTGGGTTGCCATTTCCTTTTTCAATGATTCTGAGGACTCCCGTTTTGAAAATTCATCACTGTTTTCCTTAATCCTACTTCCTATGTTATAGTAGTGGGTGTGGGAAGAAAGGGACTCCTTCTCGAAGCTGGTCCACCTGTCTGAACCTCTCCCAGAGCCTTATAGACTGTAGCTGGGGTAGACATAGGCAAAGCACAGAGAATGCTGAGGTCAATGAAACATTCTGTGATATTATAACGATGGATGTCTGCTACTACGCATCTGTCCAAACCCAGGGAGGGTAGAAGAACAAGAGTGAACTCTAGGTAAATATGGGCTTTGATTGTGATGTGTCAGTGCAGGTTCATCAGATATAACACACGGACCACTGTGGAGAGGATGTGGATGACGGGGGAGGCTGCTCACACGTGAAGCTGAAGGATACATGGGAAAACTCTATACCTGCCTCTCGGTTTTGTTTCGAGCCAGAAACTGCTCTAAAAACTGAAAGTTTAAAAAAGCAGATTATCTGACTATACCACCTACACAAAACCCAGATATTTAGAAATAGGTTCTTGGGATCCAAAATTACCATGGACAGTGACTGCAGCCGTGAAATTAAAAGACACTTGCTCCTTGAAAGAAAAGCTATGACAAACCTGGACAGCGTGTTAAAATGCAGAGACATCACTTTGCCGACAAAGGTCTGTACAGCCAAAGCTATGGTTTTTCCAATAGTCATGCACGGTTCTGAGAGGTGGACCATCAAGAAGGCAGAGCGCCAAACAATTGATGCTTCAGAATCATGGTGCCGGAGGAGAAGACTCCTGAAAGTCCCTTGGACAGCAAGTCAGTCCTAGAGGAAATCAACCCTGATACTCATTGGAAGGACTGATGCTGAAGCTGAAGCTCCAATACTTCAGCCACCTGATGCAAGGTGAAGACTCATTGGAAAAGCCTCTACGCTGGGAAAGATTGAAGGCGCAGGAGAAGGGACAGCAGAGGGTGAGATCATTTGACAGCATCACTGACTCAATGGACGTGAGTTTGAGCAAACTCCGGAAGCCACGGGAGGGCAGAGGAACCTGGTGCGCTGCAGTCCATGGAGTCGCAGAGAGTCAGACATGACTTAGCAACTGAACAGCAACAAAAAAATACCCCCTTAGGAAACTGTGCACACCTTGGGGGTGCTCTGGAAAACTGAAGTGCAGACTTCAGGCTGAAGAGGGGAAAACATGTGGATGGTATCACATTCATCTAGGTCCAGAGAAAAAAGTATTAAATTCTTCACTGTGCTTTTGCCTAAGTGAACACAGCCTTTTCATCAACAATGGAAACAGAATATCTTTCCATTTTAAGAAGGTCTATACTAGCTTCTGGCAATTAATTACACTTAAGAACATGTAACTCAGTTTGACAAATTCATTGGTCATCTGCTATGTACCAAGCATAAAGTCTGTGGGTACCAGAATTCAAAAATAAATGAGACTTGTCCTCAAAGAAAGTTTCCTCTTATACGAATGCCAACTGTATTGTTCTAATTATTCTCCTGCCTCTTTTCACAAATCGTTACTGAATGGGAAAATTAAACAATGACGCAGGAGACATATTTAACTTCTCTTTTTGGAAGTTAAAGATGTAGGGTACCAGAGGGGAAAATATGAAGCCATATTTTCATCTGTTTTATTGCCATTAAAAATGTTTTTGCGTCTTTGCTGAAAAAAGGTTTAAAGACCGTATACCTGAGACTAGGGAAAACCATATGGGCACGGTCAGCTGTTGAGTACATGCGGCCAGCAGCAGAGAGTGTCAAAGACAGACAAATATATCGCTTGAACATACATGGCAGGGAAAAAGGTTGAAAACTCCCACTCTAATCTACTGTCGAGATGATTTCCAAGTTCATCTGGTGGCTGGTTAACGAAATCCAACCGCTGCACGTTTGAGACATAATTAGGAGGAAGTCGGAAGAAAGGCTGTAATTTATGCCTGTGCCTAGCTCATGCTGGCTTCCAAGAGACCTGACCCTTCCCCCAGCCTCTTGTTTGACCGAGCCAGCTCCGCTCACTGCCCGGTCAGCCTGGAAGCTGCGAGTTCCACGGAAAGCATGGTTTATGGATAATGTATCTATAATGGACCCTCCACTCAAAACCAATAGAGCGGTAGCACGGCCATCAGCAATCAGTCCATAAAATGTGCAGTTACTTTCCCTTTTTTTTCCTTACAGGGGGCAGGAAGCTAATGGATTTGAAATTGCAGAAGGAGACCACAGACCTTTTTAATAAATGAAAATAAAATTGAGTCTCGAGTGTATGTTGATCTGCAGAACTGGGAGTCCCCCCGTCCTCCTGCTGCTCCCCTCGGGGCTGATTCCTAGCCTAAACCACCCAACATTTATAGCTGATAAGTGTCTACTGAAGGGTAATAAAATACAGTGTGTGTAGTTGTAGAGAATGTAACTTATCACTTTCATCAAAAGCCCCCTGAAAATGTGTTTATCTAAAAGGCTTGTATGTTTGTGTATATTTCAAATATCTCTGCCGTTGGACTGAACTCTTTGGGCATTTAAAAGCCATTCCTTGAAAAGGCCCCTTTGGAAATCGTTTTAGCTGTGGGTTCATGGTTACATTTCCCTGGATTGGAGACATCCTCCAGGTTACAGAACTCATACAAATGTATACAAATGAGACATTGACTATGGCCCAATTTTATTTTCTCACTAAATCACGGTCAAGATTTAAAGCCCAATTCATAAAGGAGGGGGAAAAAAAAAACATATGCGGGTGTGAGGTGATTTTTAACTCTGGCACAACTGATCCTGGGACCTCTCCAAGTAGGCAGCTGCCTGGTAGGTAAAAAAAAAAAAAAAAAAAAAAAAACAGCCTGGGATGTTGAGAAAATGTTTAGGAAGCTCCAGTGCAGCTGTGGGATATGAGCACATGTCACTGTTCAAAGATAGCTGTGCTCCAGGCGGCTGACAGCTGGGTACGGATGATCTTCTCTGAGAATGACTGCAGATCACTCGGGAAACAGACATAAGACAGACTTTTTTCTTTCCCAATCAATCTCTGTCTGGGTTATAAATGCCCCCACGACACAGTGGGGTTTTCAGAAGGGTGTTCACTGCGTACAGTGATGAAACAGTTGTTAAGGGAGTTGGAAAGTACTATATCTTTTCTGTATGTGCTGCCTGCCTGGAGGGGTGTGTGGGCTCGGGTATTCTTGTCGGTGCCGCTCACTTGCTAAGTCACGACCTGCTCTGTGACCCACGGACTGTGCCCGCCAGGCTCCTCGGTCCGCGGGATCTCCGGGCACCAATATTGCAGCGGGTGCCATGTCCTTCCCCAGGGGCTCTTCCCAGCGGTCGAACCTGCCTCTCTCGTGTCTGCTGTTTCGGCAGGTGGATCCTTTGCCTCTAGGCCACCTGGGATGCCCATTTACAGAACAACGCAGGCAAAAAGCGGCAGTATGCGAGTCTATTCACGCTTCCGAAGAGAAGCAGTCTAATCCGTCTCCAGATGCCGGACATCGGAGTGGCAGGCCGTGCACAGAGCAGCTGCTATTTGCCCATGACAGCTTCACGAATGGATTTAGGTGCGGTCCCGGGGCAAAGCCCCGACGGGGAGCGTTCTCCCAAACAGACAGTCACGGGGCTCGAAGCGCAGCTGTGCTCATCCTGACCCGACTTGTTAGTCACTGTTGAGTCTTCATTTTCTGTCTTCAGAGAGTTTGGAAACTTCATTCCTTCAGCTACCACGGTGGCTGCTTCTTCTGGGCTGAACCAACTGGGGACTCCGGGATGGAGGTCTCGGGGCAGAACCTGAGGCTTCCAATCTAAAAGGCTTTTCTTTTTCGCCCAGTTTGAGGCAAGATCTTGATGAATGAGTTGCGGCCTCTCTAATTTGGTGCCATTACATTCATGAAGAGCCTCCTCTGGACAGGGTGGAGCAATCGCCGCTTCCATCCTCAGATGTGTCTCTCACAGTGTATGAAAGAGCGTGCTGTTTGTAATGAGCACTCAATAAATAACTGCTTATCTTCGCTGATAAGTCAACCCCCTCTCAAACTCCATAAGCTAGGGCAAGATGGCTGTTTGAGATGTTAAGTTTTAGTTTTCAAGGTCAGTAATCTATGATATTCGAATTAGACAGTGGTTTATTGCTTTACTTTTTCCACATAGATCTTAAAATTAAGACACACAAAATTAACATTTTGGCATGTACTTTAGAGTCTTTTAAAAAACAGAAGCAGCTAAGCAGATGTAGAGAAACGACTTGTGGACACAGAAGGTGAAGAAAGGTAGGATGGATTGTGAGGGAGGCTCAAGACGGAGGGGATAAAAACAATTATCCCCCAATTTAAACATTTATATATCAGAAGTAGCACTAAAATATAACTTATATAAGTCTTTAAATATGAAATAATATTAACAATAATAATCTCTAATAATATTCACTTAAAGATCTTGCCAAGTTCACAGGTCTAAGTGGTGGAGCTGAGTTTAAAGTCCATGCAGTCTTCAGGCTTTGTCACAGGTGCTCTTAACTACTCTGTTACATTTTAAACTAAATCCCAAATTGGGCCATTCTCGTCTGGGAGCTGCAGACAGAGGGATGCAGAGCTCTAGTGTTAGATAAACTAAGAGACCAAAGCAAGCCAGGAGTGAATTTGAGAAGCTGACTCCTATGTGGTGCTTTTCCTCTTTGGAAAGGAGAGGCTGCATGCTAGGATTCAGCTTCTGCAATAGGCAATAACATAGGCAGAGGGGCCACTTGTACCTGCCTTGTAACTCCAACAAGGGTCCCTAGGGTGGGTGAGCAAAACAAAGTACCTGGGGAAGACAAATGCAATGGGGGCAGTGATCACTGCATTTCCATCTGAAAATCTAGTGTTTGGAACCTACAAAAATGGCAATAAACCAAATTCCTTATATGGTAATACAGCAGAGTGGAATATAACTAAAGACTTCTGTCTGTACCTCATTAAAAATGGTCCTATAAGAAATCCATTCCCCTTTAAAATCCTTTATACCTGTAGTTCGTGTGTGTGTGTATGCATGCACACGTGGGTATTCCAAGATTCTGTTTGAAATTTTTGTTTCAATATGCATATAAATTTATATATGTATGTGTTTGTGTATTTAGTTGCTAAGTCATGTTTGACTCTTTGTGACCCCATGGACTGCACACTCCAGGCTTCCCTGTCCTTCACTATCTCCTGGAGTCTGCTCAAATTCATATTCACTGAGTTGGTGATGCCATTCAACTGTCTCATCCTCTGTTGCCCCCTTCTCCTTTTACCTT
Source organism: Hydropotes inermis (assembly GCA_020226075.1). Lineage (NCBI taxonomy): Eukaryota > Metazoa > Chordata > Mammalia > Artiodactyla > Cervidae > Hydropotes > Hydropotes inermis. Next base: position 58,188,063 of record CM035286.1, on the reverse strand, counting down.
CAATCCTCCCCAGTATTAGGATCTTTTCCAATGAGTAGGCTCTTTTCATTGGTGGCCAAAGTATTGGAGCTTCAGCTTTGAGGTCAATCCTTCCATTGAAAGTTCAGGGTTGATTTCCATCAGGATTGATTAGTTTGATCTCCTTACATATGTATAAATTTCAATACTTGATCAATCACTACCATATGAAGTCAATATATTAAATGGGACCTTGGAAATAGCTAAAGTAACTAGGATCATTTAGTGTAAACAGTAAAATTACATTTTTTTTTTTTCATTTTTGAGTAGGGGTTGTAGAGCTACAGTGATGGAGGCTTAGTCGCTAAGTTGTTTCCGACTCTTACGACCCCACCGGCTGTAGCCCATCAGGCTCCTCTGCCCATAAAATTCTCCAGGCAAGCGTACTGGAGTGGATTGCCATTTCCTTCTTCAGGGAACCCTCCCCACACAAGGATCCAACCTGAGTCTCCTGCACTGTGGGCGGTGATCTCTTGCATTTCAGGCAGATTTGTTTACCGACTGAGCCACCAGGGAAAGCAATGGGGACATAATCAAATGGGCATCAACCCAGCTGTGACCTCAAAACATTTCCTGGAAATTCGAAATAGCTTCCATCCAAGTCTATGTATCCGACTCTCTGTTTGGAGCAATTTCCTAATTCACTGAATTTCAAGACATGACACATAAAATGACAAGTGGGTTCATCAGCATGTTCAAAAAATGAATCTTTCTCAAAAGGCCAATTAGCAAAACTTGGTTTAAGGAACTTTTGCAACAGAATGATGCTAATAATTTTTAATAGTTTAGAAAATCCTGAGGAAAGCATATATGCATTCATTGTTTGACTTTTGACGTCTCTCCTTGCCTTTCTCCTTTTCAAAGTCCTTCCTTTGCGACTTCACACTGTCCTTCACTTTCTGTCAGCTTCATGCTGAACTCTGGTGCCCTAGAAAATGCCTGCCTGGGCCAAGGGCATTTCAAAGAAGAACAGGGCCCCATTTTTATTCTACAGACATTATTACAACTTATTTTTATAGAGTCAAGCCAAGCCAAATGGAACTCATTTCAATAGCTGACAAATTACCAAAATAGCCCATATTATAAAGTGTGTCTCCTGTAATATATTGAGCTTCTTCCGAAAGAGGAAATCAGAGATGGATTCCATTTTAGCCAGTTAGGATATATCCAAATACTTTTAATTTTAGACCCAGGCTGTTAAACAAATTAAAAAGTCTGAAGACCTCTGCAGATTTTGGACCCACGTATCAGCAGGGGTGGAGCAGACAGGAAATGTCAGTCGTCTTGGGTTCTGGGTAAAGCACCTTGCCCGGAGGCAGGGAGGCGGAGAAACCACCAGTATTTCTCCCGTGTAGGGATTCCCTCCACCCTGTAGGGGACTCAGGGTCTCAAGTCTGACTTTCTCGACAGGCAGAGCGAGGAACAGTGGAGTGAGTTCACAAGAGCCGTCAAGGAGCCTGGTCTCAGGCGACCCCCGTGCTCTGCCATTAGCCACAGAAGGCGCCAAGGGCAGTGGCTTCTCCGCCACACGCACTGCCCCGCTCCTTTTCCTAATGCTTGACACCTGAGCTCTCGCACACACACTTCAGAGAGGATTGCTTTTCATATGTACTTTTAGTTACATTTTTTTAATGCTCACTTCCTGGAAATCAACTCTTAATGGAATTCCCGACTCTGGTTACCTTATTGATTCACGGAGCTTTGACCGGCCAAATGGACAGCTTTCCCCGAGAAAATGATCCTGTCTGCGCTGATCACTTCCTGAACACATTGATTTTCTGGCCAATCTCTAGCATGACTTCAGAAGTCTCTCTTTTTGGCTCCCGAGAGTTTTATTTCATGATTTGCATCTTTTCTCTCTCCTTCACAGTCAAGCTAGCTTGATGCATCAATTTTGATTCCAACAGGTGCTTGAAAGACATCTTGAGTGAAGATGTGAAGTGTGTGTGTGTAACTAGTGGATCTTATCTGTGAAATAAGTGAATGTTATCCTTCTATGACAATTCTATCAGAAACTTGGTCATAATAGATGAATTTCCTTGTGACAGTTAATTTTTACTCAGCACCAATTTGTCTAGATCAAAGGTGAAATGACCAATCATCCAATTAAATGCCTTCTGATTTGTTTTAAAGCTGGGAATTTCTTTTCCAAAATGGAGGGTTTTTAATACATGGGTATTTTTCAGAAGCTACAGAAAGATACTCAAGTGGAAACTGAACCAAATGAGTTCTCTTTGCTTTCCTTCACGTTGCTCCTAGGACACTGTTCCCTCAGAGTTCAGATCATAAACCACCAGACTTGAGGTTTATCCATGTGATACAAATACCTACCCACAAAAGTACATAGACAGCAAAACTGCTCTGGTCAATGATAGATAGCTAAGCATACAAGTCCTTCTATATCCTCAGAGGTGAAACCGATATTTAGAAAGTAAGTTTTATTAAAGCACACGTTAACTGCCTGCCATGCAGTCTCAATTGCTAAGTCATGTCCGACTCTTTGTGACCCCACGGACTGTAGCCCACCAGGCTCCCCTGTCCATGTGATTTCACAGGCAAGAATACTGGCGTGGGGTGCTATTTCCTATTCCAGCAGACCTTCCCGACCCAGAGGCTGAACCTGCCCCTCCAGGGTCTCCTGAATTGGCAGACGGATGCTTTACCACTGAACCACCTAGAAACCCATTAACTGCCTACTACATACGTGGAAATTACACCCAAGGCACCATGTTGAATTTTCAGTCCTAAAAAAATACTTTTAAGGTTTCTTTGAGATATTAATGATGAGGCTTTTTAATTCATTAAATCTGGACTTAAATTCTACCTTTGTTGCTATGTGACTTTGGACAAACTACTAACACATTTTCAATGTTTTCACCATCAGCTAGAAGTAAACACTTAATGTGCTGTAGAATCAAAAGTAACTGTAGAAATTAATTATTTTCATTTTCCCCTGTTTAAAGGTAACTTCCTCAATTTTAACATTCAGATGATTGTTGCCACTTTTGCTCTCACTAATGATGATGATAAGAGCTTATCTTTATGGCTAACGGGTGAAAAGATGCTCAACATCACTCATTATCAGAGAAGTGCAAATCAAAACCACAGTGAGGTACTATCTCACGCCAGTCAGAATGGCTGCTGTCAAAAAGTCTACAAACAAAAAATGCTGGAGAGGGTGTGGAGAAAAGGGAACCCTCTTACATTGTTGGTGGGAATGCAAACTAGTACAGCCGCTATGGATAAGAGTGTGGAGAGTCCTTAAAAAACTGGGAATAGAACTGCCACAATCTCACTGCTGGGCATATACACAGAGGAAACCAGAATTGAAAGAGACACGTGTACCCCAATGTTCATCGCAGCACTGTTTACAACAGCCAGGATATGGAAGCAACCTAGATGTCTGTCGGCAGACGAATGGATAAGCTGTGGTACATATACACAATGGAATATTACTCAGCCATTAAAAAGAATGCATTTGAATCAGTTCTAATGAGATGGATGAAACTGGAGCCTATATTACAGAGCAAAGTAAGTCAGAAAGAAAAACACCAATACAGTATATTAACATATATATATATGGAATTTAGAAAGATGGTAACAATGACCCTGTATGCAAGATAGCAAAAGAGACACAGATGTAAAGAACAGAATTTTGGACTCTGTGGGAGATGGCGAGGGTGGGATGATTTGAGAGAATAACACTGAAATATGTATATTACCATATGTGAAATAGATCGCCAGTCCAGGTTCAATGCACGGGACAGGGTGCTTGGGGTTGGTGCACTGGGACGACCCTGAGGGACGGGATGGGGAGGGAGGTGGGAAGGGGGTTCAGGATGGGAGGCACATGTACACCCACGGCTGATCCATGACAATGTATGGCAAAAACCACTACAATACTGTAATTAGCCTCCAATTAAAATAAATAAATTAACTTACAAGAAAAAAAGCTTATCTTTAACAGTTCTTTTATGTCAATACCCCAGAAAGGCATGACCTCATTTAATAATTAACACATTAATAAAGTTGCTTATGAACATTAAAAACAAGGATTTGAATCCCAAGTCTATACTCTTCCTTCTAGTGGTAAAATGATAGATAGAATGACTAAGAAGCTTAAATCAGACAATTTTCTAATTATAAGTAATTAAACTGGTGTCACACACACAGTCAGGGTTTGTGCGTGTGTGTGTGCGTGTGTGTGTGTGTGTGTGTGTGTGTGTGTGTAATCAACCATCGTGCTTGGCTGCGGCGTGTGTCCGACTCTCTGTGACCCCATGGACTGTAGCCCGCCAGGCTCCTCTGTTCAGGGGATTCTCCACGCAAGAATACCAGAGTGGGTTGCCTCCTCCACGGATCTTCCCAACCCAGGGATCAAACCTGCATCCTTACATCTCCTGCATTGGTAGGTACCATTAGAGCCAGCTGGGAAGCCCCTAGTACTACCAGACTGTCTCCCAAACTGAGCTTTAATAACACAATATTCTGCTAGATGTTTCCTTCAGCTTCTCTTTCGCCGCAGTGCAGCTAATCCCTAACACACGAGGAGAGGCCTGAATAGAGAGTGTCTTTTCAGGGAAGGCTTGATCATTTGAACACGATCCGAGAGTAACCACTACTGGCCTCGAAAGCAACTCCTACCGTCGCTCTTTCAACAATTAAATGTCGACGTTATACTATTTTCATCACCTACATCACAGATGGTGTTGGCCTCTATCGCGTCATAATACCCTCCCCACAAACATGCCCTGTTTCCCAGGCAGACAGAATGCTTCCTGTGTCAACTGAAACACAGCATGTGCGCCTTGATGCTCCGCTTATGGCCTGTTACTGAGGTGGTCTGATCAATTGGAAAAGGTCTTCCAATGACGTGGAGAGTTTCCCACGTTATCTCCAATCAAGGCCCAGATGTGCTGGGTCTGACGAGGGACGCGATATAAAGACTGCCCCAGCAGGACCTCACCCATCCCCTGCCGCCCATGCAGGAAAGTGAGATGGGGACCAAGGCCTCTGCCCACCCAGTCTGCCCCTGCTCTATGTCTCTGTCATCTTCTCTGCTTACTCCTCTGGCCACAGACCCTCTTTTCATTCCTGGAGACTTGGGCAAGGCAGCCCAGGCTTGGCCACATGGCTTCTAGATTATGCTTCGGCCGTAACAAGGATTGCAAGTCACAGCTCACCCATGAACCGGTGTTAATAGTTTTGATACAAAACCACAACATAGATTCAGCATCCGGGATCCAAGAGATGGAAGCCTAATGTGACAGTTCCCAGGGATTTTTTTTTTTTTTTTTCCCCAGCTTCTCAACCAATCACATACCAGCCATGTAGAGCAAGAATCAGGACCAGACAACTGCACAAGGAACCATGATCATATAACTCTTCTGAAACTCACACTGTACAGAGAAGCAATAACCTCCCTAATAAATCTACTGTGAGCACTTCCCAGCCTCCATCAGCAACTGTGGGTACTCAAGAATAGAAATAGCTGTTTTAAAACATATATATATATATATATATATATATATTTCTAGTAGAGCTGTAAAATGTGCATGAACGAGATGCCAGCCTTTGACAGAGAAATTTAGCTTTAGGTCTCTCAATTTATGCTTCTGCGGGGCACCAATTCCCCAGAAGATTAAACTTTCATTAAGTTCTTTCTTTTATTTCCTGCCTTTGCACCCATCATATCGTAAGTTCCATAACTGATGTCTTTCTGCGGTCATAAAACGGCTGAGCTTGAACTTCGGGGACCTGTCAAAACACCTCCCGCTCCCCTTCCTCCCCCCCAATAAAAAACCTTTTAGAGCACGGTGCTTAAGTTGACAGACTCAGCGTTCACCCTCCCCAGCCTACGTCAACGAGAAAGTGCCTGGACAAGATGGAGAAGCTAATGTGCACGTGAGACTATCCCACTGTGGGGCCGATATTCCACATACGCACCCCGCCCCGACCCCCCTATTGTTGTGACTAGACAGGGATCATACTGAACAGATTAACGGGCCACTGACGGGGGACACCTACTGCTTGGAATGCCACTGCACTTAGCGTGAAAGGGGGTAAAAACGTCTCCCCTCCGCCCGTATCCCCGACTCCCTGGTAATATTTCTGCCACAGAAATACTCGGCTGTCAGCTCCAGAAAGGCAACCCAGGACAGCCGCGGTAGTTTGCTGTCAGAATGAAAAATGGCCCCGTGCAGAAGGTCTAGAGGCTGCGATGCTCACAGTCAAGGAGCCCTAAGTCAGGCATCCGACAGAGAACTTCAGTCTTGCTGTTAAATACCACTTAATACTGTCCTGCCTCATAATCCCCACTGTTTAACAACTGTGTGAGCCCCGGCCCAGCCGTGGCAGAATGCCTATTTGACAAGGGAGGATGGCCAGATGCCATACGTTTGCTTGCAAGGATAGAAGAAAACACATCTCCTTGCATCTAGTGAAAACAGTAATGCTCACCAAAAAAAAAAAAAGTCAATTGCAAATCCATTTATCCTTGATTCATCAGGAGAATTCCCAGCCCAGAGAGAGAGGAAATTCTGAGGTTGGCTACAGGTGAAAAGCAGAGAAGTTGATAGAGCCATCAGAACTCCAGACAGCACCCCTGCCCCTCCAAAGAGCTGGCTGGTGGTGAAAACACTCAAGCTAGTTATTCGGACCTGGATGGTAAGTTTTTAAACTGATTTTTTTCATGCACTTTGTAGACCTGGGCTTAGAATTGTGCACCAGCTCATGTATTTGTTGTCATTGTTCCTTTGTGAAAGGCATCATTTCTATACTAAAAAGCATAGAGGACTAAACCTAATGGGGCTAGCTGTAGCTTTGCTGTCTTCCAAGTAAGATTTCATTATTTCAGTGCAGATTCTCTTACCTAGACCCACAGGTAATAGCTGTTATAATTGCGCATGAAGCTTTAAAGGCTAGATAAGCGTAGTGGTGGTGGTTTAGTTTCTAAGTTGTGTCCGACCCCTGTGACCCCACGGACTGTAGCCTGCAAGGCTCCTCTGTCCATGAGGATTCTCCAGGCAAGAATACTGGGGTGGGTTGCCAGTTCCTACTCCAGGGGATCTTCCTGATCCAGGAATTGAACCCGGGTCTCCTGCATTGCAGGCAGATGCTTTACCAACTGAGTTACGAGGGAAGCCCTAGATAACATTAAAATATGCTTAACTCTAACTGAATTTCCCCACTTTCTTTGGTGGTTTCTTAGAGAATATACTTATAATATGACTATGTATATGCATAGTCTTCAATGCTTCAGAAGGAAGTACTTAAGTGAACAAGCAGGACTTCTTTAAAAAACTAAATAAAACAATTCAGTTTAAGGGGAGCAAATTTCATCAACACAATAGATGCAGCGAGAAAGCAGCACATGTGTGCTCAGCTGCTCAGTCATGTTGGACTCTTGTCACCCCGTCAACTGTAGCCCACCAGGCTCCTCTGTCCACGGGATTGTCCAGGCGAGAATACTGGAGTGGTTGCCATGTCCTCCTCCAGGGGAATCTTCCCAACTCAGGGACTGAACTTATTATTCAAAAATAATTAAGGCAGATCAGGAGAATTTGACATCTTTGCAGTGATGTAAAACTATCCATTGTAACTTGATTTTGAAGATCTGGGATGGATACAGTTATGCTTTTAAGTCCGAATTTAATTCAACAGATATCTCTGACAGAGTCAGGGTGACATGGATAGGTTTTAAGTCACTTCTCATTCTCTCCACTAAACCTCAAACAACTGGAGAAACAGACAAAAGCAAAACAAAAAATAAAGCACAGAGAAAGAAGCCTATTAGACCTCACAGAGAGTGAGTGAAGTCGCTCAGTCGTGTCTGACTCTTTGCGACCCCGTGGACTGTAGCCCACCAGGCTCCTCCCTCCATGGGGTTCTCCAGGCAAGAATACTGGAGTGGGTTGCCATGTCCTTCTCCAGGGGATCTTCCCAACCCAGGGATCGAACCCGGGTCTCCCACATTGCGGGGCAGACGCTTTAACCTCTGAGCCACCAGGGAAGCCCCATCAGACCTCATACTTCTGGTTTATTTTGAAATCTCAGTGAATTCCTAAAATAGTTTATTTATAACTTCTCTTACAGCTTTGTCACTTCCTATCATATAATAGAGCTATTTGTTTTTTTTAAATATGCCTTATCTTCTCTACCCGGAGAAGGCAATGGCTCCCCACTCCAGTACTCTTGCCTGGAAAATCCCATGGACGGAGGAGCCTGGTAGGCTGCAGTCCATGGGGTGGAGAAGAGTTGGACATGACTGAGCGACTTCACTTTTACTTTTCAATTTTATGCATTGGAGAAGGAAATGGCAACCCACTCCAGTGTTCTTGCCTGGAGAATCCCAGGGACGGGGTCACACATAGTCGGACACAACTGAAGTTACTTAGCAGCAGCAGCAGCAGTATCTCCTCTATCATTCTGTAAGTTCCTTGAAGTTGGCACCAGTATCTGATTAATATGCATCCCTTAGTACAACCAGAACGGTAGCTTGCTTTCAGCAATATTTAATATTGTGCATCTCCTAAAATATGTTAAAGTGTTCTTATGTAGAGAAAGGATTTTTTTCTGCCTTTATAAAAAAGTAAACTTTAAGGAGACAGATGACTTCTTTTAAGTTATTGATTTAGTAACATATTTATAGCCCCATATTATGTTAAATCAGATTAATTTACAAATAATTCATTTTCTACTCTTATTGTATAGAACTATTTTCTTTCAAATCTTTCAACAACAGGTTTCTTTTTAAGAAAAAAATACTTTTTGAGCCAAATATTATATTTCTTCTCAAAGCATGTGATTCCTATCACTTTTTAAATATTTGTGGCTCTGTCCTTTATGCATTCGTGAATAATGCATATATATCAAAAGTCATAAATCCCCTTTTTGGATTATATACAGATAATTGTTTTGGTTCTAACTATAGGAATATATTTGTGATAATCATACCAAATATTTCTGTTAGTTTTTTTAATTAATTAATTTTTTATTGAAGTTTAGTTGACATACAAAGTTTCAGTTGTACAACAAAGTGACTCTTTTATCTTTGAATCAATAACTTGTAATAAAGTATACTGGAAAAGAATATTTAGATCTTTAGATTCTTTTCCATTGTAGTTTATTACAAGATACTGAATATAGTTCCCTGTGCTATACAGTAGGTCCTTGTTGTTTTTCTATCTTATATTTAGTAATGTGTATCTGTTAATCCCAAACTTGCAATTAATCCCTCCCCACTTCTCCCCTTTGGAAACTATAAATTTATGTTCTATGTCTGAGTCTATTTTTGTTTTGTAAATAAGTTCACTTGGATCATTTTTTTTAGATTCTACATATTAGTGATATCAATACAATATTTATCTTTGTCTGACTTACTTCATTAAGTAAGACATCTCTATGTTTTTTAAAGTGGTCTATAAAGTCTTAATTTATGAAAACAAGGACATCATTTTTACTGTCTCAAACAATCCTATATGCATCCAAAACTAACATTGATCAATTTAATTACTAATTAATAGGTCTTTCCAAACTACAAATTGCATCTTAAAATAAATAACAGTATATCTTACAATAAGACAGGCTTTGTAAAGACTGAAATTTAAGGTAAGTTTTTTTTGTTTGTTTGTTTTTCCTAATAGCTTTGTCAATAAAATCATCCTACATTCAGGCATATTTATGTGATTTCTTCTTTCTTAGAGGAAAGATCTTAGATCCCCCTATCTCTATATATATATATACAATATGTGCCTGCTCAGTCACTTCATTTGTGTCCAACTCTTGGCAACCCCACGGAGTGTAACCCACCGGGCTTCTCTGTCCATGGGATTCTCTAGGCAAGAATACTAGAGCAGATTGCCATTTCCTCTTCCAAGGGATCTTCCCAACTCAGGGATCGAACCCACATTCCCTGAAGCTCCTGCCCTGAAGGTGGATTCTTTATCACTGAGCCACCAGGGAAGCCCTGCTCTCTCTACATATGGATATAAATATTGTAAATGCAATATGTATATAATATATATATACACACACTATATATGGACTCAAATTTGACCATTTCTTCCACCATGTCTTCATATTTTACAGGACTTCAGTGAAAAACAAAAATAATGTGTAAAAAGTGTCTGATATAGAATACACGTGGAAAAACAACAGCCTTGGATTTTATGATGATCCGTTGCTTGTTGCTCATTTAATACGCAATGCTGGCGGCAGTTAGTGAGTGTGTACTATGGTGCCAAATGCTTGCTTCCAGAGAGCTACTGAACAGTTAGCATCCTCTGGTGAGGAAGATACTTTTCAATCCCACGTTTTCAGATGAGGAACCTGAGATTCACAGATATTAAGTTGTTCCTGTATCTCAAAGGTGGTGCAGCTGTTTCATTCCTAGGCTTACCTGGCTCCAAGCCTGCTTCGCGGTTCTAAACCAGTGCATTTCAGAAGTACTGTATGTTGATGCCCTATTAGAAACAGTCCTTGGGATAACTGCTGAAAGAAGGAAAGTTTCAAAATAGTTAAAACTCCCCTCCGGTCCTCCCCACCATTCTATGCAAAACAAAGAACTCTCTCACCCGAAGGAAAAAAAAAAATGGACATTAAGTTTGTTTAGCCCAGCTCCCAGCTGGTCCAGCCTCTGGCAGATCTCCAAAATTCTTTGCCCTAGCCATTTAAGAGATAACTACTCCGAACAACCTTGGAGAAGAACAGGCCCCCTTAAGACAGTAGATTTCCACATTCTTGCCTGTATACAGTTACTCTTTTCCTGGGTAACTGCCACAGTTCACCAATCTGACTGCTGCCCATTCTCACCTCATTAAAGGTGATCCGTTCCTGTGAAGGGCCGGTCTCGTTCTTTTTCCGAACCTAGCCTTCTCTAACTCACTAACCCTACACTGAATGTGAAAAATTTGAATCAACAGACCTTACAGAAGGGAAATTCCCTACTTCTATCTCAGCCCCTCAAGATCTTTAGTAAAAATGACAAAGGGGCTCATCTATAGCAGTTACAGGCAAATCTGTCCAGTCAAAGCTATGGTTTTTCCAGTGGTCATGTATGGATGTGAGAGTTGGACTAGAAAGAAAGCTGAGCCCCAAAGAATTGATGCTCTTGAACTGGGGTGTTGGAGAAGACTCTTGAGAGTCCCTTGGACTGCAAGGAGATCCAACCAGTCCATCCTAAAGGAGATCAGTCCTGGGTGTTCATTGGAAGGACTGATGCTGCAGCTGAAACTCCAGTACTTTGGCCACCTAATGCGAAGAGCCGACATGTGAAAAGACCTTGATGATGGGAAAGAATGAGGGCAGGAGGAGAAGGGGACGACAGAGGATGAGATGGTTGGATGGCATCATCAGAGAAATGGACATGAGTTTGGGTGGACTCCGGGAGTTGGTGATGGCCAGGGAGGCCTGGCGTGCTGCAGTCCGTGGGGTTGCAAAGAGTCGGACACGGCTGAGTGACTGGGCGAACCGATGGCTTCTTTTCTTCCTGGATGGCTCCTCCTGAACCGTGGGCCTCCAGACTGGAGCGGAGGAGGACTCTGGCCTGTGCGTCCTCCCTCTCCACACCTGACTCACCTGGACTGAGTCAGCATCTCGCCCCAGGACGTGCCTACACCCTCCCTGGGCTCCACCGCTGCTGCCTTCTTGCTCCTGTTTACCATATAAACAATTGCTACCTGGGAGGATCCGCAGACCAAGGAAACCCTGTGACTTACTAATTAGATTTCCCAAAGATAATGTCAAATTAAAACCTGGCCCTCTGAATTCATGTAAACATCTAGGCATGCAGCAGCCAAAGTCTAGGCTCTGCTTGAGAACTGGCAGCTTATTTTTCCCCTCTTATCTGAGCTGGAGAGACCTGCCCCCAGCAAGCGCTTGCCCTGAGCATGGAGCAAACAGCAGAGGTGCTGAGCTCAGGGTGTTTTCTTGGCTGGGTGCTCTATCTTTCTACGAGTTAAGTCCAACGCTGGGCACATAGGAAGCAACGCGTCTGCAGCCCAGCCCAGTCAGCACCTTTGGGTGCGGACGGGCTGCCAGGGATCAGATGGGATCTGACTCCCATCTCTGCTCTGTGACCTTGGGCAAGTGACTAGAACCTTCTAGTCTCCAGTCTCGTCCTCAGCTTCCTCATTTACGTAATGAGGACACCTGCTCTCATAGGGCTCCTGTGAGTCTGGAAAATGCAAGCAAAGCACTGAACACAAGTCTGCTCTTCAGAGAGCTCTGAACAACTTAAACTCTCATTTTCTGGTATAGACGTTGCCTGGATCACTGAGGGAATAAATGGAAGTGTCCTTGAAACATGTCAAGAACAAGATATGATGCACCATGCGCTCAGTAATGTCCGGCTGTTTGCAACCCCATGGACTGTAGCCCGACAGGCTCCTCTGTCCATGAGATTCTCCAGGCAAGCTTACTAGAGCCTGCTTACTGTAAGAAATACTTACAGTTCCTCCTCCAGGGGATCTTCCCAATCCAGGGATCAAACCTGCATCTCCTGTGTCTCCTGAACTGCAGGTGGGTGGATCCTCTGACCTCTGGCTGAGTTGAAGTGAGCATGGAAATCAGCCCTGATCCTGAGTGCCTTGTCTCAGAAATCCGAGAGTGTTCCCTGAGCCTGGGCCCAGGAGGTGAGCCGGAAATCCCGCAGGGGTCCCTCAGTCTCCAGTTTGATGAGGAGACGGGAGGGGACGCTGGACAACACTAGAACTTACAGGGCAGAACACGAAGCCTGTGGACTTGACCATCTAACCCTGAATGGCTCTATCACTGTTCCTTCCGGTGAGTTCCTTGATTTCCTCAGACCTCATTTTATTCTTAAAAAAAAAAAAAAAAAAAGACAGGGCTAACACTACTCCCCTCTCCTCCATGTATATTAAGCTAAACACAATAATCAGACATGTTACACTACTAGGTTTCAAGTGATTATCTGTGTTTTGAGAGATGGGGAAAATGGCCAGATTGCCATAAATGTTCTACAGTTTAAAAAAACAATTACTACTTAAAACAGTAGTAATTTTCCATTTAATTTTTTTACTATTGAAATTAAATGAGATAATGTCTCTAAAGACGTAAACCTCTCTTCCCCAGGACCCAGGAAGCAATACTCCTAATTTTCCCACTCTTACACTTCCCACTCCCTATACTCATCTTCATGATACAGACAACAGTTAAAAGAAAAAAAAAAATGTTGCAGGGTTTCCCTGGTGGCTCAGTCGTAAAGAATCCACCTATCAAAGCAGGGGGCATGGGTTCGATCCCTGATCCAGGAAGATCCCACATGCCTTAGAGCAACTAAGCCCGTGAGCCTCAGTGACTGAGTCTGGGCTCCAGAGCCGGGAAACCACAACTCCCGAAGCCTGCAGGCCCAGAGGGGAAGAGTAGCCCTGCTCTCCGGGACGAGAGAAAAGCCCACACAGTAAGGAAGCTCCAGCAGAGCCAAACACAAATAAATGAATCAAATTATTATTTTTTTAAGTTGCAGTGAAGCTAAGAAGAAAGGATAAAAGTTGTGAACAGACCAATCGGCCGGGGGGGGGGGGGGGGGAATAAATTCCAGTAGAAATTAAGAGCATGGAGTCAAATTGTTTCTAAGCCTAAAAATAGTACAACAGAAAATGTTATAGTCGGAGAGCATCTATTAAATTTTGAGCTTCTTATCACAGAGAGCAAATACTGTACTTCCCAACAAAGAATTCCTTGTTGCTACTGCAAGGGGCAGGATGCTATTCTGAGACCAGATGACAGCTTTTTTGTTCTTCATTATAAGTATCTTTTCAGGCTGTGAGGTTCGGAATTTTCAGTCATTTGTTCAGATAATGTTGCACTTGCACAAAAATCATCTGTGATTTCAGCGAGACTGCATTTCAGAGACACACTGAGGAAGCGTCTGGTTGATAACCTCTCAACTCTGATTTGGGCCATGTTGCATTTCTTAAGAGGAAGAAAAGGGTTACACAAAGGAAAGACTTTGAGGTTGAAACTCTTTTCCAAAACAGTAAAAGCACCACCAAGTGCTCAGACCTCAAGTCCTAACGGGGCTCCACTCTAGTTAAACAAGACAGCTGGGGAGACCCAGCCCCACAGACCAGGGGCTGAACTGCTCCCGCGAGCCGTGGCTCCACCAAGCACCTGCTTGGTTGAGAAAGACCACGCAAGGCAGCTCTGATTCACTGCCTGCCCTCCAGGACCCTGACCTTCACTTTCTCCAGGGACAGGACCTGAGTCTCCGGCCGCCACCTACACAAGGACTTGCATCCCACATTTTACAAATGGTAAAAATGGGTAAGGGGATGAAGAAACGTCCACATAATTTTCAAAAGCCAAAGTTTGGGAGCTTAGCGTGTCTCATGGAAATTGAGATCAAGGGGTTGGAGCTTTAGTGAAATGCTCCTTCTCCCACACCTCATCCTATCGTATCACCATCATAACCATCCTAGGCAACACTCTCCTGACCTTCTATGAGAGGAAAAGAAGTCACCTAACCCACCACTAGCTGAGTAAACAGGTTACGATTTACGCCCAAGTTTCAGCAGTCTTTCTACGCTTGATCCTGCCTTTAAACTCTAACTTCTTGCATCTCCTTTCTTCAAACGGTCTTCCTGACATGTGAGACTTAGGGTGTCCTAAATTCACAGTCGGGCAGTGTGTATCGAGGGTCTGAAACGTGTGTCTCGGCCGCTGCGGGCCTGATGGGGGCTCACCCTGGGGAGAGACTGACCAGGCCTGAGACAAGGGGGGCAGAGGGCAGTGGGTTCGGGTTCTGTGCTGTGGACAGCGGCAGGGGTCTGTGTTCAGAGAGGCGGGAGAAGGAAGAGAGACCGAACCTTCTGATCTGCAGAGGGACCAAGCCCCACACGCAGCAGTTCTCGGCTGGCACGGGTTCCCCCTTAAGGAGACACTCGACCTCCAGAGACACAATTTCAGATGCCACGCGGAGGGGGGATATGTTGCTGATATCTACCCGGTAGTAGCCAGGAACACTGCTACACATGCCACAGTGCACAGGATGGCACCCCAACACCCCTCCCAGAAAAAGGATAGGTCCAGCTTAAGACATCACTCGTGTGCAGAAACCCAGCCTGAAATTATAACCCTCAGAGAAATGGGCAAGTGAAAGGAATGTCTGTGAACAAACAAATGAAACTGAGATGTGAACCAATGATCAGGTTATGAAAACAATAGACTGGCAGTACCAAGGGGACGTGGAAAGGTGGTTTTTAAAGTTGAACTTTGGTAACTGTGTACGTCCTAATGGACATGCACAATTTTATGCACATAATGACGTATCAGTTAACCCAACAATGAAGAGCAACATATACCAGCCTTCCACTCTGACCTCATCATGGTAGCCTGTGCAGACTACATAAAAAACACTTAACCGTGTAACAATGCATGTGTGTATGCTAAGTCACTTCAGTCATGTCTGGTTCTTTGTGACCCCAGGGACTGTAACAATACATTATTTAACATTTCCAACACTTATTTTCTTCTTCTTCTCCTTTTTTAAAAATTCCTTGAAACTAATGCCTTTTAGCATGTACTTTGGCTGCAGCTTTGGTTCCAAGGGGAAAACAGCTATAATACAGGGTCTGTTGTAATTAATACAGCTTTTGCTACTGTACTCTCTCTCTCCTTCCCGTTCCTTTAATTAAGTTTAGGCCACATCCTCAGCAGACGTTAGTCAACCAAAAAATGCAGAGAGGGAGGGGAAAAACAGAGTAGTTAAACCTATCACTGCACTCTTCATATGTAAAAAAGACCAACCTATAACATCACTTCCTGGTATGATCGGTATTATTATAGTAGAGCTCTTAATGTTGGGTTTCATTACAGTAAACCCATGGTTTCACCAAGACATTTTCCCATGAGAACATTTTAATTAATTTATTAATTGCAAATGAAGCTACAGGTGTCTGAGTGGGTTGGCGGTAGCAGGGTGTGTGTGCATGTGCGGTGTGTGTGCACTGGAGCGCATGTGTGTCTGTCGATGTGTGTTTTAATTGCTTCTGTATCCGCCTCTGTGGCTCAACCAGTCCAGGCTGGTTAGCAGCTTCAGCCACCAATCTCCAGACAAGCCTGTGCAGGGGACTCGTCACATGATTGCATGATCCCGCCGGGCCTGAACGGCTCCGCAGGGAAATAACATTGTCATGATCAGGCATCGGCCTCCTGGCACTGGGAACCTGGTGCTGGGGAAGAAGATTGGCCGCAGTCTCCTTAGAGACCCAGTGTTATTCCTAACTAGGATCAATTGTTTAGATCTTTTTTAAAGCTTCCTCTCCAAGCCAGAGAAGGCCTGGTCTCCCCTGTGGGGATCTTTACACACAGTTCCTAAACTACTGATAGCACCTGAGGGGTGGCCTTTGCTTTCTCAGCCCCAAACCCTGTTGCAGGTGAGTTCCGGGGTTTTAACAAAGTGCCATTACACTGGACAGGCAAAGGTTTGAACGTGGCCATTTCATTCGAGGGAACCAGAAGAACAGAAAGAGTCAAGACTTTGAGGTTAGATGAAGCTGATCTTCGATCCAGGTTCTGTACTCAACTAAATATTGAGCAACTTAACCTAACTACCACGCACTCAGTACAGAATAAAGAAATACCACGGAACCTCACTTTGCCATTGATAAAATGGCCATAAACACAGCTGCTTGTCAGACCACAGTCAAGATTAGCAGAAGCTGGACATGAACTGTCTGACACAGAGCAGGCACTTAGGAAATATCCATCATTTCCTCAGATCATCACTATTATCTGTCCCTTAGCATTACAGTTAACAGTCGGCTGTTTTCACTCTTAGCTCTTCAGTTCCACTGGGGGAAAAAAAAATGAGTTGATTTTAAATTGAAATACATATATAAATAATTAACGCAAGGCAACCTGTATTTCCCTGACCCCTCCCTTGCTAATTTGGGGATATGACTTAACTGTGGTTAATTATCTGTTGGTTTGCTGTGTCTTATTTAAATTAAAACGTAAATCCCTCCAGGGCAAGAGCTAGGTATTTTCCTTATCTTGTACTTCCTCACTCCTTCACTGCATTAGGAATTACTGAAGTCTTAGTAGAGCTCTCGGAAGGTTTGTCGGCAAATTTTGGAGTCAAAATCAAAGGCTTACAGAGTAACATCACTCGGTTTAACTAAGAATCTTTAAGTCACATTACCAATCGGGCCACAGCCTTTCAAGTGACCTGTATCTATAGTTCAAGCTCAGACTGACACTGTTATTTGCAAGAAATAAAAATACAAATCATAAAAATAGTGAAAGCCATGGATGACGATGCTGGCATGTATTTTGTACGAATGGACTTCAGTATAGAAGATAATATACCTTGGTGTGTTTTTCTGTTCAAAAGCTCATTGCTAATTAAAATAAACATAGATTCCTGAGGTTTACTGAAACTTTACTGCATTTAAAAAAAGGGGGGAGGGGCGGGCAAATGCGTGTGTGAGACAGAAAATGAGCAAGAGAGAGATAAAAGTTAATTAATAGAATTTGGCCTTCCTCCAAAATCTACTCTGAGTTTGAGGTATTTGAGATTGGGTAACTCAGGTTGGCTGGTATGTGAAAAACATCTGTCAGGATGGTCCTGCCATAAAACGCCGCTTAGCTGGGAAGGTACAACATAGTCTTCAACTGCATCATTATGACTCTTAAAACGTGCCACTCCCTGCATGACACCTCTAAGTGTCTGGGTCCTGACTGGCCAGCATTCTGTATTGATAACAATGTGTTTCACCTCCTCAGACTGGCTTGGAAAGTCAAATGGTGAGTGAAGTCATTGGTTCCCCTGGGAGTTTGTTTATATCTCTAGTGGGAACTCAGTTTTTCCATCACTTTTTATTAAATGGGGTTGGGAAAATTTGATTGGGTTTGGAGGGCCCTATCTGGTACTATTTATGTAATCCATTAGTCCCTGTTTATTACAGGGCCTGAGACTAATTGCATGTAAAAATTCCCAACTAGTTTCTGAACTAAAACAGTGATTTTTATGGCAAGAGCTGGGCTTCCCAAAGGCTGTTCCATGAAACACACGTGTTCTGAGGTGCTCCTTGGAAAGGGGTTAAGGGTTCAAAGAAATGAGAGGGGATACCACCCTGTGATCCTTCCTCTTGTTTATTGCTTGATTTTCAGGGCCCCAAATAGCAAGATTAGTGTAGACATTGTTTATCATTAAAGCCCTTGGCATAGCAATAGAAAATGGGAGACGTGAAAATATTGTTGATTAAATGAAGAAATTAGTAAGGATTTGGAAGGTCTTGTAGTAAAGAAATCCATTCAGCTTTGTTTAATTAAATATTTTTCAAATTTGCAATGATCATGTAGCCATTCTCTTTGTACAGAACTATCAGTATACATAAAACCCATCTTCTGAAAAGCATATTTTAGGAAACTCCAGTTTACAGTATTAAACACATTCATAAAAGAATTAAATAGCTAAGAATAAACCTGCATAAGGAGACAAAAGAACTGTACACATAAAATTATAAGACACTAATGAAAGAAATCAAAGACAACATAAACAGATATTCCATGTTCCTGGGTAGGAAGAATCAATAATATGAAAATGACTCTACTACCAAATGCAATCTACAGATTCAATGTGATCCCTATCAAATTACCAATGACATTTTTCACAGAACTAGAACAAAAAATTTCACAATTCATATGGAAACACATCAATAAAAATAATAGGGCTTCCCTGGTGGCTCAGCTGGTAAAGAATCTGCGTGTGATGCAGGAGACCCCAGTTCAATTCCTGGGTTGGGAAGATCCCCTGGAGAAGGGAATGGCAACCTGCTCCAGTGTTCTTCCTAGAGAAGCCCCATAGACAGAAGAGCCTGGCAGATTATAGTCCATGGGGTCACAAAGAGTCAGACACGACTGAGTGACTAAGCACAAACACACATAAAAAAATTATACGTGCTATAATTCACTTAACAAACATTTTAGCCCACAACAACAACAATGCTCAAAAAACAGAAACTTGTCCACTGTTAAACTTATAACTTACTAGGGGAAATGTGATGTATGTGTATTTTTTAATATAAGGCAGCATATGGTGTGGAGAAGGCAATGGCAACCCACTTCAGTACTCTTGCCTGGAAAATCCTATGGATGGAGGAGCCTGGTAAGCTGCAGTCCATGGGGTCGCGAAGAGTTGGACACAACTGAGCTATTTCACTTTCACTTTTCACCTTCATGTATTGGAGAAGGATGGCAAACCACTCTAGTGTTCTTGCCTGGAGAATCCCAGGGATGGGAGAGCCTGGTGGGCTGCCGTCTATGAGGTCGCACAGAGTCAGACATGACTGAAGCAATTCAGCAGCAGTAGCAGCATATGGTGTATATGAAAGTACAAATTAGGGGACAACGAAGTGAGGAATGGGGAAAAAAAAAAACCGTTGGATATTGCCTACTTGGTGGTGTGTGGCCTGCTGGTTCAGCTGGTAAAAAATCAGCCTGCAATGTGGGAGACCTGGGTTCAGTTCCTGGGTTGGGAAGACAGTCAAAGCTGTGGTTTTTACAGTAGTCATGTATGGATCTGAGAGTTGGACCATAAAGAAAGCTGAGTGCCAAAAAATGGATGCTTTTGAACTGTGATGCTAGAGAAGACTCTTGATAGTCCCTTAGACCGCAAGGAGATCAAACCTGTCAATCCTAAAGAAAATCAATCCTGAATAATCTTTGGAAGGACTGATGCTGAAGCTGAAGCTGTAATACTTTGGTAATCTGATGCAAAGAACTGACTCATTAGAAAAGACCCTGATGCTGGGAAAGATTGAACGTGGGAGGAGAAGGGGACAACAGAGGATAAGACGGTTGGATGGCATCACTGACTTGATGAACCATGAGTTTGAGCAAGTTCCAGGAGTTGGTGATGGACAAAGAAGCCTGGCATGCTACAGTCCATGGGGTCTCAAAGACTTGTGTATGACTGAGCAACTGAACTGCACTGATTGCTTATTTGTGTTGTTCATGTTTGGCTATTGCTTACACTTAGATTTCAATCTGTAGAATTTATGAAGAAGGCCTACTATTCCTGGAAGGAATAAGCAAGAAAGGAAGGAGGAGTAATGCTGTTTTGATTTCATGAGTCTTTAATGAGACTCCTCCAATGGCTCCCCCCAAATATCTTCACCTAGAAATGTAACAATTAGCTTTATTCAGAGTTATCAACCTAGAGAAGTAGATGGTAACCTACTCCAGTATCCTTGCTGGAAAATCCCGTGGACAGATGAGCCTGGAGGGCTACAGTCCACAGGGCTGGAAAGAGTCAGACATGACTTAACAAGTGACCATGCACACACAACAGGAAAGAGAGGGTTTGTGGACTGGGGTGGGCAGGCAAGCAGGAGGATGCAGATGCCATAAGGAACAAAAGCATGGGAGTTACGCAACTTGCATTTCTGAATCTCGAAAGGAGGCACCCCTTCATTCCAGGGTTCTTTCCCACTCATCTCCAAACCTGCTGCCAGCCTGACCTTTAACCCTCAGGCAGGAAATTGAGAGGATGTTCTCCGGGGGATCTGACTAGTACTCTCTCGGGGTCTGGACAACAAGCGATCCCAAACTGATGGCTCAGCTGGATCCTTTGACAGTGACACCCACAGTGTCCCATCAGGGTTATTCTAATCAGCATTTTAGTCTCCACTGCTTTTCATAGCAGCGACAGGTTTCATTTTCTTGGGCTCCAAAATCACTGCAGACAGCGACCACAGCCATGAAATTGAAAGATGCTTGCTCCGTGGAAGAAAAGCTATGACAAACCTAGAAGGTATATTAAAAAGCAGAAATATCACTTTGCCAGCAAAGTGGTATAGTCCGTATAGTCAACAAAGGTCCATATAGTCAAAGCGATGATTTTTCCAGTAGTCATGCATGGACCATAAGGCCGAAACTTTAAAACAAAGTTCTGGTTGGAAAAGGGCAAGCCGTGGACAGTAGATTCAGAGGGAGCATGAATTTGTACTTTAACACTAGACTCAACAAGACAACATGGCATTAACTTCAGCACAGAAAATGAGAGCCCCAAAAATCCTACATTCAATAAAGATGTTTTCTGAAATACAGTTTCCAAATTCTGCTTGCCATTCATCTTTTCCCAAGAAGCTACAAAAGGATATATTTCACCAAAATGAGATCATAAACAAACAAACAAGAAGAAACATGGGATGTGGGAAATAGTGCATCTACTATAAGAGGGAAGAAAAACAAACCTCAAGATGAATAAACGCTCGAGCTCTGTACATTTCAGAAGAAGCAGTGTGACCCAAGACCAATATGCCTGCTGCCTCTGAACCTTCTTTAAATCTGAGGATGGAATTCCTGGCACATACTTTACTGGTTCATCGTCATCATGCCCTGATGTAATTCCCACTCTACCCACGACTCCCTGCTATCTGGTTCAAATGTGATTATTCAGGGGTCCCTAGGTATGTATTCTGCTTTGCTTTAGGTTTGAGAACTGGAGCTAAGCCTTCATGAACCTGGTCTCTGGAACATGTTAGGCTGGTGCACGTATTTCTGCCAGACAGTACCAGGCTCACAGTGCGGCCACACCAGGTGCTCCAGCTCGGCAAGTCTTGGGTTACTCAAGTCTTGCTCATGAACTTGCTCATTGATTTGCCCAGAAGGAAATTTTGTAAACTCTCAGGGAACTGAAACCAGAGCTACTGTTCAGTTTATTTTCTCTGTGAATTTCTCAGTTAACGTATAATAATATCACCCTGTCCTTACACAGCTAGGACTGCGATTGCTGCTTGGGCTTACAAACTCGATCAGTTCAGTTCAGTTCAGTCACTCAGTCGTGTCTGACTCTCTGTGACCCCATGAACCTCAGCATGCCAGGCCTCCCTGTCCTTCACCAACTCCCGGAGTCCACCCAAACCCATGTCCACCGAGTCGGTGATGCCATCCAGCCATCTCATCCTCTGTTGTCCCCTTCTCCTCCTGCCCTCAATCTTTCCCAACATCAGGGAACAAACTTGACAGCACATCATGTAAAGATAAATGCATGGATGGTACAACTTTAAAATCAAAGAAATAAGTGAGTGAGGAAGTGATTATCACAAAACTCAGGACAGTGGTTACTTCCAGGGGAGGCAGGTATATATTAGCTTCCTATAGCTGCTGTAACAAATTTCCACAAACCTACAAATTAACACAGGTCATTACTTGCTCCTTAGAAGGAAAGCTATGACTAACCTAGACAGTGTATCAAAAAGCAGGGATATCACTTTTCCAACAAAGGTATGTATAGTGAAAGCTATGTTTTTCCCAGTAGTCAAGCATGGATGTGAGACAATAAAGAAGGCTGAGCACCAAAGAACTGATGCTTTTGAACTGGGGTGCTGGAGAAGATGCTCGAGAGTCCCTTGGACTGAAAGGAGATCAAACCAGTTAATCCCGGAGGAAATCAACTCTGAATATCCATCGGAAGGACTGATGCTGAAGCTGAAGCTCCAATACTTCGGCCACCTGATGCAAAAGAGTCTCAAACAATCTCTGATGCTGGGAAAGACTGAGGGCAGGAAGAGAAGGGAACTGCAGAGGATGACATGGTTAGATGGCATCACCCACTCAATGAACATGAATTTTTTGCAAACTCTGGGATATAGTGGCTGACAGAGGAGCCTGGCCTGCTGCAGTTCTTGGCGTTGTAAAGAGTCGGGCACAACTTAGCGACTGAACAACAAATGACTTAAAACAAGACAGCTTCCTTCTCTTACAATTCCCGGAGTCAGAAGTATAAAACCAAGATGAAAACAGGGCTGCACTCCTCCTGGGGTACTCGATGGTGGGAGGAGGATCCATTTCCTTCCCTCCTGTAGCTTCTGGAGGCCACCTGCATTCCTCAGCTCATTGAGCATCATTCTAAACTACTGTCCACTGTCCCATCTTTTCTATGATCCCTCATCTCCCTGGATCCCCCTGAAAAGGACCCCAGTTATTACACTGAGCCCACCTGCATAATCCAGGATCATCTCCCCACGTCATGGTCTTAAAGTCAATCACACAGGCTGAGTCCCTCCTGGCTTGTAAGGTAACATATTCCCAGGTTGCAGGGACTAGGACCACAGAAGGAAATACTATCTAGAAAGGTCATACAGGGGCTTTGGTTATGTTCTACTTATTAAGCTACATGATGGCTACTAGTGGGTACTAATTTTGTTATCTTTCAACTGGACATTGTGCTTAATATACCTTTCTTTACATGTTAGTATGTCATATGCTTCATGAAAGTGGGCTGCTCCTGTTACATATGTTCAGTTCAGTTCAGATCAGTCATGTCTGACACTTTGTGACCCCATGAACCGCAGCACACCAGGCCTCCCTGTCCATCACCAACTCCTGGGGTTTACTCAAACTCATGCCCATTGAGTCAGTGATACCATCCAGCCATCTCATCCTATGTCATCCCCTTCTCCCCCCGCCCCTAATCCCTCCCAGCATCAGGGTCTTTTCCAATGAGTCAACTCTTTGCATGAGGTGGCCGAAGTATTGGAGTTTCAGCTTCAGCATCAGTCCTTCCCATGAATACCCAGCTGTAAGTGAGAGTAACTGTCCCATCTGTCTTTTGCAGCTCACTTTTGGCAGCACTAACAGCTCCTTCAGATGGTTATTGGGGAAATGGCAATTTGGTTTGATTTTATTTTGTCTTGAAGGAGATGTTCTAGGCATTCCCTTCAAGAAACCAACATTCCAAATCAGTCTAGACTTTTCTTCCTTTTCCCATATGTTTCCAGACTTTGACTAGCTTTTAAAAAGAGCCAAGTGTGTGGGTCGAAGAAATATTTAGTTACAGGGTATGCACCTAATTTTTCATCCTATGTGAGACAATAGCAATTTCTTGGTCACTCTTTCAAAATTTTCAGGTACCAATTTTTCTTTTCCTTCATCCAAGCCAATCAGTTCTCCAGGAATGTGGGAAGTCTTCACTGTTAAAGAATTTAGAGATGGTGGATGGATTTTTTTTTTTCCTTAACAATCAGCTAAAAAATCTAACATCAGCGTCTACTTTGAAAAAGGGGGTGGGGGTAACCTTGTCAGTGAGAATACTACAAGTATGTTTCTATTAAGGTATAAATTGACAAGCAAGATACATAGTACATTGTTTCTGAGAGATTTTCTTAGTTTTGCATTTCCTCAAAGGACTGAACCCATCATCTCTCTGGAAATTTAGGTCAGAAGTTGGACGAATCCAAAACAAAATTTTGTCACAGAAACAATACAATGCTTTCAGTCTTTTCAAGAATAATAATAATAAAAAAAGTAGTAGCTTAAAATTCCAAAATAAGCTGAAAGGTTATTGTTATTAACAATTACAAATTAGAAACGAATAGCCAGGGAATACCGAGCATCACATTTTCAAGCCCGAAGCTTTACTAACACACAAGAAGAACATGTTTCCTAGCTAGTAGCTTAGACCGTCTACATGGATGACTTCTTCATGTCAAGTTAAAAGCAGTTGTCTTGGACTTCCCTGGTGGTGCCGTGGATAGGAATTTGCCTGCCATTACAGGGAAACAGGTTCAACCCCTGGGCGGGGAAGATTCCACACGCCTCAGGACAACTAAGTCCGTGTGTCCCAACTCCTGTTAGCCTGCACTCCACAACAGAGGCTGCTCCAAGGAAAAGCCCATGCACCACAACCCGGAAGTAGCCTCCACCCGCCGTGACTAGCGAAAAGCCTGCAGCAAGGAAGACCCCGGACAGTCACAGATAAACCGATAAAGTGAAAGTTTTCAAAGTGCCTTTTAGAAGCAGTCATCTTTATTTAAACTGAAAGGGAGCAAAGGCTAGGAGATGACATTAGTCAACCGTCATAGGAACAGAATATGCAAAATGTGTAACTTTTAATGTATAGAGGTATGAACAAGAATAGGTTGCAACTAAGTTGGAATTGACTTCATTTGGATACTAGCAAGAAATGTGTTGAGTTTGCCCTGAACCTATATCTTAAATTCAGGCTGACTCACTCTGGTACCATTAATGCAAATCTCTAACATACCAGGCCTACTGGAAGATTTATGCTAGTTCTCATTACTGCAGCTTTTTGATACAGTTATTATGACCATTGTTAATGATAACCAAGAACAATTTCCTTATATATATCCTATAAGTGCTATATATATATATATATATATATATCAATTGACCTATAAATATGCAGTATTATATGGCATATGATGTGTATAATATAGAGAGTGTATAATAGTATAATATATGATACAATAATATAGTATACATATTCATATACATGATCAAGGCACATAACATGTCAAATAAAATCAAAATTTGGAAGCGGAACAGGGATAGAAGTTATTCGATACTGTAATATGCTGATCTTTTATACATGGAATTTAAAAGATACAATTCAAAGTATATAACACAAATAATGTCATAAATTTCTATTTAGAAGTATAAATGCAAGCACTAAAGAAACTGTAAAAATAATTTAGTCAATTAAATTCTCATAATAGAAAAATAATTCTCATAATAAAGCAAAGGAAGGGGAAATAGATAAGGTAACAAAAGAGAAAACAATTATTTGCTCAGCTAACATATACTCTCTGGAAGACAGAGTTGAAAGGAATATGCAAGTTTTGATTATAAAGAAACTACAAGAACAAAAAACATCAAGTGAAACTTTCAAATACGAGAAGGAGCACGCACAACACACAGAGCTTGGAAACAACACAATATGGTCAGTGAAGGAAAAGAAAGGAAACAATAGCAGTAAATATAGAAACTGTACCATGAGTTACAGCCTTAGACTCTCAGGAAGTATACACTGCATAAAAATGTGAAGGCCAAAAAGAAGACAAAAAAGCACCTCCTCCCAGACTAGACCACAACTCTATCCTGCAGAGCTCTGCAACTCCAGGCCATGTAAAAGCATCACCAAAGCAAAGAGGGACAGAGGGGGACGGTGAAGGGCAGGCGGGTGGGGGTAGGAAATGAAAATGTGGAGCAAGGGATAATAAGCAAACCAGTGATCAAAAGAAACAGAGATTCTAATCTCCATATAAACAAGGCTGATTCAGAGGAAAAGAATTACAGAAGGACACAAAGGGAACATGAATAATTTCAATCCACAACAAACATCAATAAGTATGAACAAATGCACCAAAAAACAGACTGACACATTTCTTAAGAAAAAACAATCAGAAATACAAAAAGTAAACAAAAATCCAAATAGTAGTAGATTTTAGTGTACCTCTCCTTCTCATGACAGACACTACAGATAAAACAATAAGTACAAAAATAAGAAAGTCAAGAAATAAATGGCGCAGAAGTGTGCCTGCTGCGGTGGAGCGTGGCAGTAAGGAGCTTCCCACGCCCGAGGTCAGGTGTGGCGGCGGAGAGGAGCAACCCAGCCTCCACGGAGCAGCTGCTGTGGGGTGCAGGGGGGCAGAGAGGAGCTACTCCACGTTCAAGGTCAGGAGGGGCGGCCTGAGAAGATACCCCTCGTCCAAGGTGAGGAGCAGAGGCTGCGCTTTGCTGGAGCAGCCGTGAAGACATACCCTACGTCCAAGGTAAGAGAAACCCATAAGATGGTAGGTGTTGTGAGAGGGCATCAGAGGGCAGACACACGGAAACCATAATCACAGAAAACTAGCCAGTCTGATCACAGGACCACAGTCGTGTCTAACTCAATGAAACTAAGCCATGCCGTGTGGGGCCACCCAAAACGGAGGGGTCATGGTGGAGAGGTCTGTCAGAATGCGGTCCACGGGAGAAGGGAATGGCAAACCACTTCAGAATTCTTGGCTTGAGAACCCCATGAACAGTATGAAAAGGCAAAATGATAGGACACTGAAAGAGGAACTCCCCAGGTCAGTAGGTGCCCAAAATGTTACTGGAGATCAGTGGAGAAATAACTCCAGAAAGAATGAAGGGATGGAGCCAAAGCAAAAACAATACCCAGTTGTGGATTTGACTGGTGATAGAAGCAAGGTCCGATGCTGTAAAGAGCAATATTGCATAGGAACCTGGAATGTTAGGTCCGTGAATCAAGGCAAATTGGAAGTGGTCAAACAGTAGATGGCAAGAGTGAATGTCGACATTCTAGGAATCAGCGAATTAAGATGGACAGGAATTGGTGAATTTAACTCAGATGACCATTATATCTACTACTGTGAGCAGGAATCCCTTAGAAGAAATGGAGTAGCCATCATGGTCAACAAAAGAGTCCAAAATGCAGTACTTGGATGCAATCTCAAAAACAACAGAATGATCTCTGTTCGTTTTTAAGGCAAACCATTCAGTATCACAATAATCCAAGCCTATGCCCCAACCAGTAACGCTGAGGAAGCTGAAGTTGAACGGTTCTATGAAGACCTACAAGACCTTTTAGAACTAACACCCAAAAAAGATGTCCTTCTTATTATAGGAGACTGGAATGCAAAAGTAGGAAGTCAAGAAACACCTGGAGTAACAGGCAGATTTGGCCTTGGGGTATGGAATGAAGCAGAGCAAAGGTTAACAGAGTTTCACCAAGAGAACTCACTGGTCATAGCAAACACCCTCTTCCAACAACATAAGAGAAAACTCTACACATGGACATCACCAGATGGTCAACACCAAAATCAGATTGATTATATTCTTTGCAGCCAAAGATGGAGAGGCTCTATACAGTCAGCAGAAACAGGACCAGGAGCTGACTGTGGCTCAGATCATGGACTCCTTATTGCCAAATTCAAGAAAGTAGGTAAAACCACTAGACCATTCAGGTATGACCTAAATCAAATCCCTTATGACTGCACAGTGGAAGTGAAAAATAGATTTAAGAGACTAGATCTGACAGACAGAAAGCCTGATGAACTATGGACCGAGGTTCGTGACATTGTACAGGAGACAGGGATCAAGACCATCCCCATGGAAAAGAAATGCAAAAAGGCCTTTGCATGAGGCGGCCTTACAGATAGCTGTGAAAAGAAGAGAAGTGATTCCAAAGAATAGCCAGGAGAGCTAAGAAAGCCTTTTTCAGCGATCAATGCAAAGAAACAACAGAATAGGAAAGACTAGAGATCTCTTCAAGAAAATTAAAGATACTAAGGGAATATTTCATGTAAAGATGGGTTCGATAAAGGACAGAAATGGTACAGACCTATCAGAAGCAGAAGATATTAAGAATAGGTGGCAAGAATACACAGAAGAACTGTACAAAAAAGATCTTCACGACCCAGATAATCACAATGGTGTGATCACTCACCTAGAGTCAGACATCCTGGAATGTGAAGTCAGGTGGGCCTTAGAAAGCATCACTATGAACAAAGCTAGTGGAGGTGATGGAATTCCAGTTGAGCTATTATCCTGAAAGATGATGCTGTGAAAGTGCTGCACTCAATATGCCAGCAAATTTGGAAAACTCAGCAGTGGCCACAGGACTGGAAAAGGTCAGTTTTCATTCCAGTCCCTAAGAAAGGCAATCCCAAAGAATGCTCAAAATACTGCACAATTGCACTCATCTCACACGCTAGTAAGGTAATGCTCAAAATTCTCCAAGCCAGGCTTCAGCAATACGTGAACCATGAACTTCCAGATGTCCAATCTGGTTTTAGAAAAGGCAGAGGAACCAAAGATCAAATTGCCAATATCCGCTGAATCATCAAAAAAGCAAGAGAGTTCCAGAAAAACATCTATTTCTGCTTTATTGACTACGCCAAAGCCTTCAACTGTGTGAATCACAATAAACTGTGGAAAATTCTGAAGGAGATGGGAATACCAGACCACCTGACCTGCCTCTTGAGAAACCTGTATGCAGGTCAGGAAGCAACAGTTAGAACTGGACATAGAACAGCAGACTGGTTCCAAATAGGGAAAGGAGTGCATCAAGGCTGTATATTGTCACCCTGCTTATTTAACTTATATGCAGAGTACATCATGAGAAACGCTGGGCTGGAGGAAGCACAAGCTAGAATCAAGACTGTCGGGAGAAATATCAATAACCTCAGATATCCAAATGACACCACCCTTATGGCAGAAAGTGAAGATGAACTAAAAAGCCTCTTGATGAAAGTGAAAGAGGAGAGTAAAAAAGCTGACTTAAAGCTCAACATTCAGAAAACTAAGGTCATGGCTTCTGGTCCCATCACATCATGGGAAATAGATGGGGAGACAGTGGAAACAGTGTCAGATTTTATTTTTGGGCTCTAAAATCACTGCAAATGGTGACTGCAGCCATGAAATTAAAAGATGCTTGCTCCTTGGAAGGAAAGTGATGACCAACCTAGATAGCACATTAAAAAGCAGACATTACTATGCCAACAAAGGTCTGTCTGGTCAAGGCTATGGTTTTTCCAGTAGTCATGTATGGATGTGAGAGTTGGACTGTGAAGAAAGCTGAGAACCGAAAAAAAAATGATGCTTTTGAACTGTAGTGTTGGAGAAGACTCTTGAGAGTCCCCTGGACTGAAAGGAGATCCAACGAGTCCATCCTAAAGGAGATCAGCCCTGGGTGTTCATTGGAAGGACTGATGCTGAAGCTGAAACTCCAGTACTTTGGCCACCTGATTTGAAGAGTTGACTCATTGGAAAAGACCCTGATGCTGGGAGGGGCTGGGGGCAGGAGGAGAAGGGGATGACAGAGGATGAGATGGCTGGATGGCATCACTGACTCGATGGGCATGAGTTTGAGTAAACCCCGGGAGCTGGTGATGGACAGGGAGGCCTGGCGTGCTGCGATTCATGGGATCGCAAAGAGTTGGACACGACTGAGCGACTGAACTGAACTGAACTGAACTGAAGAATGGTGTGTGTTTTTGTGTGTGTCTCTATGTTTAACTCTAGATTCAGGAAGAAGAGAACGTACTTACAACGGTCCACATATATTCACAACTGATAGTCTATGGAGCCATAACAAAAAACAAATTCCAATAAAGTAGAAATAGACAGAAAATATTTTTCATGAAAATAAAAGAATATCTGACAACAAAATAAAGAGGAAATAATGAAGAAATAGAAAAAATAATCTATGTAAACTTGTTGACTAAAAACAAAAAATAAAATCTAAGATTTCAGAAAATCTAAATAGCTATTAAATGAAATGTACAGTAATAAAACATAAACTATAGATATTAGACTTTGTAAGATTCAACTAAAGTATTTAAGAGAAAAACTCACATGCATAACTACTAAAACTAATAAAATAACAAAGACTAAAAATACCTCAGAAG
This sequence comes from Hydropotes inermis, assembly GCA_020226075.1. Classification (NCBI taxonomy): domain Eukaryota; kingdom Metazoa; phylum Chordata; class Mammalia; order Artiodactyla; family Cervidae; genus Hydropotes; species Hydropotes inermis. The sequence continues at coordinate 58,157,860 of CM035286.1, read as the reverse complement.
AAATGGATAACAAAATAAGTACAAATAAAATAAAAAGGAGAAATTCCAAAAATAAAATCATTCTTCAATGAATTAAGTAATATAAAACAGAAATTATTACAAAAATAATGGCAGCTTGCACTTGTATGCTTATTATATACAAGGCTTTTTTCATTTTCTGTTTTAGGGCTTGAATCTATTGTCCTATCTAATGATAAGAATCAAAAAAAGAAAAATTAAAACTAGTTTTGAATAGACAGTGTTAGAAAAGTTGGTTAGGAAAAATGGGAAAAAAGCAAAATACATAATTTCGGCTATAAAAGGAACAAAACTACAACTAAAGAATTAGAAAGAAAAAACTCCTTAGAAAGCAGACCAACAGGATTTTCTGAAAATTTTTATATCTTAAACAGATATATATGATTATTCTAAAGTTGACTCAAGAGGAAATGAAACACATCAAACTACAGAAAAACATTAATAAAACAATCAGTTATCAAAAATGCTCTCCCTTAAAATCTTAGGCATGGTATATTCAACTGTACCCTCCTTAATTATGGAGGAAGATCCCTCTATGAAATTAACAACCATAAACAAACAAGTAAACAAACAAAATCCAGAATTTGAGAAAGCCCAAGTGCTCCAGCAGAAAAAGGATGCAAATGCCTGCCGGGGGACATGTCCACATGAGGCAACCACAGACCCCCTAAGATAACACTCTGCCCGTCACCACAACAAAACCGCATACTACATGTGTGCTAAGTCACTTCAGTCGTGTCCGTTTGCAGTTCTATGAACTGTACCCTGCCAGGCCCCTCTGTCCAGGGCATTCTCCAGGCAAGGACAGTGGAATGGGTTGCCATGCCCTCCTCCAGGGGATCTTCCCGACCCAGGGGTCAAACCCAAGTCTCTTAAGTCTCCTGCATTGGCAGGAAGACTCTTTACCACTAGCGCCACCTGGGAAGCTGTACCTTATGAGGAGTTTGCAAATAAAAGAATTTACAAAGAGATGAACAAACCTATTAAAGGAGCAGTTTTGGAAGCGTGGGATATTTCCATGTTTATAACAATGTCTATTAGCTTTACAAATTAGTGACCACAAATGAGTGAGGATGAGTCACTGAGTGAAGCTTACTGAGACAATTTACATGCATATATTTTAAAAGTTGAGTCCAAAAACTCAATTGAAATGGCCAAAATATAATATTCACAAAATAGTGTAATATTGTAATATTCAGAAACAAGGAAATCTGAATCAACAATTAGCGTATGAGCAATGCTCATACACTCTAATATTTAGAAAAAATGCAAAATAGCCGGAATCCATCTTACACTTACCAGATTGGCAATAAACAAATAAAAGATCTGAAAACACCAACTCCTGGAGTTGACACGAGGAAATGGCGTCACTCACACACTCACCACTGAGACGGAAAGATCTCACTTTCACCAGAAGACGGATTTAAGTTTCTCCCGCACTGAAGGTTCTGTCCCCTGAACATTCCTTGGATTAACATGTGTCCCCACACTTACTCAGAAATCATCTCGTAAGACCCTCCCACTTCTCCCAGACAAAATAGTTTCATTTTTAAAAGTCTACCTGGAACTCATTTGCATTTCAAACCTCCATCTCCAGCCAAACCAGGCATAAGAGGATTCAAAAATGATGGTGGAACACCGCACTTCATGAAGGGATATGCTCTTCTGTTGCATGGCTGGTTTGTGATTTTGTGCAGGCCTATTCCAGATGTGAGCACACATAGATGACCACCATCTGTGTGCATACAGACCGCCTCTGGACAGAGGGTCACCTTCTCTCTAGGCAGAGGGCAATGGGCGAGACTCCCCAAGCCCACAGTCCATAGCAGGTTCCTGGCGGGGCTCTGCACGTCTTTTTTTTTTTTTTTTTTCAATAACTGACCCACGTGGGAAGAGTTTTTCCACGCTGAAATCAAAATGGGTGGGATTGGTTTTGTTTTAACTAGTTTTCCTTCATATGTGAGATTTCTGGCGTACAGCCTGAGAAGTCGGCTTGTAATGAAATGCATTTAGTGTGGAGAGGGGAAATAAAACATTTCGTCTTCTTTTTACATTTTTTTTCCATGCCTGTAAACACCCCATTTCACCTGGCAGAAAAGTTGTTCGTGACCAAAGGCTCGTAGGCAAAACAGGTTTGGACCCAAAGGAAATAAAGACCCTCTTGTCTTTCCTGTTCCCGGTGATTTCACATGCACCCACCCACCCCGAGAGAGGGCCCGTCCCCTCAGCATCCCCGAGGCGGCCTGCCCAAGCGCGGTGGCTCCGACCTCCAGGCTGAATCCCGAGCACCCAGCCAGGGCCAGTGCCTGCTCCTGCAATCAGCTTGTCAATGAGCCCCTGCCAGGGAAATAAAGCCCTAGCAGCCGATGGTTTCCTGGGCCCTGCGCCCCTTCTCCCGGCGGACGACGCTCAGGGGTGCAGGGCCAGCTGCCTCATCAGGAGGCACGGATGCCGCGTGGAAACGCGATAGGGGTGAAGGAAAGAGCCGATCTCCGGCCTGAGTCACTCTCTCCCGGGCAGAAAACAGAACCACGCAGGTGTGTCTCATCTCCTCAGGGCTTTATCTCAGGATAACCACATCCTCTGTAATTCCTTGGCTGCCACTTTCCCCCCACCAGATTCAAAGAAGTGATTAAATGATTAGACTGACTGACAAAAAACTGCCGGCCGGCCTGCACCGGGATATTTCAAAGCAGACGACCCACTCCGTGCAGGTGTGGCCGCCGTGAGGCCGGTGTGGGAGAACGCAGCGCTTCCTAGAGATGGCCCGGTGCAGCAGCCAGTGGTGTTACATTTCCAGCATCACTGTCATGAGAAAGTCAGGACCTGAAGCTAAAAGCTCTCACTGCCGGAGACAGGGATAGGGCACCGGGTGGAGTGGGCATCACTGCGGCAGTGCTGTGTAGAGGCTGGCTGGCCAACGCTGTGGACGGATTCGGAAGCCAGCTGCGGCACCCAGGCCGATGGAGCGGCTCAGATGCAGTGACAAGACATCTCTCACATTGGGGAGGAGAGGGGAAAAGCCCGCGGCCAGAGGCTTGGAAGCAAGAGATGAGTTACCGTGGGACAGTTCCCCATCTGGCTCTCAGATACAGTGATTGTTCACACTTCACCCTAGTTTCATGCAGAGAAAGACTGATGATGCTTCTGTCCTATTTTGGGATTGACTACTCTGAAGTCTAGTCATTAGTATAATGCCCAGTGTTTTTTTTAGAGAATAAAATTAAATAGGAGATCACAAGAAATGAAGACTTGTTTAGCCAAAGGTGGTTTTCTCTCTGAAGTAAGAGGATATGTGTGAACTTCTAATGAAAGCCATCCTTAAATCCAGACGGGAGACCCTTCCAGCTTTTGTATTTTCTCAGGTGGCTCTGCATCACCTTACATTTTAAATAAAGGATTCTCTTTGAAGGGCATCTCTGGTGGCTCAGACAGTAAAGTATCCGCCTGCAGTGTGAGAGACCTGGGTTCAATCCCTGGGTGGGGAAGATCCCTTGGCAGAAGGAATGGCAACCCACTCCAGTATTTTCACCTGGAGAATCCCATGGAGAGGAGCCTGGAGGGCTACAGTCCAAAGAGTTTGCAAAGAATTGGACACGACTGAGTGACTAACACTTTTACTTTCATTCTCTTTTAAAGGAATGGCCAATTATTTTTCCTTCTGACTTAATAGTGTCCTTGTTTCCATCTTTAAAATAAATAAGAGCCCTGACTGTTTTAAGACATCTTGCGTGCTAAGCTCTATTCCAGGAGCTGGAGATGAACAAGTAACTTGAAATCTGTGCACACAGGTTTCATACCCTATTCTATTAATAGTCAGGGAAATAATGGGATTTGGATTCGGATTCAACAGCTGCCTCCAGAGTAGGTGCCAGGACTGATGACAGAAATTCTGTGCAAAATGTCCTGAGAGCACACATCTCCTGGGTTCTTTCAAAGACAAGTGTGCAGTTGCACCACACACTGACACTCTAAAGCAGCACTTCGAAAATCTGGCCAAACACTGGTGACACCAACAAAGCTGTTGGGGTGATCTCCCAAGGGGTGATGGATGGCTCAGCCTACATGCATGTGCAAGAAGCCATTTTCCATGACAGTTATTCAAATGTCATGTTTATTGGTTTAAAGTCAAGGTGTCCTGCCTCTAAGGGAATCCTTGCATTTCCTATTTTTCTTATGACCATGTAGACAATCCTCCTTCAGTCCACACAATAAGGGCTCAATAAATATGTGTTAATGCTAATACTAATAAATAATACTTTTAAAATAAAAATACTACTACTAATAATTACTACTGTGAATTATAAAGTCCCCCTTTGCTCAAATCTTAGAGTTTTGATTTTTCCCTGGTTAAAAAAAAAAAAAAACAATAGCAACAAATATTTCAAATTTCACTTTCTTGGGGACATGAATTCAGAGATGGATTATAACATTAAAAGTGAAACCTCTCCCTTGGTTGAAAGAAAGTTCAGCCAGAAAACATACATCACAAGAAGGTAACCTGACTTGGAAATGATATGAAATACCACACGAGAAAACAGGTCATTGCAGGTGGCAATTAAAAGACCACAAGAAAAATTTCTCCTTATATTTACAGCTATAACTGAACTTATACTTAAAACTGAAATGTGGGTAATATTTAAGTTAAACTGTTATGTATCTAAAGGTGATGCGGAGGTTTCCATCTGTTTATGGTAGAAAAAGCAGAAAGGTATACATTCATTTTACTACTTGATCAGGGCTGCTAAATATGGATAGCATATTTTTGTAAAGAACATAAGCAATTTTATAGTTTATCTTTCTAACTTTCCAGTAAGTCCTGGTTATGGATGGTAAAATGACTCGACGCAAATACATATTAAGTTTTCATACATTTTTCCTGTACTATTCTTGAACACCTGAGTGAAACATTTCATGAATGGAAATTAATCTGCCCAGATCTGGATGCCTAAAGCATTATGAGACACCAGACACATTTTTTGGATTTAGCTGGCCACATAGAAGCATTATGCAAAAAGGAGCATATGGACTTGACCTCTAACCCCAGAGCTTGATCCAGCTGAAATAATCAAGGTACTTTGCTTTTTTTTTTTTTCATTTGAATTGATTCAAATTATTAGCTTACTTGATTTTCATCCACAGCTTATTTAATGCAGAGGACTCCTCTGGACACAAAACTTTAAATGTGAAACCATCATTTCTGATGACTAATGTTCTAATGACATCTGAAACATGGCCTCTATGTAAGTTTGGTGTCTTTAGAATTGCATTTGTGTATAGCTGGATTTGAACACAGCACAGCTATCTACACAACTTCTCTATTAATTTCCATTATATATATATATATTTTTTTTTTTTTTCCAAACAGACAAACAAGAGGCTTAGCTTAAGACAGGGATTTAAAACAAAATTGTTTTGGCTTTTGTTAGCATCTCCATTAAAAAAAAAAAAAAAAAAAAAAAAAAGTTTTTTTTTTCAGTGAAAAAAGAATACCTTTTTTTTGGTAAGTTTTAACATATTATAGACAAATCTGTAGGCATTCATCGGAGATGAAATAAGCAGGAGAGTTAAGATCGAAAGCTATCACATTGGTCGTATTCAAACAGGGGTCACACCAGGACACGAAACTCTAAAATGACATCTACACTGACAGCTTAATCCCTGCCTCTGGAAAAGAGAAGTCACGTGGTATGAGTTAAAGTGAAAAGCATGATAAAAGAACAACAGAAATTACAGTCAGAGAAACAGAGACAGCTTATAGGCATTGACATCAGTATTCTGGTTTGTTTTATGATTGATTTTTTTTTAACTTTATTTTGTATTGGAGTATCACTGATTAACAATGTTGTGATAGTTTCAAGTGGACAGCGAGGGACTCAGCCGTCCATCCACATGTATCCATTCTCCCCCAAACTGCCCTCCCACCCAGCCTGTCTCATAACATTAAGCAGAGTCCCCTGTTCTATAGACTGATAGTAAATATTAGGTAGAGTAGACAAAATGATACCTATAGCATATGTTTAGGGTGAAAAGAGTCCATACAGCAATGACCCATTCTCTCACTCTGAGGTTTAGGAAATAGTACATGATAATTGTGTATCAGTAGTGAATTTTACGTGTATGTGAAAAGCTTCAATGTGTAAGTGCTAGTTGCTCAGTCAGGTTTGACTCTGTGACCCCACGGACTGTGTAGCCTGCCAGGCTCTTCAGTCCATGGAATTCTCCAGGTAAGAATACTGGAGTGGGTAGCCATTCCCTACTCCAGGGGATCTTCCCAACCCATCTCCTGCATTGGCAGGCAGATTCCTTACCACTGAACCACTAGGAAAGCCCCATATATGAGAAGCTTAATAAGCAATAAAAAATATTACGTGGCTAAGGAAGTATATTGAATTACACTTCTGTTGGTGTTCACTTACTAAGTCACGTCCAACTCTTTGTGACCCCAAGTTTCTACTGTTATGTTTATTTGTTAGACTTACAAAAAAAAAAAAGACAATGTTCATACATTTTACCTTAGCAAAGTGCTGGTGTCTTATGAATGTGCATTTCCACAAGCATATAGTAACTGAGGATCAGTCATAATAAAGATGTTTCTATGCTAACATTCATAATCAAGTCAGAAGTCACTTAATTTCTGTAATAATTCACAGAAATCCACCTCATGACTGTGCTGTTTTTCTTTCTTGTGAACACTAACCACCAATGTTCAAGCGGCACTCAACCTCATCTGGACTTTGGATATTTCACATTGAAACCTCTCTATAACCTGTGCTTTCTGCTTAACCACTTTCCTGGAATCTGTTGTCAATGTTGGCTCTATAATATTTCACAGGTAAAGGTCCATAAAGCATGCTTCTTTAACTCTTTCTCTGTTTGGATTTTTGTGCTAGACTCAAAATTCAGGGAGGAGAGGTGGTTTTTCCCTGGTATTACCACATGGATGTGGCTCCATCTGAATTTGCCTTGGGCAATGAGGGAGGAGACAGTATGGCATGACTGTAAATGTAGAAAAATAGGGAAAATTAAGCAAAGCATCCTGTTTACTTTCAGCTGGAAAGTCAAGTAGAACAACCTGCTAAGCCACAGGCTTGTTTTTGGACAGATTGTGCATTTCGTTAGCAAAAAGGTGGTTTTCAAAAGCACCTTTTTGAAAAAATAATCGCTGGAGGTGAAGAAAAAAAAAATTCATCATTTTAGGTACCATTCCTGGAATAGGCAGACCTCTTAATTTATTTTAACTACTTGGGCGGGGATATTTCAAAGACACAGTCTCTGGGTACGTTGGCACCAAGATGAAGCTGGGCAGGCGTTGTATCTCAAGTTCTTTCCTTGGGGAACCTCAGCCATGAACGACTTCTGCATCCATTCTTGCAGTAGCTCTAAATATGAGTGACTCTGCAGATTGCCCTGCCTCTGTAAACAACGTGGGAGTTATTACAGATGGGGACAAAATGCTTCATGGGGTTATGTGGAAACTTAACAGTGGAAACCTTGTAAAACTATGGGCCGGCTCTATATGTAGCAGGTAGCCTCAGCTTGTGAAGCAAGGGACAGTGGGACATTGTGCACTCTGGCCGCTTCTGTAGGACAGTGGAATAAGCTTAATCTCAAAAGGGATTGAAGAATCTTAAATAAATAAATAAACAGGAAAGGAGAGCTGAGGTCCATTAAACTTGCTTTTTAAGTCAGTTTTAGGGTCAAATGTGTGTGCTCAGTTGTGTCCAACTTTTTGTGACCCCATGGACTATAGTCCAGCAGGCTCCTCAGTATAAGGAATTTTCCAGGCAAGACTACTGGAGTGGGTTGCCACTTCCTTCTACAGGGGATCTTCCTGACCCAGGAATGGAAGCTTCGTCTCTTCCTGTCTCCTGCATTGGCAGGCAGATTCTTTACCACTAGCACCATCTGGGAAGCCCAGATGTCAAAGGGAAGTGACAATTTCACAGTTGGTCTTGACTCCATAGATTCACAACTGGCAAGAGTAACACTGAATAAAGTGGTAGTAAAAATAAAAAATAATAGTTTTATAAAATCTCTGGAAGATATTGAGAGGCCGAAACATCACCACATTGTAGCTTTAACACAGAACCGAGATTAAATGATGGTTAAATGGACATGTTCCATGTTAGACCGCGGAGCATGTAGGGTAGCTAAAGCAGAGAACTTTGTCCACAAGATGTGAGCTAGAAAAGCGTGAGAGGATACATTTTGGGTCAGACTGGGTGGCGACACTACTAGATATTAGGGTGTGAAGTCACAAGACACATCACTGAAGGGACTTCACAGAGAGTGAAGCAAACGCCACGGAAGAAACACCATGGCAAGTAGTGGGGACAGTTTGCGGCCAGCACACCAGAGACTTCCCCTGGGGACTTGGTAACAGCATAAGAGTCAGGCAAAGAGCTGGGTAAGTGCTTCTTTGGCACTCTCCAGCCCACTCCAACAGTGGCCCCCATTCCGCTGCTGTGGTCTGCAGAAAGAGACTAAATATGACCCTGACGGGTCTAGGGAAGACACATGGAAAAGCAAGGAGCTTAATCAGTCAGCCAGCTACTAAAGTCTCGAGTCCCTTCACTGATAAATCCTTGAGAGGTTTGACAAAATGCAGCTGATATTTTCGTCCCGTGTAGTCTGGGCTTCCCCGTGGCTCAGTCAGTAAACAATCTGCCTGCCAATGCAGGCGATCCAGGTCCAATCCCTGGGTCAGGAAGACCCCCTGGAGGAGGAAATCGCAACCCACACTAGTCATCTTGCCTGGAAAATCTCATATATAGAGTGAGCCTGTTGGGCTGCACTTCCTGGGGTCACAAGAGTCGGACACGACTTAGTGATTAAACAACCACCAGTCTGGTTTTATTGAATTTCCCTCCTTCTAAATCCAATGTTTATAAACCAAGTCTTATCAGGATCACTTGGCTCTTCTTATCAGCACATCACTAACCCTTTATGATGGGCCTTGGAGAGAAGGGACCTGTGTCAGGACCCACTGCTTTGCTTTCCGAATGGATGGCAGAGCTGGACTAAAAGACCCGCCCAATCTTTTCCATCCCAGAATTCTGTAAGCGCCAGCAAAATCCTTCCCACTGTAAGCAACAACAGATTGGACTCACTGGATGACAAGTGAACATCCAGGTAAATTAGTGGAATCAAAACTCAACCAGAAGTCAGAAAAGGTAGACCCTAATTCTGGTGCTGATCAAACTCACTATGAGGTCCTGGGCAATTAGATCACATTCTCTGTGTTTTATGAATTGAGATGTAAGTGTTAAAAGGAGGGCTTCCCTGATGGTCCAGGGGTTAGAAATCCCCCTGCCAAGGCAGGGGACACAGGTTTCCTCCCTGATCCAGGAAAGAGTCCACATGCCAAGGGGTAACTAAGCCTGCACCCTGGAGTCCGTGCTCCACAACAAGAGAGGCCACCACATTGAGACACCCACGCTCTGCAACCAGAGAGTAACCCTGCTCGCCAAAGCTAGACAAAAGCCCACACAGCAACAGAGACCCAGCACATCCAAAAATAAATATATATTTTTTTAATTTAAAATGAGAATATGCTTCACAGGCAGACTTCATTTTCTGGTGTGTGCTCCAGTTTGCTGCACCTTGCAGAGATTTTTTTGTTTGTTGAAAATTGAAGGCTTGTGGCAACCTTGCAGCTGGCGACTTCCTTGGTGCCGTTTTCCCCACAGCATTTGCTCACTTTGTGTATCTGTGTCAGGTCTCACAATTCTCAAAATATTTCAAACTCTGCCATTATTATTACATTTGTCATGGAGATCTGAAATCAGTTATCTTTGATGTCGCTGCTACCACTCACTGAAGGCTCTGATGATGACCAGTACTTTTTGCCAACAAAATATTTTAAAATTAAGGTACAGTCATTGTTTTCTTTTTAAGACATAATGCTTTACACACCTAAGAGACTGTGGAATAGTGTCAACATCACTCTTATGTGCACTGGGAAACCAAAATATTTGTGTGACTCACTATATTTTGATATTTACTTCATTGCAATGGTCTGCAAAAGCATGTGTGCTAGGTTGCTTCAGTCGTGTCTGACTCTTTGCAACCCCATGGACTGCAGCCTGCCAGGCTCCTCTGTGCATGCAGTTCTCCAAGAATACTGGAGTGGTTTGCCATGCCCTCTTCCAGGGAACCTTCCTGGTCCTAGGATCAAAACTGAGACCTGAATTGGCTGGTGGGTTCTTTACCACTAGTGCCACTTGGGAAGTCCAGTAACTACAAGGTATGCCTGTAATTCATCTTTGAAGAAATTAATAGTCATCACAATAGCCTACAAAATATATTTCGGATTATACATTTAAATAAAAAACACATATGTGTATAGGAAGTATTAAGATTAATTACCATTGCAATAAATAGAACCACAGAATCTCAGAGTTGGGAGAAATCTTAAAATTCAGAGTGTAGTGGTCTCCAAATTCTTTATCAGTCAAATCTTTAATTTTTTAAAAAAAGTCCTATTTTGAAGTCCACTATTTACGCCCTGTTTGAGTACAGTTGGGCTTCCCTGGTGGCTCAGTACTAGAGAACCCACCTTCCAATGAAGGAGATGTGAGTTTGATCCCTGGGTCGGGAAGATCCCCTGGAGGAGGGCACGGCAACCCACTCCAGTATTCTTTCGTGGAGAATCCCATGGGCAGAGGAGCCCAGTGAGCTACAGTCCAGGGGGTCACAAAGAGTCAGACATGACTCAGCAACTGAGCACACACACACACACACACACACACACAGCAAATATATGCTGAGAGTCACAATCTTCAGAAAAAATAATCCAACTAGCTAAGAACAGGGTGGGTCCTGGAGCCCGCACATCCTGGCTCCCTCAGAGCTTTGCACCCTGCCCCGTTTCTCCACTGCTTGCCTTCACCGTCACGGAGAGACCCCAACCCAAGAGAAAAGTCAATCCCTCAACAATCTGGTGGCATGGGAAGGGGCTGAGCCTTTATCAAAGAAAGAAACCGTACTCTTTCATCTTCACATACAAACCTATGTCTTTGATCAAAAGGGATGGAGGTATGGAGGCTATTCTGACAAGGAACGCTGGGTTATCCATCTCAGTGGACTATGGGAAGATGCCCTTAAGTGGATACCTTCTGATTCGCCAGGTGAATCCAGTTCCCCCTGCTTTGATATATTTGGGACTCAAATTTAAAAAAAAAAAAAATAATAAAGTGACTTTTTTTCAAGCTTATTTTTTAATTGAAGGAAAATTGCTTTATAGTATTGTGTTGGTTTATGTCATACAATGCAAATTAGCCATAGTTATTTGAACATTGCTTTCCTTTTTCAAAAATAAAAGCAGATCGACTTCCTGTGTATGTCTTCTAAATATCTCTAAAATAAACGTGGTAAAAATCATGGTCAGCTCCACCTTCCGTGTGTAATGCCATCTCAAATGGACACATCTGAGGAGTCGAATGACTGGATCCCCTCTGATTTACATCATGCTAACAAAAGGAGTGCATGTCAACACGCTCTTAATGCCTACCACATGCCCAGTTAAAATCCAAGCAGAGACGAACTGGACTCAGCCAGCAACGGGGCAAATCTTTTCTCTAGCTTTTATTTATTCTCAGGAACTTTACCCAGGGGGGTTATATGACTTGATTTTTAAAGTGCCAGAAGCCAGTAATTAGAGGTACAGAATGCACCAGAGAGACAGGGTAAAACAAAAATAAAACAAAACAGGGCAAGTCCTGAGCCTTCTTGGCCAAGGATTTCAGCTCTATTGTACTTTTGCATCTTTCTTCTTGATTTGTGTTTTCTGTTTGTGAAATATTTCTAAACAGACACAGGGTGATGTAATACCAACACATGCTTGAATTTTGCTAGTAAGTGCTTGTAAAAGAAAGATTTCTTATTATAAGAAAATTAATAAAACATAAGGTCCCAAAGGAAATGAGATTACTAAGAGATTGAACAGAAATGTTTCTTTTTAAGTCTCTGGGCAGATACATAGACTTCTTTGAAAAGCCTGAAGTTGGGGTGTTTCTCTGTGATAGAGATAAGGTGACATGGCAGAAGGTACTCTGGACCAGGTACCAGAAGTCTGTGATGTAGACACCACTGCTTTGCCAGTAAGTAGATGAGTGACCTGGGCAAGTCCCACTGTCTCTCTGGATGGCAGTTTCTTCTTCTGTGAAAAGATAAATTTGAACGAAATTCAATAAAGGTCCCCGTTGTTTGAAAATTCTTCAGGGCTGATTACTGTCATTATTATCTTTATTGAGTAATTACCATAATACATACTTTATAGGAGTTAAATAATTAAGTATAAATTGCTTTCATGTGCAATGCCATAAAAGAACCATCTAAACCCCACAAACTTAGATAAGAAAAGACTTAAAGAAGAGGAAATAGCATCTCAGAGAGGGCATGAATGAGATTTTCAGAGGCCAGTAAGGACACATCACTGCTTCAGGTGTGCTTCAACTTAGGTGTGCTTGTGCTTAATGTGCTAAGTCTCTTTGGTGACTCTATGGAGTTTAGCCTGCCAAGCTCCTCTGTTCATGAAATTTTTCAGGCAAGAGTACTGGAGTGTGTTGCATTTTCCTCCTCCAGGGGATCTTCCTGATCCAGGGATTGAACCCACGTCCTCTGCGTCTCTTGCATTGCAGGAGGATTCTTTACCCGCTGAGCCATCAGCTGAGATGACTGCTGAGCAGAGTTGCTTTCCTCCGTCATGTGGATAGAAATCCAGCTCAGGGGCAAGAGGAGAAAGCCGCACACCCCCCAGAACCCTATGTGCACAATCAAGCTACTGCCCCGGAAACCCAGGAAACAGACACTTTTGAAGCTAATGGCTGCTGCTGGTTCAACAGGGAGTGAGAAAAGGAGTGCAACAGCTGCCATTCGAAAACGCTTGGAGTACCAGCTTATCGAAATGACACTCAGGAACGGTTGTATATTTGCAACAGTGTTTTGGTTCTATGTCTACCTAATTCTATACTGATGAATCATCTACTTAGGAATGAGATGAGTAAAAATTCCACGATGAGTTGGGTGTCTTTTATTTTGAGGAAAGAATCCAAAGACTGCAGGCAGAGGACTGGCCCACTGGGCATGCAGGTGGTATTTTGGGAACATGAGTGTGGGTGGGAGCCTCGGGACATGTGCCTTCACCTCCCGCAAGCTTGGGCACAGTGCAGGGCAGGAAGGTCCAGTGGATAGTTGGAAATCCCCCTGTGCTGAACAACTCAGGAGTTGTCTTTCTGGCATGCCAGTGAAGAGTGAAGTCATCTTTGAGAAGGACCTCACTGTGAGAGTCTGCACTGCATCTCTTGTGTCAAAACTCCATCAAAAGAAGGTCTCACTCCAGGTGTTCTCCAGGGTCATCCAGCACGTTTACTTAAACACTCACACACACACACACACACACACACACACACACACACACACAGAGGCAGGGATGCACGCAGGTGCCAGCAGCCCTCAGACACAAGAGGACCCAGAAATGATGGTTTGGGTGCGTCCTCACAGGTGTGCTGGCTCTGTGTCAAAGCTGGTTAACGATTATCCACCCACCTCCAAAATTTCCCAAGAATTTTGAATTTCCGATGGACTTATCTTTTTCTTTGTGCGTATGTTAAAACCATACTGTAGTTGGTGAGAGATCTCTATATTCTGCCTCAGGACTGCTGGATTGGGGTGAGGGCCTCCTGGCAAGAAAGTATCAAAGAGTGAAGGAAAGAAGGCATTTCTGGGAATTTGGAAAGCGCTCAGTTTTCAGATCCAAGACTGATGGTAGACTGTTATATCACCTGGCTTGACACTTTTCTCCTAAACTTCTGGGTTTACTTGATATCTTTTTTATAATTTTTTTTTTTAATTTTTGGCTGTGCTGGGTCTTAGCTGCTGCACAGGCTTCTCATTGCGGCAACTTCTCTTGTTGAGGAGCGCAGGCTCTAGGCACATGGGCTTCAGTAGCTGTTGCTCCGGGGCTTAGCTGCTCCTCAGCATGTGGGATCTTCCCGGGACCAAACCCGTGTCTCCTGCATTGGCACGTGGCTTCTCTACCACTGAGCTACCAGGGGAGCCTTATTTTATGTCTTTTTGAAGAATCTCCTAAAGAATTACTTCCTTTTGTTGAATGGATGTACTGTCTAGAGAAAAACTGGGCTATAAATTGTTATCCAGAAATGATGAAACAATTTCTATGAGTGAGATAAAATATGCAGATTATTTTGCATTTTTGATTATTTAAACACTATGTTATAGATACGGTTGATGGGGCTTGAAATTTTGTAAAAGGACATAAAATGTCCCAGTACAGCCTCACTCACATCTACTAGCTCTGTATTATTCAAACTTTCTACCCCATAGGTAACCCATATTTATTATTTTCTTATGTATCTTTCTATTCCCTTTTGGCCAAGTAGAAACAAATAAAATGATATTTTTAATTTATTATGGTCAGAACATTTAATTTAAAATCTATCCTCCTAATAGATTTTACATGTAGATCTCTAGAGCTTACTCATCTTGCATGATTAAAATTTTCTACTGTTGATTAGCAACTCTTCATTTTCTCCTTTCCTGTCCCTATCTCTTCACAGGTGTTAGGATGGCTATTATCAAAAAATAAATACATAAATAGAAGACAACACGTGCTGATGGTGATGTGAAGAAATTGGAATACTTAAATCCTGTTGGTAGGAATGCAAAATGGTGCAGCCACTATGGAAAACAGCATGGACAATTCTTCCAAAAATTACAAATAGAACTATCATATGATCTCTCAGTACTACTTCTGGATATTTTCCCAAACGAGTTGAAATCAGGACCTCAGGGAGATGCTAGTCACAAGAGCCAAGATGTGGAAAGAACCTAACTGTCCCCTGACGGATGAGTGGATAAAGAAAATGTGATATATGCATGCGATGGCATATTAATTGATTTTAAGAAAGAAGGAAATCTTGCGATATGCAACAGCATGGATGAGCCTTGAGAACATTATGCTAAGTGAAATAAGCCAATCATAAAAGGAAGAATACTTCCTGGTTCCACTTACGTCTAAAATATTTAAATTCCTAGAAATACAGAATAGAAACACCTAAGTTTTTCTTTCTTCTGCTTCTTACACAAATGGTGGTGCACAATATATTCTATATAATATACCTTTCTGTTCTTCACTTAATAATACATCCTGGATACTTTCCAAGCTGGGGGGCATAGGGTGTTTCTTTACACCTTCCTACAGCTCTGGGGTATATGAGATGCAATTGTTTATTCACCCAGTTCACGGGAGATGTATCCTAGGATGATTTCTGGGCTTTTGTAATGAAAATATGCAAAATTTCAGGTAAATATATAAGATAAATTTCCATACGTTGTATTTCTGAGTCAGAGAAACACACAAATTTGTAACTGAAATAAATAATGTAGGTCAGCACCATTTTGGGATATTTGGGATGCAAATATAAAGATTTTGTTCCTAGCTCGGAGCCAGGCCAAAAAAAAAGAAGAAGAAGAAGAACCTGAAACATACTGTATCATTTACTCATGGCTAGTAATCAGAATTGTTGTATGGAACTTTTAAAACACAGAGTTTTGGTTCATGCTCGAAGGTCTGAATCTGCCGACTTGGAGTGGGGCCCAGGTATCTATTTGCAACTTCTTCAGGTGATTTTGATCAGCGTCATTTTAGGGTTTTCTTCGATCTTAGGCACTTAAGACTTTTGAGATTATTACCCACATATTAATAGTATAAAGTAAGACAAAAGGACCCAACATTCCACTATGCTCTTGTTACTAAAGGATTTATATAATTTAACTTTTGACATTATTAGTAATTTTGATTTTATAATTTTAATAGTTTAGAACTCACAAGCATTTCCCTGTTCTCAAATGATTTAACAAGGTCTTTCAAAGTCAGCCTTGCCTGGTGGCTCAGCTGGTAAAGAATCCACCTGCAATGTGGGAGACCTGGGTTCAATCCCTGGGTTGGGAAGATCCCCTGGAGAAGGGAATGGCAGCCCACCCCAGTATTCTTGCCTGGAGAATCCCACATACAGAATAGCCTGGCAGGCTACAGACCTTAGGGTCACAAAGAGTCGGACAGGACTTAGCATTCATGCATATGTAATATCTAGCAACTGCAATATCAATACAAAAAAATCAGTCAATTGTATATTTAGTTTGATCCTTTTCCACTTTATTCTTTCCACTTTCTAACTTAAACTGATTGTACACACCTATGATTATTTTGGCCTCACATATATGCGAATATTAATTATTTAGGAATGTAGAAATCCAACAGTCATATAAGAGAAGATCCTCATAATCACAGGTTATGGGTTTCTTGCTAAAGGAAAACCCCACAGACCATCAGATAAGAATGACCGGAAGTTACTGTCACAACTGATGGCTTAGCCTTTGGACTGTTTCGATTTTAACCAAGAAAGAAAGAATTTTTCTCTCTCTCCTCCCCTCCTCCCCAGGGGGATTTTCTAAGGATTGGTGCATTTATTTTCATAAAATGAAAAACTGGCTCTGAACTTAAGAGTAAAGACACCTAAACAAATGGTTAGCGCACCGTACTCTCTTTTACAAAGTGTTTAAGCAGCAATTGTCTCTCTATCAGGAATTCTCCTTTCTAGGAAGTTTAGAAACACCACAGAATTCATGAAAATCCTGTTGGTTTTCAATGCGTGTCACTCATTCTTCAAATATCAACACACGGCGTATATTGCTGGAGAGCCTGCTATGTGTCTGGCACCTAGACACGGAGCTACAGCTTTGAGACAAGACTGGGACATCCAGGATGGTATGGCCGCAGACGAGCTACCACTTTCAGAAAGAATCAAGTTGCTCCATTTCCTTCATCATATTTTTACTCAAGTATAGCATTGCATATGGAGAAGCCTAGGCGGAATGCAGAAAGCCAGGTAAGCTTTCCAAGGCGGCATGTGGGGATACACTGGATGGAAACTTTTAAAATTCCATACCGTTTGTTCAGGCAGAACCAACGATTTTAAAAGGAACAGTGACAGATCAATTTTTAATGGTAACTCTATTATTTTTTTCTATTATGAATACTACTTTTTAGCAGACCATGAAAATTATGTTGACATTTGAAAAGCATGTGATTAATTGTAGCAGAACAAACATCATGAGTGCAGCCTCCATTTAGGAAGGTGATACCAAGTGCAGGCCTTGATTATAAGACTGTTGGCACATGAGAGCACTGGCCTCCTTTTTTTAATCCACTAAATGTTAAAGATCCTAGGTGTGCCAGTGATGAATTGAAACACATCGGAGGCACAATGAATTGTGTAGATGACGTTCTGAAAACACTGCAACTCATTCAACTAAAATCAAAGTACATTTCAGAAAGGAAACCAAATAGCCTTGCAACTCGGAGCTGTAGTAACACAGGCCAAAATGTCCAAATCATGTTTGCATCTTATAATTTCCAATATTCTCCCAATTTTGCCAAAAGGTTTAAGCTTAGGCACTATAGAGCAGTCACTGTGTATCAAAACACTGATATGAAACATCTTAGTTTTAATACACCAGGACAATGTCATCTAAACATTCTTTTGCTCTTGTTGCTTTAATGGAATTTTAAAATCTCATAAAATAATGAGGTGGGCTTTTGTAATCCTGAGCTGCCCAGATTAGAGAGCTGGGGTGTGTCAGATATGTAAGGACATCTCTGAACTCCAGATATACTGTTGAATGCTCTTGTTTTCTTTGATGTTCCCGTCACTTTTACATGGATGGTCTGGGGGTACTGCAGTTAGCTATGAAGCAGGAAACACTGAACCAACCCACTCAGGAATCAAACATGGCATCGCCAGTGCCATGCTCAAAACACCAAAGTTACAGGCATGTATCCAGAGAAAAACATGACTTGAAAAGAAACATGCAACCCAGTATTCACTGCAGCACTGTTGACAATAGCCAAGACATGGAAGCAACCTAAATGTCCATCAACAGAGGCACAGATAAAGATGTGGGGCATACATGCAATGGACTATTACTCAGCCATTAAAAGTATAAATGATGCCATCTGCAGCAATATGGATGGATCTAGAGGGTGTCGTACTGAGTGAAGCAAGTCAGACCGAGGAGAAATATCACATGACATCCCGGATATGTGGAGTCTAGAAACAAATGATGCAAATGAACTTACAAAACAGAAAGAGACGCACAGACTTAGAAAACGTACTTATGGTTTCCAGGAGGAAGGGATAGTTAGGGAGTGTGGGCGAGACACGTACACACTGCTGTATTTAAAATGGACAACCAACAAGGTCCATACCACATGGAACTCTGCTAAATGTTGGGGAAGAATGATGCATGTGTATGTATGGCTGAGTTCCTTCACTGTTCACGTGAAACCATCACAATATTACTAATCGGCTATATCCCAATACAAGATAAAAAGTTCCAAAGAAAAACACATAAATAAAAAACCAACTTAAGTTAAACGATGTAGACTTTATAGAAGGTTGTAAAATCCACATTTGACTTTCTCATTTCAGAAGAGGGCAGGGAAGACTGGGACAATTATTTGATGGGAAAAGGGAACCCTGGGGGAAGAATCAAGTTAGAATCTGGATCAGAACTCAAGCACCAAATGAGCTGGTGCTGTTTGCAATACTGCAGCCTCTCTGAAGCTATCTTATCACCAAAATCAACCGCATTTACAGTGATGTCTGTATATAGGCTGTTGGAATACACTGAGTATTGAAGAATTGGGAATAAATAAGCTGCATTCAATACGTGAGAGAAGGCAAGCTTCGTGGACAGCGTCACGTGGACAGAAATTCAACAATGGAGTCCACGCACATAAAGCTCTGTCATGTTTTTTTTAGGCAGTGATGGGAAGGCTCTGATCTATAGCCTACAGACCTTGCTGTTGTAGGCAAATCTTTGAAAGTTTGCTATAGCATAATAAACTGCATACCACCGAAGAAAAGTGTGGTGTGATGGAGGTTTTGGCCCAGTGCAATGCAATCAATGTATCCTAATTCTAGAAAGGTATTTTAAAATGTATTTCCATCAGCTATCGATATGTCTTCACTTCTCTAGTTTTCAAATCCTCACTAAATCAATAAGGAAAAGAAAGAAACCATATACACATTATTATACACGTCATGAGCCGTGTGCTCAGGCACTCAGTCGAGTCTGCTTCTCTTTTAAGTCATGTTCGACTTTAACTCTCTTTTAAATAACAGGAAAGTAACCTAAGTTTTTATTTAAAGGGACCCTTCTATTTGAGGCAGATGAAATCTGGAGACATGAAGTGAATCAGCACTTTGGAACTCTCACTACGTGTTATGTGACTTTTAATTGTTGTTCACGCTTGGACAGCCCTCTTTTCACTCTGATTGGAATGAAGCCTTACATTTGTCTTTGGTGTTCCTTATTCATGACAATGTTCCTAATTTTAGATTTTCAGTCACATCTTTGCACTTCTGACTCTTGAACGTGAGGAGTATGCACCATTGATTCTATTAAATTCTGAGCCATATTTTAACAGTGATCATGAAGTTTTGTTTTCACTTCTTTGCCTTTTACAAAGTGATATTGAGAGCTCTTCAGTGGGATGTAGATTACTCTCTGTCTCTCTCAGTTGGACTTTCTCATGGGCCAATATATAGGAAAATCATTCTAGAACATTCTGGTTCACTTCTGGGACAGACTACAGTGCCACTATACCAGTGGCAACTGGCTCTCATAACAGCTCTTCTGTAAATGTTCTGGTTTGGGGATTTCTGAAATATGAAAATAGTGCAAATTTTGACTTCAAATCTGTGAAATTCTTAGGATTTCTGCTGTGGTTTTTTTCAGAGGAGTTTTTGTTTGTTTGTTTGCTTCAGCCAACACCCAGACAAATATTGACATGCCTTTGTACTGAAAGTTGTATTTATTATTCCTCACCTTCTGAATCTGCTGCCTTTCAGGGAGCCTGGCTTTATGGTGAGATCTGTTTTAATTCACTGCATTTATGTCTCCAAATAGACACAACCAAGTTCCAGGTTATTGGGTCTGGTTTAAACACTTCTCTAGACTTCCGAAGCACCTCATGATTATGACACTGGTCTTCAGTTCCCACTTTGTTTCTGCAACAAGACAATTTTCTTCTATACTTTTCAAGGTCAGAAAAACAAACCAATATAATTTTGTCAGGTTTATTCAGCATTTATGGATAAGCAGAGTGAAGGACATTTTATTGTAATTTACCATTTCACCATAAAATGTGTGATTTTTACAGATCAACATCCTTGCTGTTAACTGTCCGGCAATAAATAAAGGTCCTTCTGGATGAAAAACTCTCTAAACTCTCTGTGAAGAGGAAAGCATGTCCCCCAAGATCATTCAACCGCACATCTGAAACAAAGCCCTCCAAGCTGTCCAGCGGGGGGTCAGCAGCCTCTCATGGGTTTCGGGACCACCACCCCTGGAGGTAAGAGATGATCAGACCAGCCTGCTGCAGTCTGCTCTCTTCCAGGCTTGAACTTTTAGAAAGTCATTATGTTTCTCTCCCCATAAGGTCAGGCTGCCATGTTCTGCTCTTTCCCAAGGCTTTTTGCACACCTTCTCCTTGGAGAAATGTGAGAGGCAGCCTGGAAAAACATCAACTGCTCTGTATGTCGGAGCCTGCTTACACAGGATGCCAACAGATGGCAATATTTTATCATCATTACACGGCGCCGAGACCCTTCATCTGTGGCCTCGGGGAACTGGAGGAGTCGGCTCTTTGGTATGACACATGTCACTGAAGCTTCACCCCCCATTAGCTGCGCTGTTGTTTGTGATTGTTAAGCTGCGTGTCTCGCCGTGTGTCACATTCTTGACTTGTACACGGGTCCATTAGTAAGTAGCATCTGAGTACCGTGAGTCACAGAAGGCCCCGTTCTTGGAAAAATAAACACTGCACATTCGGCTGAGATTAGAGCCACTGGCTGGTCGGGAGCTGGATGGTGTTTCATGTAAAAAGCTGTTTCTGCGGTTCATCAAGGCCTTTTCCCCTCTCTATCAATACGCTGGAAACTCACATTATGGTTGGAGGGCACTTCCTGTTCACAAGCCCAAGCCGTGTGCCCCCAGCGTCTCTGGTGCTAGGGGAGGTGTGGTCGTGACCGTGGACGGACAGGGCACCAGGGAAAACGTGAGCCGCCCGTCTGAAAAGCGTTTCACAGGGAAGTCGGCTTCATGATTCCAAGTCAGAGATGGCTTTGATTGTCACACACGTTTCCCGGCAGCTTAGTCGGTCTTTTCCACTTCGTCGCTTTCTCACTCCTTTCATTCTTTTTATTTTGTAAGTCCCTTCCCTTTCTTTCCCTTACATCTGTCATGACTTCTTTTTCTTTCCCTTTAACATATTAACTCCTTTCACTTCCTCCCCACTTTCTCCACATCAAGTTCTCTTCCCCTTCCTGAGTCGCACATCCAGACTCTGATATGCAAGACTCCAGCCCAGGAAAGTCATCTGGCTCTTGGGGCTTGGCACCAAAGGGACCCGACTGCCGTGCCAACACCACCCACCCAAGGAACTAAATCTAAACAGAGAACCCCTCTAGCTACCACTGAACCTAGCCTCTACCAGCATGAGGACTCTAAGCCACCTAACGGTTAAAAACTGGCCCGAGACAAAAGGAAGCCAGGCAGACAAATATTCCAGGTTGGGTTTAGGCAAAGTTTGGGGTTTTCTCTATGCCCATGTGACTTTTGAGGCTGTATTTTGGTCCTTGATCCCCTTAGCAATCTGGCACATACGCTGTTTGTGTTTCTCTTTTCTTAATTTTTTTTTTTTTTGGAAGTACAATTCTGGCTTTTCTTCCAGGAAGGGAGGAACAAGAAGGCTTCAGGCCCTGCTGGGAGGCCTGAGGGCGAGGCTGCACCGACATCGTTACAGACCATCCCCCCGACTCGGTAGAGGGTCATGACCACGCAGTCAAACAACCCAGGGTCAGAGGGGAGAGAGCAGATGGGGCCCACGGGCTCCGGGCCCGCACCTCCTTTCAAGGCCTGTCCCAGAGAGTGGTTTTCAGAGAAACAGATTTCCAAACACCCCACTCATTCTCTGGGTAAACGCCGGGAGACAGCGAAAGGCAGGGAAGCCTGCGTGTTGCAGCCCACGGGGTCACGACTGGACAGGCACGCACTCAGGTCTCTGGCCGGCGAGAGGGGGTGTGTGGGAGCCCTGGCCATCAAGCGGGGTCTGCCTGCATGTCCGCCTTGCTCGCTGTAACGACCCACGCGGACACAAGCCATGCTCCATGAGATGCCCCGGACGCGCCCGCGGGGCGAGGCGTCTCGGGCAATAAAACCAGCCCGCCAGAAACACGGCCGCCGTTTATTCCCCCCTAAGCTGCGTTCTCCCTTTCTCTCTCTTTAGGCAGCTCTGCCTCGTGCTGAAGGGGAACCCCTGGTCAAAAGTCAGCAGCCGCGCCGCGGAGAGCTTTGATCGTCAGCGAAGTGCATCGCGCCGGCCGCGCCGAGGGAGCCTCGCTGCGCAGACGGACCCCCCTCCAAGGCCGACCCCGGTCATCAGTCATCCGGGCCCCCAGCGCCTTCCACCAGCTCCGCGGGGCCTGGGTCCCAAGCTGCCCTTTTCCGCAGGCATTGCTAAAGCAAATAGCAGACGGTATTTACTGGGTGTGATGCTTTCAATCACATTAATCTAGCCAGTAAAAAAAGTTATGGCCAATAAAAATTCCACCGTGACATGCCTGATTGGAGGGGAGTTGCTGTGATGCAGATTCAAGCCACGCCTCTGCCCCTGGCCAGGCCGTCACAGCTGTGGAAGGAAAGACAGAAGTCTCTGGGGCTGTTAGAACCAACTCCGGGGTAGATGGATAAAACTCTTCAATCGTTTAATAAGTCCGAACTCTTGGGAGTTTGGAGGGCGACTGACTGAACACCTACCTTGAAAAGCTACCTGAGGAAGACGTGGTCTTGCCTGCACTAGAAAATGACCCTGGGTTCCTTCCAGTCCCTTGATCACATGATAACTTGCCCATAATTAAATAAATATTTTTAAATGCAACACTTAGAAACAAGCTAGAAGGAAGCCTGGGTGAGGAGTCCCTCCCCGGTTTGGAGCCAATGGGGAAGGCAGCTCCACATAGCTGTCTTTCTCCTGCTTGATCCCGACACGGTTTTTTGCGGATCCAGAAGGGTAATGACTAATCTCTGCTGATGTCTGTGAGTCACTCCTTCTTCTCCCAACCCACGGTGACAGTCCTCAGACGGCATGATTTCAAATACACACAGTCCAAATCCTACTGTTCCATGGCTTTTCCCTGGAGTGGGCAACTGATCCAATTCTTTGTTAATGATCCCAGACCACACATGGCAAGGAGGATGTTATTTTAATGAACGTATATTGGAAGTCCTGCCGCTGGGAGCAAGTACCTGATTAGCTAATTGTGGTGAGGCTAATGCTTCAAGTGGCTTATCCAATAGCCATTATCCCATTCTTTCTGAGTAATAGAACCCCAAATGTAATCTGTGTGGCAAGGTGCCCAGCCAGAAGACTGTATTTGCAAAGTCCCTTGTTGCTAAGGGTAGCCAGTAAGACGTAATTTGGAATTTGTGTTTGAGGCTTTTGAGAAAGCCCTGGAAGTGGAGGGACGGGTAATTGGCATTTGCCCTTTCACCCTTCTCAAGCTTCCTTCTCTTTCCGGTCCAGAGTAAAGAACCAGGGACTAGGACTCCAGTAGTCACCTTGGCGTGTGAGATGGAAAGAAGTATGGAACAGAGGTGAATGGAGCAGGGCGATGAAAGGAGAGGAGCCTGGCCTCTGAAGACGACCACGGCCTGACCTGTAGACCTCCTACCTTCACACCGCCTTCTTTTAAGAGAAAAAGAAACTTCTGCTGTTTAAACCACCATTCTTTCCAGCCTCAGCACTAGATTTCTGTGCGTGTTAATCGTTCGGTCATATCCAACTCTTTGTGAGGCCATGGACTGTAGCCCACTAGGCTCCTCTGTCCATGGAGTTCTCCAGGCAAGAACACTGGAGTGGGTTGCCATTTCCTTCTCCAGGGGATCTTCCCGACTCAGGGATAAAACCTAAGTCTCCTGCACTGCAGGCTGATTCTTCACCATCTGAGTCACCAGGGAAGCCCAATAGATTCCTAATCAGCAAATTCCTAGATCTGAAGATTCTCTCTGGAAGCCATTTTTAACAACCCCATGCCCTCAACAAGTGATCACTTAAATCTTCCAAATAGATGGACCGTCTTATTTCTTTCTTTCTTTTTTTTTTTCCTGGAAACAGGCAATTTCATCCCCAAAGCAGCACTTTAAAATCAGACTGTTGCATGTAAAACAGACTTTACAATCTTTGCTGAAACATGGAGGGTAACAGGGAATATTACTAGATCATGAGTTTTTTTTTTAATTTGAGTTATCTCTTTTACATGGAATGGATAGAATACATTTGAATAACAAATATATATATATATATATATATACATATATATATATATATATAATTCATTTATTTAACTGGAAGATAATTAATTTAAAATATTGTGATGCTTTTTGACATACATCAACATGAATCAACCACAGATATGCATGTGTCCAGGTGACATTAGTGGTAAAGAACCTGCCTGCCAATGCAGGAGACATAAGAGACACGAGTTCAATGTCCGGGTTGGGAAAATCTCCTGGAGGAGGGCATGGCAACCCCCTCCAGTTTTCTTGCCTGGAGAATCCCATGGACAGAGGAGTCTGGTGGGCTATAGTCCACAGGGTCACAAAGAGTCAGACATGACTAAAGCAACTTAACATGCACGCATGCATACAGATCATGAGTTTTATAGTTGGAAAGATCATGCCTTTGAGTTTGAGATATTCCACTTACTAAAAATGTGGCATTAGGCAAGTTACTTAGACTTGACCAGCAATATTAGGGACTATAAAGCAAGTAAAATGATGTCAATATAGTAAAAGCATAATTTAAAGTACAAATCAGGCTTTCCTGGAGGCTCTGTGGTAAAGAATCCACCTGAAAATGCAGCAGAGGTGGGTTCGATCTCTGGGTCAGGAGGATCCCCTGGAGAAGGAAATGGTAACTCACTCCAGTAATCTGGCTTTGGAAATCCCATGGACAGAGGAGTCTGGAAGGCTTCAGTTCACGGGGTCACAAGAGTCAGACACAACTTATCGACTAAACAACAATGAAGCAGATATAACATAGCAGATCTTAAGAAATTCCATTCTCTTCTGCCTTCCACGTCTTAGTTTGAAATTCTATACTTTGAGTGCATTGATTTATGTTGTCTTATTTCACCCCTGGAGATAGGTGCCGAAATCCTTCTGTCAACAAACATTGCACCAACCATTGTCTCTACTCATCTCTATTTCCTCACTTGCTCCTTGGAAGAAAAGCTATGACCAAACTAGACAGCATAAAATGGTTTTTCCAGTAGTCATGTATGGATGTGAGAGTTGGACTATTAAAAAAGCTGAGCACTGAAGAATTGATGCTTTTGAACTGTGGTGTTGGAGAAAACTCTTGAGAGTCCCTTGAACTGTAAGGAGATCCAACCAGTCCACCCTAAAGGAAATCAGTCCTGAATATTTTTTGGAAGGACTGATGCTGCAGCTGTAACTCCAGGCACCTGATGCAAAGAACTGACTCATTTGAAAAGACTCTGATGCCGGAAAAGATTGAAGGCAGGAGGAGCAGGGGACAACAGAAGATGAGATGGTTGGATGGCATCACCGACTCGACATGGACATTAGTTTGAGCAAGCTCCGGGAGTTGGTGAAAGACAGGGAAGCCTGGCATGCTGCCACCTGTGGGGGTCACAAGGAGTCAGACATGACTTAATGACTGAACTGAACTGAAAGGATATCAACCCTGAATATTCATTGGAAGGACTGATGCTGAAAGTCCAATACTTTGGCCATCTGATGTGAAGGGTTGGCTCATTAGAAAAGACCCTAATGCTTGGAAAGATTGAAGGGAGGAGGAGAAGGGAGCGACAGAGAATGAGACGGTTGGATGGCATCACCGACTCGATGGACATGAGTTTGAGTAAGTGCCAGGAGTTGGTGATGGAAAGGGAAGCCTGGTGTGCTGCAGTCCATGGGTTGCAAAGAGTCAGACGTGACTGAGCAACTAACTGACTCACTTTCTCACTAATAAGGCCCCATTCTCCTCCCAATGCCTTTTCTCTGTATCAATAATAAATAGAGACGTCAATATACAAAAATTATAAAGCGAAAAACAAACCCCAAACCACAGACACAGTCTACCTAATATACTAAAATGGCAGGCAAAAGAACGGGCTAAGAGGAATCAATTCATTTCAAGTCCAACTGCCAATTTTCTGTTAACATGTATTTTGTTAGGTTAGACCCAGAATCCTTCAGAGCCAAAGCATATGATTGCCTCTGCTAATTTTGATGGCAGTGCCAAAATAAACAGAAATTATCATGTGTTCATAGAGATCTCTCTGAATTTATATGCCACTGATAAATCAAGCAGCACTTTATATTATTTTTATTCAAATGTAAAGGGCATAATCCAGCACATAGTGCTGAAGGGGAAAAACATGGATTTGGATAAACCTATGTGCCTCTTTGCCCATGGATAAATTAACCGATCTCTTTTACCTAATTATGTAATTAATGGTAGGTACTTAAAATCATTGTGAGGATTAAATGAGACAATGCATATGGAGAATACAGCATGATGTTTGACATACAGTGATCATTCCAATATTAGTCTTTATGATTGTTATCATTATCACCCTTAGTATAGGAAACAGTTAAGATTTATCATTGATATGGACTTTGATACATTCCTTCCCACCCCATCTCAAGAGCTTATTTTTAGGACTTTAAAAAAAGATGATTTCAAAGTATTTTTCTACTTGTCCCTTGAGCAACTTCAAAATTACTTCTTTTAGAAAGAGGTGGGACAATGAATCAATGAACTGAGGTTTATGAAAACTGTACGTTCTCTAAGTAGAATTTACAAAATGACGTTTCTACTACACACAGGTATAACTTTGTAGAAAGGTAGAGAGTCTAAGTAAACAGACCTGGATTTGAAGCCGAATCCCACTTATGAGCTACTATGTGACTTGGACTCATCAACTAATTTCTCTGTTTCAGTTGAAAGGTGAACCTCTGATGCTTTCAGGAAAATTGCATGCATTTACATATGCAAAGTACCTAAGATTGGTACAAGGCAATCACACAGGAGATATTTGCTTTTTTTCCTCCGGTTTTGTGTTGGTGTTGTTTTTGTTTGTCCATTTCCTTGTTACCAACAATATTTTCGTCTCCGGCAGGAAGAATTCAAAGGTTTTTCTGGTGGAGAAGCTCAGGGATCTGGTGGGTTAAGAAGGAAAGGAAGGAAAAGGAGAAGGAAGGTAGCCAAGAGCCATTGAAAACACAAACACTGAACTATTCTGCTTTGTTTACACTACCATGCTAGTCTTAATGCTGGTTTCAGCCTGGCACCTTAGTCCTGTCTGGAGGTAGTTCTAGAAAAACCACACCCAGGTCTGGAATGCCATCACAAACCACCACCTCTTACAATGACAGCCCCTATCCCCTTGGTCTTTGTGTTTCTTAAACCTCTGACATAGGAAATCATCAGGAACAACACCCCCAATTTAACTAACATAGTGCATAATTTCAACCCTTCGACTTGCAATTTCTGAAATCAAGATACCCTACCTCCATAATGCCCAAGGTAATTTTGCAAGTATTTATACACTGAGTTTCAAGACAGAAAAGGAAAAAAAAAATGTTTTATATATTTAGGAAATTTCATTTTCTCTTGGAATAGATTATAAAGGGTAGTTAGCCCAGTCTTCATGGAAGGAGATAATCTCCTTAAGAAGAGTAAAGGTTGTATAATTTTTTGCTCATTATTCACACTCAGATGTAATGAAGAAAGAAGTGGTCCTGACTGGAGCTCATGCTTTCAAAGACCCTCTGATTGCTCTGATCAAGAAACTCTAAGGGATTTCTGAACTCAAAATTAAGTGTTTATATTGGAGCCCTGACATTACCTAGTGGATGCTACCAAGAATTGAGTGGTCCATTAAGCAACTTGAGAAACCTGCCTAACCCATTTCTTTAATAAGGACTCTAGAGTCAAATTCTCCTTCATACTTAAGACAACTGACTTAATAGTACCATCCAAAAATGTTCAACTGGAATTCAAATGGAATTCAAGTTAAGCCATTTCAAATCCTAAAAGATGATGCTGTGAAAGTGCTGCACTCAATATGCCAGCAAATTTGGAAAACTCAGCAGTGGCCACAGGACTGGAAAATTTCAGTTTTCATTCCAATCCCTAAGAAAGGCAATGCCAAAGAATGCTCAAACTACCACACAGTTGTACTCATCTCACAGGCTAGCGAAGTAATGCTCAAAATTCTCCAAGTCAGACTTCAGCAATATGTGAACCATGAACTTCCAGATGTTCAAGCTGATTTTAGAAAAGGCAGAGGAAGCAGATATCAAATTGCCAAAATCTGCTGGATCATCAAAAAAGCAAGAGAGTTCCAGGAAAACATCTATTTCTGCTTTATTGATTATGCCAAAGACTTTGACTATGTGGATCACAATAAACTGTGGAAAATTCTTCAAGAGATGGGAATATCAGACCACCTGACCTGCCTCTTGAGAAACCTGAATGCAGGTCAGGAAGCAACAGTCAGGACTGGACATGAAACAACAGACTGGGTCCAAATAGGGAAAGGAGTACCTCAAGGCTGTATACTGTCACCCTGCTTATTTAACTTATATGCAGAGTACATCATGAGAAACTCTGGGCTGGATGGAGCACAGGCTGGAATCCAGATTGCTGGGAGAAATATCAATAACCTCAGATATGCAGATGACACCATCCTTAGAGAAGAAAGTGAAGAAGAACTAAAGAGCCTCTTGATGAAAGTGAAAGAGGAGAGTGAAAAAGTTGGTTTAAAACTCAACATTCAGAAAACTAAGATCATGGCATCCAGTCCCATCACTTCATGGCAAATAGATGGAGAAACAGTGGAAACAGTGGCAGACTTTATTATTTTGGGCTCCAAAATCACTGCAGCCATGAAATTAAAAGACACTTACTCCTTGGAAGGAAAGTATGACCAATCTAGACAGCATATTAAATATCAGAGACATTACTTTGCTAACAAAGGTCTGTCTAGTAAGGCTATGGTTTTTCCAGTAGTCATGTATGGATGTGAGGGTTGGACTATAAAGAAAGCTGAGCACCAAATAACTGATGCTTTTGAACTGTGGTGTTGGTGAAGACTCTTGAGAGTCCCCTGGACTGCAAGGAGATCCAACCGGTCCATCCTAAAGGATATCAGTCCCAAATATTCCTTGGAAGGACTGATGCTGAAGCTGAAGCTCCAATACTTTGGCCACCTGATGCAAAGAGCTGACTCATTGGAAAAGACCCTGATGCTGGGAAAAATTGAGGGCAGGAGGAGGAGGGTACAACAGAGGATGAGAAGGTTGGATGGCATCACCAACTCAATGGACATGAGTTTGAGTAAACTCCAGGAATTGGTGATGGACAGAGAGGCCTGGTGTGCTGCAGTCCACGGGGTCACAAAGAGCCAGACACAACTGAGCAACTGAACTGAACTGAAAGATGTTCAATCAACTCCTGTGACTGAGTGATTACAGAAGTGATCCATTAATTTCTCATCAACCTGGAGAAAAACTATGGCTATTTATTTTCCCTCTGATATAGCTTTGGCCAGTTACTTAGTCTTCACATGTTCAATGCAACCAGAGACACCAGGCAGAAGACCTTATTGTTGCTAAGTCAGCATGATATTCTCTTGGAAACTGTCATTCTCCAAAGCCAGTTTTGTGCTATTGAAGAGACAATGAGTTGCTGACTCTAAGAGATTAGGGTTCCCTTCTAGGGAAAAATGTCTAAAATGCAAAGGGCCATGCTATTTGGCAACAGATGGCAAATATCATTTTGGTGAGAAAAGTTTGGGAAGTCACTGCTGAGGTCTCCATTGCAGCTAAAGTTCCCCATCACCGTTGTGCTTGCAGTTCATTATCTACCTACATCTCAGATTCCAAAGCAAAGCTAAACATCAACCACATGCCTGGACTTTGCGTGGTCTGGGGCACATGTGATCATGTATTACACAATTTTTTTTTTCCTGAAGTCATATCTTGGCCTACGTGTAATGAAAGGTGTGCAAGCTTCATTGAGACCCTAGACTTTCCTGGCCTTGGTTTGGGGCTGGCAGCAGAGGTTTCCTACAGCTTGATCATCAAAACTGGGTGAGTGAATATTCTCACTGTGTAAGCAGTTCCTAACTGGCTATTACTTTCAGAAGCAGGAGTGGAGGAGAGAAAAAAAGTATGAGAGAGAGAGAAGGAGAGGAGAGGAAGAGAGGGAGGGAGAAATGGAGTTTATAAGATAATAAAAATTATATTTTGATTCTAAAAATATGATTTTACCTCTACAGATATATAATACATTTTGAAAATTGGATTGAGACTAACTCTTAGTCCCAAACAATCAATACTGTAAGAGCTGAGATTTTCTGTTAGAAAAAAACAGCAGTTGCTTTTGCCACAAATTGGGATTGTAACCACATATGGGCTAGAGTGCCAGGGAATTGAGCAGGGGGTTATTTGCCATGAAAAATGGGAAATGGGAAAAGATGCTGGTACTTTCTTCGCTACTGGGTATCTCTTAAAGCCCTGATTTCTGTGTAGGTAACATGGCAGAGCATAATGAGGAATGGATTTAGTCTGGAGAAGCTTAAAAGATACCTAAGACTACAATCTCCCCTTATTCTCATAGGCATTAAAAAGTAAAAGTGTTAGTAGCTCAGTCATGTCCAACTCTTCGTGACCCCGTGGACTGTAGCCCGCCAGGCTCCTCTGTCCATGGAACTCTTCAGGCAAGAACACTGGAGTGGGTTACCATTTCCTTCTCCAGGGGATCTTCCTGAGGGGACCTTTCTGAGTTCTTTTGTTGATTCCTGAGAGAGCAAACCCGAATCTCTTGCTTTGCAGGCATATTTGTCCAATCTGGTTAACACTAGTTTAAAGGTGTTATTGAGTTAGGAGCCTTGGAGGAGCAGTTGGAAAGAGGAGTAAAAGTGAAAGTGTCAGTGACTCAGCCGTTTCCAACTCTTTGGACCCCCTGGACTGTAGCCCACCAGGCTCCTCCGTCCATGGGGTTTCCCAGGCAAGAATACTGGAGTGGGTAGCCATCCCCTTGGGTTGACCCTAAAAGAGTTGGAATGAATCCCAAAGTTTTTGTTGTTGTTGCTATTAGTTTTAACATGTCTGTATTCCTTGATTCTTCCATATGCCTCATCACCAGTTTGGTCCCATAGTAGACTACCTAAAATGCTAATTGATTGACTCACTGATAGATTTTTAAAAAAAAAGGACAAAAATAAGTCAAAGTGAAAACGGTTTCTGGCTAACACGCTTTATTTTGTGGGCCAGATTCAGGCATAAATTTCACCATTTGGAACATGTACTTTTGACATTGCAAAATATAATACATTGTAAAACTTGGGTACCTTTTAGAGTCTCATGCTTATATCTTAACAGATCCCACAAATCAATTTTTCATTTTTTTTTTGGTGAATATGACTGATACGGACAAATGAGTACCGTTTACCACCCCTCCCCACCATAACCTCTTATGGAGCCAAAGCCCAACCAACAGTATAAACATAGAACACCACCGGGAGGGGCCCTCCTTTTCCCTCTCCCTCCCACCATGTAATGGATTTCTCTTCTCACAGTGTGAAAAGGATCAGTAAATCATCGGGTCACCTATTGGTATGAAAGTCCTTTCATTTGAAGTCATTATTGTTTTTGTAAATTGCAAAAGAAAAATACAAAAGAGCTAATAAATCAAGAAAAAAAATTACAACAGGTTTTTATGAAGTATGGGCGGAGTGGAAAAAGTGATCTTGGCTTAATTAACCACACTTAGTCACACGATGCAGGAAGCAGAGGTTTTAAAAAGTCCAGTTGGAGCTGTTTCACACACACACACACACACATACACATACACATACACACACACTGTATATTTTAAGGTGTTAATTTCCATCACATCATGCTGTGCTGGGTTACCATGAAGAAACTGCTGAATCTTGACCTCCTTCTGAAATGTTAAAATCGTACTCCCTCTCGGAAGGCCCAACTGTCAGGAAATAATTTCTCTGCACAGTCACAGAGGCGCATCTCTGTACAAGCAGCTGATGCTTGAGATCTAGGTGTACGTGGCCCGAGGCATGATTATCTGGTAAGTCTGGATTTCCTTTCTATCGGTAACATCTCATTTTTACCTCTCTTTGTTGACTCACACCATTACCTGCGCTTTAACCATCTGAATCCCTACAGTCTCCCGATGCCAACCATGCCAGCACTGTGCCTCAAGTCAACCCTCCATCCTATTGTACCACTACAGTTCTCCTTGACCTTATCACACAGTCAGCAGGTTATGACTGATACTGAACACTTGGTCATATACTGGAACACTTGACTATTTCACTCCTTTACTATTTTATCTTCTCTCATGCCTCTTTCCTCATTCCTCCAGTTCCCTAAGGACTTTCATCTCTCTGGGGTGTGCTGGGACCAAGAATCATCCATGCATAGTAGTAAGTACCATACTTGCAGAATGATGCAAGGTACATTCCTTAGTGAACTGAAGTATTGTTATTTCAATTAATGTATTCTAAGGAAGACAATCGCACATGGGGATGGAGAGAGAGGAAGCTTAAGACTTAGGTTAAAGAGGGGTGGGCACTATATCTGTGACGGTGCCCTAGAGAAACAGAACCAACAGGAGATTATGTTCATATTTATTTCTAAGGAGTTTGTGCAGCAGTAGTGGCTGGCGGGTTCAATATCTGGAGGGCCGTCTGAGTGCTAGACACCAAAGCAAGAACTGATGTTTCAGAATGGAGTCTGAAATCTGAGGTCATCTCAGCAGGCAGGATTTCTGTGTTGTAGTTTTGAGACAGAATTTCATTTCTCCAGGAAACTTTAGTTTTTGCTTTTAAGGCATTCAACTGATTGAATGACGCAGGGTCATTTCCTTTCCTTAAAGTCAACAGATTATAAATGCTAATCATGAATAAAATACCTTCAAAGCAACATCTAGACTATGGTTTCACTAAACAATGGGG
Organism: Hydropotes inermis; assembly: GCA_020226075.1. NCBI lineage: Eukaryota > Metazoa > Chordata > Mammalia > Artiodactyla > Cervidae > Hydropotes > Hydropotes inermis. The sequence goes on along the minus strand of CM035286.1, from coordinate 58,124,678 downwards.
CACCACAGACTAGCCAAATTGACATATAACTAAGGATTACAGGTTCTTTTATCATTTACTAAGATGCAGACACTGATGCTTTATATCCATCCACAACCCCCAGAGCAAGGTCTCTGCTTTCCTGCAAAAGACTTATATTCAATATCTCCTTTTGATGCCCAGGATCCCCATGACAACTAGATTTTTTCCTTTAAATATTTCTGTTATGTTAATCTTGAATAATTTTTTTCAACTCTATGGCCTTGTTTGGAGGAAATGTTGGCATCTAGTTGATCCAGGCAAGAGAGAACCAGAACCCAGAAGGTACTTTGAAAATGGTTTTAAAATACACATACACACACACACATATATATGTCCCCAGTTTGCAACAAAGTTCATTCCATGTGTGTGTGTGTGTGTGTAAAATCTTTTCTCTCTATATGAAAAAAAAATGAAAGTGTTAGTTGCTCAGTCATGTCCCTCTCTCTGCAACCCCATGGACTGTCCACGGGATTCTCTGGGCGAAAATACTGGAGTGGGTTGCCATTTCCTTCTCCAGGGGATCTTCCCAACCCAGGGATCAAACTCAAGTCTCCTGCATTAGAGAGAGAGAGAGTTAGTCTAAAACGGACAGTATTAGGCTTGAGTAACCATGCACCGGTTACATAAAAACCGGTGTTGTCGCTCCATATTCACAGACAAAATTTAGCTGGAGTTACTTGGCTGTATGCACAAAGTGTCATCTGGCCTTGAGTCCCTAACAGAAATGACCAGGTATTATTACCCTTAAATCCCCAGACACGAGCATGTTGCCACTGGCTCTCACGCAAGCAGAGAGATATCTGTGCTGAGGTTGGTAGAATTGGAATAAATGTGTGGGGGCAGAGGTCAGCTCAGCTGCTCAGCAGCAGAAACATCTACTGGGAATTTGATGGAAATACCGAATCTCAGATGTCACCCCAGATCTCCTCCATCAATATCGACATTCTAATCGGCTCCCAAGGTGATCTGAACACACATTAAAAATTGAGAACTACTTAAAACATCCAGAGCCCTGTCTTAGGTGGGAAGAATTTCTGGTACCACTTCCGCTTTTCAGTTGTCTGGGTCATGTCCCGCCTTCACATTAGAGTAAGGTTGACTAGCTCATCTCTTCTCTGTCTGATCCTCAGTGGGGGACTGTACAAGATGGCCAGGGTCTCAACACTACTGCACTAGTAACATCCTCCCACCTTTCCTTTTATTGGCCTGTCCCCAGGTAAATGGGGAAGCCCAAAAGAAGCAAAAATTTGACAGGACTCAGATCACAGTTTCCTGATCACAGTGGTTTGTATGTGTGTGTGTATTTAAATCAAAGCATCGTGGTAAAGTCTAAGGGAAGAAGTGATTAGAGCTGAGCATCATGGACACAAAACAGCTGAGCTCTATTTTGGGGGGATTAAAATGGAGAAGGAAAAAAACATCAATAAGAGGGGGTTAATTTAGTATAAATTTTATCAATGTGCTTAGTCCTAAGTACCAATAGTGAGTGTAACAGAACTTGACAATAGACACTGCATGCCTTAAGCAAGTGTAAGCCAGAGACAAAAGGGAAAGGAACAAGGGATGAAAAATAAAATAATAAGACATGGGTAGCGGGGGAAAATAAAGGCAAAAGGACAAGGTGAGAGAGTCTCATCTGATGCATCAACACACGCACAAGACGTAGAAAGGAAAAACATTCTCATTGATGTGCCAGGCCTGGAAGGAAAAAAAAAACACAACAGGAGAAGCCACTGCAATGAGAAGCCTGGAGGAGCCCCTGTGCGGCAATGAAGACCCAGGTGGCCAAAATGAATGAATAAATAAAATTATAAAAAGAATAAAACAAAGGAGAAAAGAGGAAAGACTAATTTCAGTGACTGGGAAACTGTGAATAGTATTTTAAGGTGATCAGAGTGCAGCCAGGTGTGATTTTGCAGGGCTATGTGGGAACCGGAGGGAGGGGATGAAGAAGCCTCCCTGCTGTCGGAAGCTCCCCGTGTTGGTCTAGCGGGGTTTGCTGCTGTCCACTTTCTGTAGTGCCCCCCAAAAAACAAAAAAAACCCACAAAGTCTGTTAAATCGGCTGCCTGTGGAGGTTTCAAGAGGGAAATTATCATTTTCAGAATCCTTGTTAACTGAAGGACATATTCCAAGGAAAATGGTCAAACTGCATAAAACTAGTCAACTTTCAAGAAGAGCCAATGAAGAATCACCTAGATGACTTAATAAACAAACACAAATAAGTTTAACTTTTATAGTCTGACATAGTGTCTTTTCTCCCAGGGGTTTCTAGGCAAATCTCAAAAGCTTGGGCAAAATACTAAGAGCTGTTTCTGTGTTCATGCATTGAAATTAGTAGTTTTTAAAATTTTTATATTAAAAAAAAACCTTTCTAGTTCAAGTACTTTAAGGTTCCCTTAGATAAATACATTTCATCATCCTATGTGATATGTAAGTTTCTCTACAAAGGGCAAAAAAGGAGAAACATTGTGAAAACCCATTGCATCATCTCACTAAACTCAAATAAAAATCTAATATTGAAAATGAGTTCAAAGGGTCAGATGAAACAGTTAATAATTCAGAGAATTTACAATGCTTGTAGTCTACTGATGAACAAACATCTTTTTATCCAAATCCTATAAATGTAAGGTCATAGGTAGAAGCCACCCAAAATATTTTTACAGTTCTCTCAAAAAAATATGGTTTTAGTCACACAGTTTTCTTATGTTCAATTAATTTTTTTCAATTAATTTTAAAACCAGATTCTATGAGATATGGATTTTGAAGTGTCAATACTTAAAATTACCCATTATCTATAAAGTTTGGATAATTTCCCCATTTGTGTCCAATAAAAATGTATTATACACTGTGTAAAAATCTCATTTAAAAAAAAAAACTGTGAGGTATTTTGAACATGAGAAAAGTTGAAAGAAAAGTAAAATTTGAGATAAACAATGAGACAAACAAATTGATTATCTCCATTTGTTAAAGGAAATCGTATTTCCAAAGAACAGAAGAGACTCTGAAGGATAAAATGGTTAAAAAAGAAAATGTGATAAAGGATAATAAGAGTCTGATGAAGTTGACATTTGAAAAGAAGGAAGCATTATAATAATATTAGACTGAACTGAAAATTTTCAACTAGAAATACAAAATTTCATCATTCAACAGTCTTTTTGATGTCAATTAGGTATTGGTGGTTTTAATCAATCATTTATTTAATATGCCTTGTTTTAAATAGAGAAAAGCACATAAGGGTAGCACTTTTTCAAAAACAGAAGTGAAAAAATAATCGGTATAAGTATCATAGTCCCATTGGAAACAGAAAATTCAAATAATGGGGAAATTTAGCTTTGAAAAATTAGTATCAAAAAAAAGATTTTGAAATGCAAGGGCATTTAGAACTAAAAGCAAAACAACTTTCCAACTGAAATTTGAATTTCAATTTCAATGGAAAATATAGGTTTCATTTTTCTGTGTATCCAGAGTCAGGGGAAAACTAGACTCAACATTTTTTTTTCTTTCTATACCCATAGAAATAAACTATTAACACCAAGTGAATTATTCTTTTTTCTTTCTTTCAATGTATTTAATATACTTTTTTCAAGATTTAATGAAAGAGCTGTAGAATCCATACGCCACCCCTTTTCAAGAGTGCCTGGCCAAACACAGCTGTAAATTATAAAATAATGCCCTGCATTCATAAAAGTATTCACACATAAATATAGATAATATAACCACTGATCAAATGAGTCTTCCAGATAGATTACTTAAACCATCAAATATATATATATATATATATATATATATATATACACACACATACACACACACATCTTTCTATCTATATATCATTAAGAAGCATTCTCTAACTTTTGACTTTTGAAAGCTATAGATTTTATCCTAAATAAAGTATTTCTTTCAAGTCCTATAGTGGCCAGTACTCATATACCAAAGGAAGACTACTCAATTAAAAGCATAAATTGCTAAATGCAGAACCCTATCACACCTTTTTACTGTTTCCAAAATACCAGTTTTGCCTAGGAAGCCCCAGTACCCCTAGTTTGGAACAAAATTCATTCCTTAGGACCAATAAACATTAGGAACTTCCCCAACAGCATCATTTTCCTGAAATGCAGACCAAACTTAATCAGATATACTCAGGAAAAAAAAAAAAATGCAATGTTTTAAGAACTTAATTCTGAAAAACTAAAAGACCAGAGAATTTTATTTAGTTTTTTTTTTTTTCTGCCTTTCTGTTAGATGATTTTTGTCCTGGTTTCCCTAGAATAGTACCCATTTATGCCTCTTTTTGGAGAAGGCAATGGCTCCCCATGCCAGTACCCTTGCCTGGAAAATCCCATGGATGGAGGAGCCTGGTAGGCTGCAGTCCATGGGGTCACTAAGAGTCGGACACGACTGAGCGACTTCACTTTCACTTTTCATTTTCATGCATTGGAGAAGGAAATGGCAACCCACTCCAGTGTTCTTGCCTGGTGAATCCCAGGGACGGGGGAGCCTGGTGGGCTGCCGTCTATGGGGTTGCACAGAGTCAGAAACTACTGAAGCGACTTAGCCGCAGCAGCAGCATGCCTCTTATCCCAGGGTAACTATTAACAGTGCTGCTTTCTACGCTCAAAGTTTCTCGATTTAGAGAGTAAATTATATGGTTACTCACCTTTAAGCTATACATGAGGTGTGGGTTAGGAATTCCTGAAGGGTAGTCTTTTATTTGTATAAACCAGCACTATACTCAATGAACAATTAAGTATTACTAAATTTGGTATAAGACATATGTGTGTATGCAGACACAGATATCCAAATCCATAGGTTGTGGTAAATACATCTAAGTAAGAAGTAATGGAGGTAATTCAATCATAATTATACTGCTACTCATGGATAGATTTCTTTAAAGAAGATATTTTGGGGCACTATGAACATATTCTGTAAATGCCATTTCTAACATAGCTCTAGTTCATGCTGATTCAGTTATAAGATATTCAAGAAAAATAAGCTTCCTTACTTGATAGACATACATTTTTGATCAGAAACTGCATTTTCACACTTGATTCTAAATTTAAGCCTAGGTGGCTCTCATTTAAGAAAACATACACTCAAAGGGCACTCATTTTTATTTATTGTGTTCAAACAATTGTTTGCTCTCAACTTGTCTCCTCTCAGACCTCCCTGAGCACTTAAGGATGTCAACTTTCTCACTGTCATCAGTACAGTGCTTAGGATATTTTAGGCCCTTCATTGTTGTTGAATCGTAACATGAGTGAATGAGCAAGTGTATCCTCATCTTTGAGTTTCTGTGGACAATTCTAAAAGCAGAGTTTACATGCTAGAAAAATACTTGGTCGTTGTTTGGAAGGGGACGACCCTGACAATCATATGTGAATCCTGGTATAATTATTTTTAAGTCATATTAACACCCAAACTTAATAAATCCAAATCTTATCCCGAACAATTAGACTTTTTTTTTTAATGAATGATTTCATTGTCTTGGCAGAAATGGATCTGAACTAATCAGGAGCCCAGAGTGGGAAACATTCCAGACCTTTGCCCCTGAAAACATGACCCACAGCTAAGCAGCATCAGTGTGGCCAGCTGGTTTATGAGAAAGGACCACACCCCAGACCTCCTGAGCCCAGATCTCCACGGAACCAAGACCTCCATGTACATGGGAAGTTAGGGAAGCACCACTCATAGTGTTTCAAGTTGGAATGTTTACAAGATGTGAGTCAAAACTGAAAGAGAAGGGGGTTGTAAAGGGATGAAATGAGGGATACAGATGTTCCCAAGTGACACTTCCACTTCCGAATGTTGTACAGTCCAGTGACGTAGACAGGTCTATTTAGATCAAACTGGGTGGGTAAGAGTAAAATTATCTTATAATTTTAGACAGATTACAGTTAGTGCTAGAATAGGGTAAAAACCAACAGAACTCTCTGTCTTAGAGAAAGACCAAAACATCAAAAAAAAAAGAGTATATACCTTTGGTTTTGTGTTCACGAATACACAGAGGAGTCCCATTTCTCTCTCTCTCTCTCATACACACACGCGCACACACACCCCCATACACTTACACTTCCTGCCTTCCTAAAAGGGGTTTGATGTGGCTGAAATAGGTATCATGGCTATTCTCCAGGTAGTTATGTTTCTCCTAACAATATACTTAGGCCCTAACTTCAATGGCCTCATTAGTAACTTGAATATCTTAAGGCTATCCATAGGGAAATAAATCTCAAATGAAAATAACTGCTTTTGACATGCACTGACCTTGTTAATCTTGCAGGTAAAAGCTCACCAAGCAAATAAATGTCATGCCACCAAAGCAAGAATCGGCACACAAAACACAGGGTCATGATGAGGTTCAGCTGCTGTTCTTTCTTGGGGAGGGATTACAGAGGTGCAGCAACCCTAGGGCACAGAACAATCCACGTATCAGGATGAACCCAGGATACCAAAACCAGAGCACATAATGGCCCAGGTCGAGCGTTTAGGCTTAATCAACAGAGGGCGCTTCATTGACAGAATGCTCACATGACCTCTGGTTGCATTTTAAAATGTGATCAGTCACTCAGTCGTGTCCAACTCTTTTGTGACCCTATGGACTGCAGCCCACCAGGCTTCTCAGTCCATTCTGAGAAGATAAAGAGAAGGCTCCCCACCCTACCTTCACGGCAGTAAGTATCTAGATGAAGTCGTTCATGAGACAGTGTCTGATTATGCACTAATCTGTCAGTTTTCATCTAGACTTAGTCCAGTAGAAATGTGAATCTTTACGCTGTAACCAGTAATCACACACACGTGATCACAAACAGAGGACACACGCCGGGTCTGCGATGCAGAAAAAAAGTAACGAGGCTTCCCATGCCTGTTTGCTGGGCGTCCGCCCCAGACAGCCTTGCTTAAATAATGCTCTAAGTATACTTTGCTAAAAGAGAGAGAGAGAGAGAGAGAGAACTGGCCCATGTACTTTGAACATTTGTGTCAGGTTTGCCCAGGAAGAAATGTACCTTAAACAGCATTATTTAATGCAGTAAATTATTCTGATTTGATTCAGGACTTGATTATGCTGTGGAAGGCCAGCTCTCATCGTCTGTCTGAACATAATGAGGTAGTTACAAAAAATTAAAAATTCACCACTTTTTCTTCTACTCATAAAGTTGAAATTAGTTTTTCTTGTCTTAAAATAGTACATATATTTTTAACTATTAATACAAATATAGGCATAGATTAGACAGACCTGGACATAGATGAGCCAGCAATGAGAGAGCATAGCTATGGTTAGGAAAAATATGCATGTTCATGTGGCCATCCCTCAAACCAGTTAACTGGGCTTCCCTGTGGCTCAAATGGTGAAGCATCCACATTCAATGCAGGAGACCCAGGCTCAATCCCTAAATGAGGAAAACCCCCTGGAGAAGGGAATGGCAACCCACGCCATTATTTTTGCCTGAAGAATCCCATGGGCAGAGGATCCTGGCGGGCTGCAGTCCACGAGGCTGAACAGAGTCAGACACGATGGAAGCAACTAAACAATGACCAACTGCATTTAGAGAGTTTCATATGCGTGATTCATACCTGATTTATTTCATAATGAGAGATGCAGAGTTCTAATACAGATGTAAATATACGAGTCTAAAAATAGAGCCAGTAAACTTGTGTAGACATTCTTATTTTAAAACGCTGGCCCCCTCTCCATGAATACTGATTCCAAAATGGCTTTATTATCCAGAAACTAATAGCAATGTTACTGCTCAATCTTACCACAGACCAAATTATCAAATGAACCAAATTGCATCAAATGATGCAAGCTATAAAATGCAGACTTTTAGGGACATTGGCAAAAGCAAACACAATACCTTCTGAAACCTAAGAGTACTAATTGTTTGAGGAAATGCGTTTCCTAAAAGAGTGGATGTTTCTTTGGATGGAATGGACAAACAAGCACGATGTATCCATGAGTGATTACAATAGGAGGTATCAGGAAATTCCAGTTAAAACAGGCAAAAGTTATGATTAAAGCTGATTCTTTTGTATCAAGACCAGGTCTCTCTCTATGGGATACAGTTCAGCACTTTCAGAAATGCATGTCTTATTATTCACAGTTTTTTTTTCCCTAGATCTAGGAGACTGACATTATCCAGCAGCAAGTCATTTTCCAAATGTTAACTGCATTCTTTCAAGAAGGAGAAATGTTCACGAATGTAATGTAATTGTATTTTTTCAACCACTCCAAGCAAAGCAACGGCTTACTTGGGTTGGCACCTGTGAGACCAAATATTGTTTTTACTTAAGTGAATTAGCAATTATGGATCAGGAAAGAAATACTAGGACCAACCAAGACGTGTTGCCTAGCTTATATTTTCCCAGGTTGGGCTTACATGGGCCGACGGAAAGAAACTAAATTATATCTACCCTCGGGTTTTTTTCCCCTGCAACCCCAACTATTTTATAAAGGTAATTAGTACTTTCAGTAATTGGACCGCACACTCGCCGTGGCTTAAGTCCCAAGCTGTAGGCATTGCTACAGAATATCTTTGAGCCTTGATGGGCAAATGGTCACCTCACAAGAACTGTCAAATTTAATAGGATACTTAAGTTTCTGACTTAACATGTTTTTCCAGAAGACAATGGCTATCCAGTTGTTGAAGTTCGTTATAAGGGCTGCCTTCGGAGGAATTAAAGTAGGGAGGAGCGAGATACCAAGTTAATGGGAGCAGAAAATCTCCACCATGCAGCGTTCACCATCTCACCATCTCGTTCACCATCTCACCATCTCGTTCCTACCATCTCACCGTCTCGTTCCTACCAGGCATGCACTGCAGTGCCCGACGGGGAGTTCAGACTTTGCTGAATTAGAGTCATCCTACTGTCCTCTGCAGGAATCCCTCTGGACTTGCCTTGGCTTGTCCTGTAGAAACAGATTCCCACAGACAGAACGAGTGGAGAGGGTCAACTGCAGGTTACAGCCTCTTAGCCGGAAGCTGACGGTTGCCACATTAGATGATAAGCACGGCTGGCCTGATTTTAATTTTTCAACTGTATTATGGCAACATGAAAGCTTTCTCAGTTGCTTCTCGTTTTGTAATTTGTTGTTGTTGTTTAGTTGCTCAGTCATGTCCGACTTTCTGCACCACGTGGACTGTGGCCTGCCAGGCCCCTCTGTCCATGGGATTCTCCAGGCAAGAACACTGGAGTGGGTTGCCATGCCCTCCTCCAAGGGATCTGCCTGACCCAGGGATCGAACCTGCGTCTCCTATATTGGCAGGCAATTTTTTGCCACTGAGCCATCAGGGAAGTCAATGTTATGCCAATATGAATCTTTCTTGGTCGTTTCTTTTGTTATTTATTGTTACCTATTGTAGTATTCTAAGCATCTAGAAAATCCTTAACAATCACCTTTTAGTGACCACCAAGAAGATGAAAACTTCTGCCATTTTTGCTTCGGACATCTCAAAAATATTCTTTAAAAAATATCTGAAAGAAATGTGGAAAACGCATGATTCCTGGGACTACCTCCTAACAGTAGGACCAAACCTCGTTCTAGTCAACTGTGGTTAGACTATGCATATATATGACGTATTACACGTTAGATAGTACATATGTACATCATATAATATCAGTTATGTAATATTACACATAAGACTCTATATTTAAAGCCATATTTTATATATTTGTTGTTAAGTCATCCAGTTATGTCTGATTCTTCGTGACCCCATTGTCTGCAATCCTGGTGACTCAGACAGGAAAGAATCTGCCTGCAATATAGGAGGGCTGGGTTCAATCCCTGGGTGGGGAAGATCCCCTGGAGAAGGAAATGGCAACCCACTCCAGTGTTCTCACCTGCAGAATCCCATGGACAGAGGAGCCTGGTGGGCTACAGCCCATGTGGTCACAAAGAGTTGGACATGACTGAGCGGCTAACACTTTATATGTAACAGATGGTTAACTGCTGATAGAAGAAATAAATAAAAATAGAATAGTTTTCAACTACCTTGAACCATTTTACTGTTTTTATTGTTTGCTTTTGTTTGGTTGGTTGGACTTGGGGGCAGGGGTCTGTGCAGCATGTGGAGTCTTAGTTTCCTGACCAGGGATTGAACCCTCTTCCCCTGACCAGGGATTGAACCCTCTCCCCCTGACCAGGGATTGAACCCTCTCCCCCTGACCAGGGATTGAACCCTCTTCCCCTGCAAAGGGAGTGAAGAGTCTTAACTCCTGGACCACCATGGGAGTCCCTTTTACCCTTCATTTTCTTGGTTTGAAATCAGCTCAATTCTTCTCATTCTTTTCCCTCAATCCACTGCCTGAGAATGGGTTACTTAAACCTCCTGTAAGCTCTCAGGGGCTTCCCTTGCGGCTTAGGAATAAAGAATCCGCTGCTGATGAACAGGACACAGGCTGGATCCCTGGGTCGGGAAGATCCCCTGGAGGAGGAAATGGCCACCCACTCCAGTATTCTTGCCTGGAGAATCCCATGGACAGAGGAGCCTGGCGGGCTACAGTCCGCGGGGTCACAAAGAGTCGGACAAGACTGAAGCATCTCAACAACAGCAAGCTTTCAGGGGCCGAGTGGCATGGTAGGCAGCTTTTCTTTTAAGAAGACAACATCCTGAATCAAGAGAGACAAGCAAAGGAAAACAACAGAAAAAGAAGTGATAAATTAATTTATATTGTATCATCTTTGGGTACTCTCTAAATTAGTGCTTCTGGGGCTTTTATTTCCCCCCAGCAGCAGTAAAACCCTTTCAGAGAAATCATTCATAGAAATCAAACACACATAGAGCCTTAAAATAGATGCTGTTCAACTTGAGACGGGGTGAGGAGTCCGGAGTCAGCCTGGCCTGGTCCTGAGCCTGCTTTGTGAGACACACAGTCAGAAACTACTGCCCAAGCTTATTGTAACTATAATAGCTTAACTCCCACTAATCTTTTTGGTGAGTGATTTCCCCCCGTAACCACACTTTAGAATCACCTAGAGAGATTTTTTAAATGCCTGTGTTTGAGCCTCATCTATAGCGATTCCATTTTAATTGTTCTGGAATGGGCCCTAGAAATCCAGTGCTTTCTTAAAAGCTCTACAAACAGTTTCAATATATAGCCAGTTAGTTTCAAGAAACCCTGCCAGAACTCTAAAAAAATAATAAATGTGGAGCCGCGCACTGTGTGATTTTAACTTCCTTGAGGACAGAGACTATACTTCATACGCATTTTCCTGCAGTCAACATTGGACTCTGTGAAAGAATGACAGACAATGTTGCAGCCAATCAAAATATCCGAGAACACTAATTGGCCTGTGGCACGTGCATCTTCCCAGGGTGGAATCAAAAGGGTTTTCTTCCTCCTTCACCCTCCCTACCCCCATTCACACGCCAGGTGCATGCGAATCATTGTGTCCTCTGAGTCTAACGAGGAAGGCGGACATCTCAACAAGTAAATAAGTGTTTATAGGATCCAGTAAGTGCGAAAAATGAAAGAGAGGGAAAACCTGGCACCCAACCAGCCCGAAAGACTTGGAGATGCTTCCTAGAAGGGACCCCTGAATTCAGCACAGACGCCTAAGTAAGAGGGTATGCTGCTGCTAAGTCGCTTCAGTAGTGCCCGACTCTGTGCGACCCCATAGACGGCAGCCCACCAGGCTCCTCCGTCCATGGGATTCTCCAGGCAAGAGTACTGAAGTGGGTTGAAGAGGCTACAGACACAGGAAAGTCATGGAGAGAGAGAGCGGGGGGGAAACCAAACCGATTACTCTAAGATACGGTGTCCTGTTTAAATAAAAAATCTAGAGAGTGACGGCAGAAGACGGAGAAAGAAGGATGAGCAAGAGCTGGGAGCAGCCAGGACAGCTCCGTACTTTCATGAGACATTCAGCATTGAGTGGACGGTAGCCGAGAGCTGCTAAACTTTCAAACCCAAACGTGTAAGAAGCACCTGAAATGTTGGCTTCATTCAGCAGACCTGCGGTGGGGCCTGAGGTTCTCGATTTCTGGCAAACTGCAGGTGATACGGATGCAGTCGGTCCACGTATTATACTTTCAGTAGCAAGGTCTAATGGTTAGCACGATAATACCACATGGTTTAATTGTTTCAGGGGCTGTGGTTTATTACCTAACTTTTTACATTTTCCTAACTCCCTTTATTTCTAATCTGCACTTTTTGAGATTCAGTCACTGATGTGTTCTGTGTAGAGACTGATACACAAGGCCTGTGTCGATTCTTGCCATCATTTGACAAACAGCGGTCCTTCTCATCTAGCCGTGTTTGCTGTGTGCTAAGTCCCTTCAAACATGCAGACTCTGTGCGACCCCCTGGACTGTAGCCCACCAGGCTCCTCTGTCCTTGGAATTTCCCAGGCAAGAAGACTGGAGTGGGTTGCCACTTCCTTCTCCAGGGGATCTTCCCGACCCAGGGATCGAACCCGCACCTCTTGCATCTCCTGCATTAGCAGGTGGGCTCTTTGCCACTAGCACCACCTGGGAAGCCCTAGTCACTTACCCCAAGTGTTTACTGGGCTCCCCTGAAGCGGCCAGCATGGGGCTAGCCATCTCTGGGGACATGACAGAATTCTAAGATACACTGTCTGCCTTCAAGGAGCTCACTGCAGACTTGAGGAAGGATGGCCATGCAGAGCACACGTGTTATGACAAAATGTTTACAATAAGACGTCCCCTGTAAGACTTAGCAGAGTTTAAGAAAAGGAAATCAGTGAATCCAGGACACCCAGGGAAAGAAAGCACCCCTTGATGGCGCCCTCTAGCCTCAGCTTGGAGAAAATATTGTGGAAAACCTCGCCCACCCCATCAACTTTATTTGAGAACCATGATTTGTTTTGTTTTGTTTTTTTCTCTAACTGTTCCAAGAACATAAAGGGGCTAAAATTAACCGCAATAAGGCCATCTAGCCATCTGGGATCTTCTTGGGCAACTGGAGCTGGTGACGAGAGAGAGGGTGGCGGCTACTCAGCAGACCTCCGTCCCCCAACCTCCGAGCATCCCTAAGCCACGGAAAGTGCGGACAAGGCGCATTCTGTTCAGCGGCTCCCGGGACCGGGCTCCAGACGCACAAGCAGCTCCTCGGCGTGTCCCTCCGGCCCTGCCATACTATTAATTAGGCCGCGTTGTTTATTTTGAGACGTTTAACTGGAGACCTTGAGAGAGGCCTAGGCTCCCGGTTTGTCCCCGTCCCTCCCGAAGTGTGGGAACCTTTGTCTAATTGGACTGACTGTACGTGTAGCGATCGTGGCGGAGCTCTCCGGGTAAGCCAGGGACATTCACATGGAAATTAGGTCAATTACACAGCATCGCCGCGGCTAATGATTGCACCTGCGGCGTCGCAGCACCCTCCCTTAAACTCAGTTTCACAAACAATGACAAAGAGCAGCTGCATTCGTTTCCACAGTTAGAGTTAAAAAATCTGTAATGATCCCCAACAGAATAGGGGCGCAGGGGGGCGAGGGCGAGGGAGAAGACTCTTCCGGTTCAGATGGCCCTCCCCAGCCACCTGCTGATGGAGCTAATCCCGGGGGGCCCCCCCGGGCACAGACGGGGCAATCACAATTAGCTGTCGCCGGCCCTGTTCTTTGCACGCCCCCACCCCACCCCTTCAGACAAGAGATTAGAGTTTCTCATCCGCCAAGATTCACTAATATGGTAATGGAGATTGATGAAGGGTTAAGGTTCGCGAAACTCCAGAACACGAGGTCATTCTAAGTAGCCACACCGGGTGAGTCAGTTCTTCAGAGCATCAGAAACACACATGCAGCTATATCTGCATCTCTCTCTCCACAGAGCTTTGTTATGAGTGTGTTAGTTGCTCAGTCGTGTCCGACTCTTTGCGACCCCGTGGACTGTAGCCCCGTTATGAGGGATCAAAGTAAAGTGAAAGTGTTACGCTGTCGTGTCTGACTCCTTGAGACCCTGTGAACTGTAGCCCCCCAGGCTCCTCTGTCCATGGGATTCTCCAGGCAAGAACACGGGAGTGGGTTGCCATTTCCTTCTCCAGGGGATCTCCCTGACCCAGGGATCAAACCCAGGTCTCCTGCATCAGCCGGCAGAGTCTTTACCATCTGAGCCACGACAGATGAGGGGATGGCTCACATGACTGTGGAAGCTGACAAGTCCCAAGATCTGTGATCTTTGAGCTTTAGACCCAGGAGAGTCAGTGGGGTTGGTTTCAGCCCAGCAGGACTGAAGCCCAGCAGGAGTTCGTGTTCCAGTTTGAATCTAAAGGCAGGAAGAAAAAACAAACAAAAAGCCAAAATGACAACAGTGACTTCCCTGCGTAAGGCAGTCAGGAGGAGGCGTTCCCTCTTATTGGGGGAAAGTCAACCTGCCTGTTCTGTTCAGTCTTTCAACTGATCGGAGGAGGCCCACCCACAACAGGGCGGGCCAACTTCTTTAAACGTCAAACTCATCCGGAAACACCCTCCTGGAAACATCCAGAATAATGTTTTCCCCAATGATCTGCAGCCTGGTCATCTTTGACATGTAAAATTAACCATCACCCAAACCAGTCCCCCCATTCTGGGAGGACGGCTTGGAAGCGGTGCTACTGAGTAAGAGCCAAGGGCTGTTGCTGACCCATCTCTCTCCCCCTTCCCACCACCACTCTGTCAAGACCCCCTTTCTCTCTCTCCCCCCGTTTTCTCTCCTTTCCTTCGCTCTGTCCTGGGTCCCCTTCCTCCCGTCTGCCGTCACCCCCACAGGCAGTCTTTAGGAAGATCAGGAAGACAAGAGCCTACCAGTGGTGCCGCTTTCCACCTCCGAACATGACTGCACCTCGTGGAGCCGAGTTGGCCTGACGCCGACCTCGCCGATGCACATTCCGGCCCAGCCTGACCGCACAGAGAATCTCTGCATTCATGTCAGTGATGCCAGCTGAAGAAACCCCAGAGACCCCAGGCCATACTCCCAATCCTCTTGGCTTGTGAGAAACATCTTATGATACATGTAAAATGACTAGTCCCGTGACTTTCTGGGGCTGCAGCTATAATTCTGAGATCTGTATGGGATTTCCCGGCGGAGATCTGGAACGATAATTGACTGTGGGCAAAGTCAAATATGCCCACAGATACTGAAATATTTAAGGAATGTGCTTCAGGCTCTAAAGGCAATTCTGAAAAAGTTGCGGGGAGGGAGGGCCCAAAATGCCTGTGAATAATAAACTTTAAAGAGGCTGGGTTGAAGAGGAAGACACCCATGGGGATGCGTAGCCGGTGATGTTTCTTAAAGGAACTAGATTTCTTTACCTCTTGTCTCTCTTCACACCATTTTGTCCACAGAAGGCGCGATCAGGGGCAGACTTCCTAGGCACAGTCTCTAGTAGCCACTGGTGATTAGCAAGGCAGCTAGAAGTCATGTTCTTACTGCTCTGATCTCTCGGTACAACATCAAACCAGCTTCAGATGGCGGGGGGAAGATGGGCCAGAACTGAACTTATCTCAGAGAAACGTCATCCACGTTCCAGCCGCCCCCTCCGGAGGGCTCCACACAGCAAGCCCTGCTTGAAAAGACTGGGCGAAGCCCTCTGTGCTTGCTGCGTCCAGACGGAGGGGCGGGGATGCGAGGGTGAGGGCCACCCAGGAAAGGAAAGTGGTATTTTCCTCCTCGCCTCTCCATTCTTCTTTCCGAGGGTCCATCTCAGGTGTAAAGACAAGTCAGTGTGTTTGCCAGGTGCAAAATAAACAAATGCAGACAGATCAATGGACTTTAGCAAAATAGATTAATTTCCTATTCTTTGACTTTCAAGACACAAGCTGATTTGACATCATGCTGGGCTTCCCAGGTGATGCAGTGGTAAAGATTCTGCCTGCCAGAGCAGGAGACGCAAGTTCGACCCCTGGGTCAGGAAGATCCCCTGCAGAAGGATCCCCTGCAGAAGGATCCACTCCAGTCCTCTTGCCTGGAGGATCCCAGGGACAGAGGAGCCTGAGGGCTACAGGCCAGAGCATCTCCGAGAGTCAGACACGACTGAACTTGTGCTCAGGTGCAGGCTGAGAACAGAGCATCCTGTCTCCATTTTGGGTCAGTCCAGAACAGACAACTGGGCTTCTTTAGAAAATGTTCATGCCTGGAGTTGTACTCACACCCCACCTCCTCAGAGGCTAATGACAAATAATGCTGAGCCCAGGCTTCCCAGACAGCATTAGCAGTAAAGAACCCGCCTGCCGATGCAGGAAACACGAGACACGGGTTTGATCCCTGCGCTGGGAAGATCCTCTGGAGGAGGGCATGGCAACCCACCCCAGTATTCTTGCCTGGAGAATCGCATGGACAGAGGAGGCTCGTGCAAAGAGTTGGACACAGGTGAAGTGACTTAGCACACGCACATGCACATGCAGGAACCTAACCTCAGAATGTGGTGTCATCGCCAATCATGGTTTGCAGAGAAGGGGAAACCCAAGGCGTGTGTGATGGAAGGTGTAATATGGGCACTTAAGTAAATTGTACTCAGGGTAGAAAGCACAGAATTGATCTAGCTTCTGGCAAATGTTAGATGCTAGGAGTTCGCCCGTCTTCACTCACAGGGGGCACCCAACTGGTGTCCAGCAATCTCTGGGCCCCAAACATCAGCTCCCTAGGGGTGCTGACATCAACTCCCTGATGGAGTCGAAGCATCAGGGAGATACTGAAGCATGCTCAACACGCAGATGCCTTCCGTTATCACCAGCGGCTCTAGGATCAGGTTTGCTAAATGTATGAAGACCATTTATAGTCAGGACAGCTTGCAAAAAATAAACACACACACACAGCCTGACTGGAACATTTGGGATAAAAAAGAATCGCAGAAACATAATATAAGTTTTAGCACTTAAGGGGAACACACATGCACTTTAAAAGGATGCCCTTTGGTTTAATTTGGATTCTTAAAAACAGTTCATCCAAACAAGATTTCTGTTTACACTTGGGGAGGCTCATTGGACTTGTTCTGTTTTGCAAAGCGCAATGTTTCTGTAATATGTTTTGGTGGCATCGTTTCAAGTCAAAACAAGGAAAGTAGTTCTCAAAAATAAAACCAGAGGCCAGCTAAATACAGATTTGCTAAGTCAATTGGTCGTTTGCTTATTTATACTGCACTTCTTTCCCTCCCTCCTTTGGGAATTTGTATTGAAACACACACACACATACACACAGGGCAGTCTTGGTGGGGATTAGAAAGGAAGGGAGCAACGTCCTCTGGTTCCTGTAACAATTTGATGGAGCAAATATGTAGATACATAAATATGCACATATATATATAATGTTATTCTTATAATATATGAGACAGGTATATCAAATATATGACATGTATCATATATATGAGACCTATATATGTTTGTGTATGTGTGTATCCATATGTGCCGTATGCTAGCTCACTTCAGTATGTCCAGCTCTTTGCAACCCCATGGACTGTAGCCCACCAGGCTCCTCTGCCCATGGTATTCTCCAGGCAAGAATCCTGGGGTGGGTTGCCATGCCCTCCTCCAAAGGATCTTCCCAACCCAGGGATATATATGTGTGTGTATGTATGTGTGTGTATATATATGTATATAGATATATATACATATAGATATAGATTTTTATTGATTCAAAGAAAAGAGAGTAGTTAAAAGCTGAGAGAACATTTAAAACATAAAACAAAAAGACTTTCACCAGGCCTTGCCTGTTCAAACATGCCATCTTTTCTTCCCCCCCTTTCTTTAAGGGAAAATCTCTGAAGCTGATTCGCAATTGTTAAGTTGATCTGTGGCCTGGGGGAGGTAAAGAAAAAAAGCCACCAGAACCTTATAGAAATGAAGGAAATTACACAGACATGCCCACCCCCAGATTTAACGTTCCACTTCCAAGCGGTTTGGAACACACGAGAGAATGGGTTGTGCTTGGAAAGGAGAGGCAGGCCCCAGCACCATCTGGGAGAAGCGTCGCTGTGAACACGGAGACTCTGAGGGTAGCTGGGGACGCCCCTAATTCAGCCTGGCGGCAGCTCAGTTCCATTATTAAAAACATTTTTATTCCCTTTACCAGTCTGTGAGGAAAAGAAGAGCACATACATCTGTGTGTGCGTGCGCGCTAGGCCGTGTCCGACTCTGCACTCAGAGGGGCTGTAGCCCCCCAGGCTCCTCTGTCCGTGGGATTCTCCAGGCAAGAATCCTGGGGTGGGCTGCCATTTCCTTCTCCAATATATATCTCTAGGCTGAGAATATCCACAAACTGAGGACTCATTCAATGTGTTCAGGTTCACTCATTCACTCACTGGACAGTAATTCGTGGAGCACCTAGCACTTCAGTATCCGTGTCTGGAGAATCCCGTGGACAGAGGAGCCTGGTGGACTCCAGTCCAAGGGTCGCAGAGAGTCAACGCGGCGGAGTGACTGATGCTCCCAGGCACCAAGTCCTGGGTCGCAGCTCTGACCTACGGCGATGAGGCGCCTCTCTTCTCAGAGTCACACTCTGGAAGGTGTTGGCAGACCATAAACACATTAACAAACAGGCATGGCAACCGTAGATTGTAGTTTTTATTAACAGATCGAAAGAGAGAGACATAATGGAGGCAACTGAGGAAAACTGCAAGCGACGCTTCTATCTAAGTCCGTCTTACTAAGACCGGAACACAAGATGGGACCAGCCAAGCTCATGCCTGCAAAGACTCCCCAGTGTCTACCAGATAGGTTTCCAAGCTCTCCCTGGTCATTCGAGCCCTCTATCGTGTGATTTGACTATCACATAGCCCTCCAGCCTCAGCCCCAGCAACGCTTCATAAAAATTCTTGGTCCAGCCCTAACTAGGGTTCTGCGTTCATGACCTCATGGTTTTTCACACTGTTCTATTCAACCCACGTGTCTGTGTCCGAATCTTCCCATCCTTCCAGAGCCTTGGTCAACGCCCTCCTCTCCACAAGGTCTTTTTTCAAACCGCTTAGGTGACTTCCCTTCCTGGAATGCCCACCTCAGCCTGAACGTACCTTTTCTCACATGACTTGGTGACCTTTACCTTATACCCTAGTACTTTACATGTGTGGCCTGTTTCTCTCTATTGAGTTCAAGTTCTCCATAGATGGCTGTCTATTCTTTTCGCGCTAACCGTTGTTTTCTCTCCCGGTTTCTTGCTGAAAGTTTTGCCAAGTGCTCCATAAATACCTATCACATAAACAACTGAATGAAAGCTAATCGCTAAATACAGAAGGAAAATGAGGTGTGTGTGTGTGTGTGTGTGTGTGTGTGTGTGTGTGTGTGCGTGCTCATGAACATAGTCAGTGGAGGGCTAGGGTGATGAATTGGGGTAACAGTGGAGTGGGGAATGGCCCAGAGACTAAGATCACTAAATAATCATACTTTAAAAAATTGTTTTCTGCTCCCTTTTCATTATATTTGTCATCACCACTCAGTGTTTGAGTCAACCCAGAGGAATTCAGTGTTAACACGGCCAGCCAAGTTCTCGTTTGGTGCTGATAAAACCAGGCGGATTTGCTTAGGGGACCGGGAACTATTTCCAGCCACAACGCCAGCCAACGGTCTAGCTCTGTGAATGGAAAAGCCGGAGAAGTACATCCTATGTACCACGGGGCGGAAGCAGGACCTTTCCAGGGAAAGGACGCCACGTGCCTGAGTGACCTGGGCTCTTCCTTGCTGAATGCTTTGCTGAAGAGCATGCTGAAGCCGTGGTGTCTCTCAGCCATCTGCATTTCTCATCGTAGGACACAAACACCAGAAAGGGCCTCGGGGAATTCTCCTGAGGAATTTGAAGCATTGAGAGGTAGAGTGATGGGCCTCGGACCTCACTGGTAGATTCGGGACTCTCAACACGATCCACGGTATATTTTGACACCACACTGTCTTAATCTCCATCATATCATCATTTTAAATGAGGAGAGTCCTCCCCACCTCCCTGTCATGCTGTCTTTTAAGGATTTAGACAAATTGCTTCTAGGGGAAAAATAATCCCCTAATTACCAAGTTATGCAAATGAAAGAAAAAAAAAATAAACCTCAGAAAACCCTCCTGATGAAGCTTCACATCATGTCTGGCTCTAGGCCACCCAAAACAGAGGACGTAGGTGGTGTTTATCTCTTCACGTCTCTTTATGTTTCAAAATAACTGACTTTCAGGAAGAACCACAACTGAAGCTGTCCCCAACATCACTCAGAGGGAACCGGGTGCAACGAGACGCTGTGGGAAAGTGAAAAGGAAGAAAGAAAGACGGGGTGGGGAAACGCACGGATGCAGAGCAGAGCCAGTAAGGGGACAGGGCTGGAGGACGCGAGGGTTCCAGCAATAACAAGAGCTGACGCTTGTTACATGTTAATTACACGGTATTGTCTTTTGGAGGTTAAATCAATCAGAAATTTCCTGCACAGCTAATAAAACTGGAACCCATCTGTGGTCTGCCAAGTCACGTTAGACGCTGTCTCAGGACAGAGTCAGAATGCTCAGGCTTTAGTTTGTTCTGGGCAGGAGAAATGAGAAACCACTTCTTCAAGTGAATTAGGATTTGTCAGTGCTGTCTGATAGCGTGCTCATGGTAATAAAAAGTGCTGTTACAGCCGCCACTTACTGAAGGTGTACTATGTACCAGGTGCTTTTCTAAGCACCTCACAATAGACTCTTACTTGTTTGAAACGGAATCTGATTCAGTCTATTGTTATTATCTCCATTTTAGAGAAATAGAAACTGGATCTCAGAGAGGAGGTGTAAGCACCCAAGATCACACAGAGGGTAAACACTTAGCTTAGACCTTAAACCCACAAAAAGCTCAGGTTATACCTAATATACTCCAGTGCACACATTTATGTATCCAGCTAATAACACATGACTTCCACTAAACACCAGTGAGACACTTTTTAAGGGCAAAATCTTATAGTGTGTCTACTTTAAAAATGTTGACTTCTATGACTGTTTTCTATGATCTCCTGGAGAAGGAAATGGCAACCCACTCCAGTATTCTTGCCTGGAAAATCCCACAGACGAAGGAGCCTGGTGGGATACTGTCCATGGGGTCGCACAGAGTCGGA
The DNA here is from genome assembly GCA_020226075.1 of Hydropotes inermis. Classification (NCBI taxonomy): domain Eukaryota; kingdom Metazoa; phylum Chordata; class Mammalia; order Artiodactyla; family Cervidae; genus Hydropotes; species Hydropotes inermis. The sequence continues at coordinate 58,103,679 of CM035286.1, read as the reverse complement.
CAGGACTGGGTGACCTCACTTTACCTTCACTCTCTATGATTGCCATGATCCTTCCCAAGAGAGAAGTTGTTTTGAGTACTTAAATTTTAAGTCCCTCATGAAACACCCTGTTGCTTTCTTTATTGAAATAATTTACAGATAGTCAATAATTTACAATATAGTCAATTCATGCAAGATTAGATGAGCCATAAGTGGTTTTAACTAAAGTTATCTCTTTAATAGCACTGGTTTGAGTGAGATAATCAGAAAAGGAATGGCTGGGACACACATTGGCTTTTGAGGTCTATCTCATGAAAACCAAGTCACAGATCCCCAGATTCATGTTTGTTTGTTTTTTAACTATTTTAAAGTTTAACTCTTCTAAGAATGACTTTCTGCTAATTCTCTGCACCAAAGGCTCCATACTCCTTCACCCTGTGATGCTTCAAACTTCATGATGTATCCTTGGTTTAGTTCAGTTCAGTTCAGTTCAGTTCAGTTGTTCAATCGTGTCTGACTTTTTGCAACCCCATGAACCGCAGCACACCAGGCCTCCCTGTCCATCACCAACTCCCAGAGTCCACCCAAACCCATGTCCATTGTGTCGGTGATGCCATCCAACCATCTCATCCTCTGTCGTCCCCTTCTCCTCCTGTCCTCAATCTTTCCCAGCATCAGGGTCTTCTCAAATGAGCCAGCTCTTCTCATCAGGTGGCCAAAGTTTTGGAGTTTCAGCTTCAACATCGTCAGTCCCAACAATGAACGCCCAGGACTGATCTCCTTTAGGATGGACTGGTTGGATCTCCTTGCAGTCCAAGGGACTCTCAAGAGTCTTCTCCAACATCACAGCTCAAAAGCATCAACTCTTCGGCGCTCAGCTTTCCTTATAGTCAAACTCTCACATCCATACATGACTACTGGAAAAATCATAGCCTTGACAGACCTTTGTTGACAAAGTAATGTCTCTGCTCTATAATATGCTGTCTAGGTTGGTCATAACTTTCCTTCCAAGGAGTAAGCATCTTTTAATTTCATGGATGCAACCGCAGTGGGTTGGGTTTAGTTAGGGCTAAGCAATTAAAAATGCCAACAATTAATCTATTGCACTATGCTTTACGACCACATCAATTGTTAGACTAGCCTCAGATTCAGAGATGTTAAAATGTAAGGAACATGTCTATCCTGGAATCCATAAAATATAGTTACATGTTTGTTTGTTTTTTCCCCCCACTCCTGACATGTCTAGATACTGAATCCATAGGGTAAATTAGAATATTGACTAGAGTGAGGCTAGAAAGTGTTTAATTTTGGATTTTAAAAGGTGATCATGAGGGTGGAAATCTGTGTCTTAGAAGGGTTTTGAGGACACAGAATTATTTCTGTTTACCAAAAGTGGGATGATGAGGGTCCTTGTCAGTTCTTGTTCGTTCTGCTGACTACTTCCATTAGGGAGAGGGTCAGAGATACTCAGTTAAAAAAAAAAAAAATGGAATTGCTTTACTTCCTTTTCATTTACTTATTTATTTTAATGTCACATTTTCAAGGCTTCTAATGCCAGAAACAGGTCTTTAAGAGCAAAGGAAATACTCTATGAAAACTATCTCATAGCTACAAAAATTAAAGCCCCATTTTGGTAAGATCAACATACCAAAGGTTATTGTTGTTATTGAGGTTATCTGTTGCCTTTTTGAAGGCTGATGTCCTAAATAAATTCTTCTCAAGGAGAAGCAGTTGACATATCCCCAACTCCCTCTCATATTTTGTCAGTCTGGCCTCTATGAATCAGCCACAGGTCGCTTTCTCATATTCCCTCGAGGCCCAGGCTGACTTGGCCCCATCCTTCCTCCTTTGTGGGGAACTGGCTTCCAGCAACCCGACGACTGCAGAGGCCCTTTAATTGGCTGCCTGATAAATGACACACTATATTCTTTTTACGGGGATAATTCCCAGGCACCCGATTGGCTACATGGAAATGACAGTTACCGGAGGATTACTGGCTGGGCTAGAGCTTTGCTTATTAACCGACGCAGGTGGGACTGGTATTTGTCAGCCTAAATTTCCTTCTGCATTCATCTTTGTTGTTGTTAGCAGACCTCTGGCTCACATCAAGATGTTGAAAGTGAATTCTTAAGCACGCACTAAGCCCAAAACTTGGTTTTTCTCCTAGGCAATGCTGTTACGGACAACAGAGAGGAGGGAAAATCTGCAACATTATCCAAAAGAATCAAGGCTCCAAAACTGATAAGGAAAAGTCAGTTCTGAAGACAGGGAGACAGGGAGTTTAATAACATAAGCTTTCAGATAACTAGACATGTAAATCCCAAGGTCAAAGTGATTGTGTCACTGTCGTGACACTGCCAGAGGATCAACCCAGTCTTGGCATTTCCTTTTAGATCACGTGCTTGGAAGACACTTGTCTTTTTGGGGACAAGCAGAAATTCGCTCATCAGGAGGTAAAGAGTTTTTGCTCATCTGCTTACACAGATTATGGCCTGTTTTTCTCCCATTTCTAAGGATGAAGTAGTTTGACATATCTTATTGCTGTAATACTATCCACCACTATTATACTTTCTTTTTTTCTAAGCCTATCATATACACTTTGCCTTCCAACAACTGACAATATCGGTTTTACATGCATGCATGAAGGGCAACTAAAATTTGGCAAGAGGTTACAAGTGAGCTTTTTTAAAAAAATTTTTTCCATTTGGAGGAGGATGGCTTTGAACTATTTCCACAGTTCCCTTTAAAACAGGCATGTGTGTGGCTTGGCCGTGACATAAACTAAATGAGCCCTATGCACGCTTTCCATGAGTGTGTGAGGCTCGTCTAGGGTCTGGCCCCCATTCTCGAATGTTTCATCATGACACACGAGGCCGCCGGCCCCTTGCAATCCCTCCATTATGATTCCAGGGAGGCGAAACACCATTGTGAGGATAAATGTTAAATTATACATTTAAGAAAACAGATTCTTACGCAAAACTGGGGAAAGAGCCAAATTTGACTGACGCCCACTCAGTAATATTTCTGTGCTTTCAGTTACTCTTGCTTTTGACACTTAATTTCTTCCATTTCACGGAGTCCCCATGACCATTTAAACTAGTCAGAGTTCTTAACTGCAGTGCCTTGTCTGGGATGCTCTCTTTCAATATTACTGAAGTTGGAAAGTCTTTCTTGACACTTCTTTGGTTCATTCGACCCCTTCCTTCTAATCAGATCTGAAATTGCTGTACAGCCTAAGACTGAGGGCAAGAGGAGAAGGGACTGACAGAGGATGAAACGGTTGGATGGCATCCCGGGCTCAAAGGATATGAGTTTGAGCAAATTCAGGGAGATAGGCAAGGACAGGGAAGACTGGCTTGCATGTGGTCCATGTGGTCGCAGGGAGTCAGACACGACAGAGCAGCTGAACAACAGAGGCAGAATAGCAACCTGACTAAATATATCTGCAATATTACATGAAAAATGATAAATCGTGAGTTATTCATGCAGTGTCACTTCTTTTTCCTGAAGTACTCCTATTTCCTCTATCCCTACCTGGCTTCTCTGAAGACCTTTAACGTTAGCTCTAATTCTCTTTTTTCCTTGAAACCTCCAGTTCCCCAGCAAATGGAGAGCTCTCACCTCCTTCTGAACATCATTTTTTTACGGCTTTACTTAGATGGTGCTATAAAGGGTATAGGGCTTCCCTGGTGGCTCAGGCGGTACAGAATCTGCCTGCAATGCAGGAGACCCGGGTTTGATTCCCAGGTTGGGAAGATCCCCTGAGGAGGGCATGGCAGCCCACTCCAGTATTCTTGCCTGGGAAATCCCATGGACAGAGGAGCCTGGCGGGCTACAGTCCATGGGGTCGCAAAGAGCCGGACAGGACTGAGCGACTAACACATTTACTTCACTCTTCACAAACATTATAATTAGTTCTCCTCTGTTTTATACTATCCTGTTCTCTCCAAATATAACAAAATGTATAAGTTCTACATTCTTACAAGGTAGAGGTTACAGTCATTAGAACACAAGGAATGGAGCTGGGAAGATCAAAGATCGAAATTTTCTCTCGGGTTTTCTAATTGTGTGACGCTGTACAGGTTATCATTTCAGAACTGCTTTTATGGAAAACATTAAAGAATCCCCTTTCAGGAGCACAGTCAGCGCCAACTGCTTGGGGAGCTGCTAAGCAGGTCCTCTGTGCAGTGCGCGCCGGCCCGGCACATCCTCGTATCCACAGCGCATGGCTAGCTTTGGACTGATGGTGCAACCATGGGTTTCTCCTACCCTCTCTCTCTCTCTCTCCCCAGGAACTTCTTCATGTTAAAAGCTAGCCTGGTTCTCAGTAAGTCAAGCTCTTTATAAGGAAACATGTGCCGTTACCTTGGGGGGTGGATCAGGCCACACCCAGAATTCAGCAGCAGACGGGGCTGGGAGGAGGTCCCCGTGGGGATCCCTCCGTCCAAGGTGGAGATCCAGCCCCTCGCAGCCACTTTGGAACATGAGGGCTGCAGAAGGAGCCGAATGTAACGCGCGGCTCAGCGCTGCCAGCGGGCTGCCAGCTCGCCCTTTCTATGATACAGTAACCCAGGGCTGGCACAGAGAGGACCCCCGTAGGGCAAGACCCCCGCAAGGTAAGGTGGTGGGCCCCCTCCACTCCCCTCTGTGCCGGGCTGGGCTTTAACTGAGTCTTGCCCCGGGTGGCTGTGCTCTGGGAGGCCTTTCTCCGAGGCACCTCTAGAGGGCAGGGTGACTCTCCTCCTCCCGTTCGCAGCTAAGGGCAAGGGGCAGGCTGCAAGTTGGAAAATTAATCTGTTCTATGCAACAGCATCAGGACCCAGGGGATTCAAAATTTAGTTGCAAATAAATAACTTTTTAAAAAATTTGAGTTGCAAATAATTTAGACCCAGTATAAACTGATTAACCCCAGAGCCTAATACTTACAAAGTGCCTACTTTTTCTGTTGGCACAATTCTGCAACTGGACGCGATGCTCGTTAAATGTATCTCCACTCTTCAACAGTCAAAAGCTGACCTCTCTTCTCAGGTCAACTGTGAGAGTAATTTAAGACTATGCTGCTTTATTTATAAGAAATGTGCTTTGTCTCATTCATAAAGGGGTGCTAAAAACTGTATCCTTATTTGATAACTACATTTTAAGATTTTAATGAAAGGCATCCTAATTTTCTGGGGCAAATTCAGTTTTCAAATCACTGTTTCATATACAGATTTAACATCTGTATTTTAAAATCATTATTTTTTAACTCATACATACACAGAAGCACAAGTATAACTTTAGTCACTGAATATTTATACTTACTAAAACTAATGTTATACTAAACTGAAGAAAGGCCTGCTCTAAGCCCATTTTATCATTTATAAATAAATAATATTGGTGCATTTCTCATATGGTTGCTTTAGGAATAAAATAAGACCATCTATGTGAAGCACTTTGCACAGTGCAAGCACCCAATAAGTATCAGTTATTATTAAAAAAGACCTAATTTTGTGGCACAATACTCTTAATTCTTTTAACAAGGCATTTCTTTATTACAAAGAGGCATCTGATCCTCATTATCCTAGTATTTTGGGTGTCATTTACTGATTTTTTTTTTTTTTAGTAGCTCAGTCATGTCCGACTCTTTGCGACCCCACGAACTGTAGCCCACCAAGCTCCTCTGTCCATGGGGATTCTTCAGGCCAGAATACTGCAGTGGGTTGTCATTCTCTTCTTCAAAGGATCTTCCCAACCCAGGGATCAAACCCGGGTCTCCTGCATTGCAGGTGGATTCTTTGCTGTCTGAGCCACCATGGAAGACCCTCAGACACTTACAGGTACAGGACTCATAAGGAATGATTTGTAAAATAGGTAAGAGTGGCTCCCATTAGGAACGAACACACACACACACACACACACACACACACACACACATCCCAAAGTGCAAAAATTTTACTGGACCAACCTGAATTGTGTCAGTGACTTGGAGATGGGAAACTGCATAGAAATTTTTTTTTTTTGTTAACTACATTTTAGTAATACCAGTGCCAATATAGTGATATAAGACTTTTTAAATTTTTGAGCAGAATACATATTTCTATCTGGGCAATTTTATCAAATTCAGAATATTGTTCATAAAGGAAAGATGGGATCTTTGAAACTAAAGATTTGAAGGATAAAGGAGATGGATATCTTCTACATGTTCTTCTGTCAATCCCACCTGCCGTTCACGAAATCAGATTCGTCCTCGAGATGCTGTTGATACCTAAGAAGTGCAGTCATCACCTTACCCTCATCTCCATCACCTAGAAGATAAAGAGCATCTTAACTCAAGAGCGGCTCTCTGCAGCCCTCCCCCAGGGCTTCCTCAGGGCGGCCCCTTCACTCCCGGAGCCCACAGTGGATGGACCGGTACATAGAGAGCTGATTTTTAATGCTGGGACCTCTGGTCTCATCTAATTAACGTGTGAAACTCCACTTTACTAAAATGCTTTCCTTTGCTCACAGGTTTTGACATATACGATGACTGTAAATTTATACTGTCCTCAGCCGCTGGAAACTTAACACAAATGAAGAGCTTGATGGGGCAACAGAAGGCATTGGCTTTCTGATAAAAGACACAAGTGAGAGTTATTTAAGAAGACACAGCTCAGAACTGATGGTGTGAGGATGATACCCGTATCTTTCAAGACTGCATTTCTGGTTGCTGACCTAGTCTGTCCAGTTTCACCTCCTATCTGTCTTGATACCCTCCTAACTTCAGTCCAGGCCACTCTTCTAGCCTTTGATGTGCAGACCCCCACAGGCACACACGCCCACTGCACTGATTTCTATGGGTGTTCGGGGCAGGCTTACGTGATTTGTGGCTTTGGCGGCCTGACTTGGGTTTTGCCCTTGAGAAAAACTTTGGTTCTGATGTGTGTATCTAGTAAATGAAGCATGTTAATGGCATAATTGGTACACAGTGGATCATGCTGTAACCCCAGATTGCACAGACACCTCAACACCGAGATGACTTAGAAACGGCACGTTGTGCTTTGCCTCTGGTGACCCCTGCCCCCCACACTGAGCCTCCCCTCCCGGGCAAGAGGTGCAGGGTTGAGGCTGTCCGGGCTCTTGATGGTAGCATCTGCTCCAAGCACATGTGATGTGCTTACATAATAGAAACTGTGGGCTACACCTGAAGTGAAAATTATCATCCTGGAGATGAGCTTTGCCAGGCTCCTCCCTCTCCTGGGGGGACCACTGCTTCAAAGCAGAGAGAGGCTCTGGGAGGTGTGAGAATATCCATTTCACTCAGTGGAATACAAAAGTGCCCTTTGTCAGCTAGGAGGGTGGATCACATACACCGTTGCCCTACCTACTTAAGCTTAACCAAGAGGATGACTTATGGTTGTTCAGTTGCTCAGTCATGTCCGATTCTGTGACCCCATGGACTACAGCACATCAGGCTCCCCTGTCCTTCACGATCTCCCAGAGCTTGCTCAAACTCACGTCCATTGAGTCAGTGATGCCATCCAACCATCTCATCCTCTGCCTCCCCCTTCTTCTCTTGCCCTCAATCTTCTCCAGCATTAGGGACTTTTCTAATGAGCTGGCTCTTCACATAAGGTGGTCAAAGTATTGGAGCTTCAGCATCAGTCCTTCCAAAGAATATTCAGGATCGATTTCCTTTAGGATAGACTGGTCTGATCTTCTTGCAATCCAAAGGACTCTAAACAGTCTTCCTATGGAGGATACTTCAAATGTCCAGTTCAAAAACTTAACTTGAGAAGATAGTCTTAGAACCAAGGAAAGGATATTTGAGTGGCAAGGAAGCTCTTTCTGGAGCCTACTAATCAAAATAACTGATTTCAGGGACCACAGGAATTCTGGGATCCTGAGAAGCGCATTTTGCGCTATCTCAGCTTCAGAGAGTCTCGTGCAGAAAGGCATGTGTTCTAAGGCATTTTGCTTCCGAGGAAGCTAAGTGTTCTCCCTAGGGTTCAATTGGAGGAAAAGCCTGGTTTGCCCAAAAGTGTGGGGTTTGTGACTCACAAGACTTTCAGTCTGAAAACTAGGGAATAGGGCAACTACAATGAGGACCTGAGAGTTTGCTCAGATCAGGCTGAGCTCTAGAAACGCTGCAGAAAAAGTCGTTCTAACTGTCCGTGGCCACAATCCTATCACCTCTTAGCAGTTAACTCCATGGCCCCTGGCCTTTCAATCATGATTTTCTATCCCAAGGAATCTGTTATTCGCTTTCTCGGGGTCTTCATATGCTTCACTGTCACCTGGAAATCCACACTCTGAAAAGTGCTTAAATCCCCAAGTAAAAATAGCATTGAAACAGACGGCACTCCTTCTCCCAGTGTATTTACTTCTTGGTCACTGACTACAGACGTTTTGAGTTAATGTGAACATGGCCAGAAAAAAAAAATTGCAGCTGTCTAATTCTTTGCAGGTTTTATTATATTATATAGAGACTATATCCCATTATAATAAAATGAGTTGGGTTTATTACATGCTAACAACAACAACAAAAAAAAATCACAAGTTGGACAGCAATTAGCTTGAATAGACATTTGTTTTATCCTTTTACTAGCAAAGCAATTGTAATTTTATGCTCCAGAAACTCTCATTCTTACATGTTATGTCTGAGGTAGCTTTGCCAGACTGATGCTAATATTGTTATTAAGTAGATGGTAAATGTGCTCTTAAGGCCTCTTTGCTATAAAGGGCGTGGGGTTTGCAGCTAATACGAGTCTAGTGCTTGTGTATGTTTTTAAGCTACAGAATTAAACTGGCCATTTCTTTCACACGTGAGCCCATCTTCCAATCTTTCCATCTGTCTATCCTTTCTCAAAATTCTCTTCCTGAGACAGGTTTTATGATGTACATCCCGAGATAAGTAATAAATCAGCTGTTGCACTTTAATAGCTGGTGTTTGGAAGAGCAGTATAAAGGTCACCCCTGAATACTCACTGGAAGGACTGATGGTTGAAACCGAAGCTCCAATACTTTGGCCACCTGATGGGAAGAGCTGTCTTGCTGGAAAAAACCCTGATGCTGGGAGAGACTGAAGGCAAAAGGAGAAGAGAGCGGCAGAGGATGAGACTGCTAGATGGTATTACCAACTCAATGGACATGAGTTTGCACAAACTGCAGGACATGGTGGAGGACAGAGGAGCCTGGCGTGCTGCAGTCCGTGGGGCCGCAGGGTCACACGCATGACTCAGGGACTGAACATCATGGAGGCCAAGCTTTCAGACCATAAGCAGAGCCTGCTGGGAGGCAGGAGATTGTCACGTGGTCTGATCACTCTTCTGAAAGGCCCAGACACCATGTGCCGCTGAGAACAGCTGACCCTTCTCTGCCTCTCCTCAGTGACCACGTTAGAATGCCTTGCTGCCCTTGGCAGAGAAGGCCCCCGCCACCCTCGATGGCCCATCAGTTCCTCTGTCCATGGACGACAGCATGCGTCCTTCACGGCCCCGCCCTCGGTGACTGTGACCTCTCCACCAACTCTAGCACTACTGATAGACTCTACAGTCAAACTCCGTAATGTCTGGTACCTGTCATGAAACACTCCTTACCTTCATACATAGGTGAATGTCTTTTTAGGAACAATAGCAAGAAGAAAGGAAAATGTTAAGGGCCCCATGAAATTATTTTGTCAATCAGTCCCAGGGTGGTTAAATCCAAGATGTGCGTGTCTTAGAAGGAGGTGTTAAAAGCAGCCCTTGATTCATACACTCATACACACTTATACATGCATATATACATATATAGTGATTCAGAGGGAATTTTCTCCAGAATTTCCATTTTTGTCACACATATCAAGTTTTTCTTATCAGAAGTGGTATGCTTTCGGGAAAAACCAGAAATGCTGTTGTAGCACTCCACTATAAATTCAATTTTTTGCTTGCAAATATTTTAACTTCATCCATTTCTAATGTGTGATCTGCAGATGTGTGTCAGAAGGCTGGGATCTCAGAGTAACCATCTAGTCCCTGAAAGAATCTAGCCAACAGCACTGAGAGGTGGCATGAAGGCCTGTTTTCTGGGTTCACAGTATCATATCAGGTATTATCTGTTTATATTTTATATGGTACAAGGTAGATCATGATTCACCCAGATTTTATCCGTATATGTACACTTTCAATTGCCTCTTTAGTGACAAAATTCTATTTTACTACTTAGTAATTCTAGCGAAAATAATTTAGGCAAGAGTCACCCATTTATCTCTCTCATTCACCTATTCATTTGATTGTCCCCTGACATCCCCTTGGAATATGATATAAACATGGAAATTGATCATCTCCTACTGGGTCTTTAGAAGTACATGAGGTCAAGGGTGCAGTCAGTATTAAAGGGGTCAAACAAAACTAGAGTTAAGGTATTTGGACCAAAGGGGCAAGTAGCTACCTCTTCTCCCAGAAACAAATCGGACGTCAAAGTAAATTCATTCTGAAAAGAACATACACATGTCATATGTATACAGCATATTTAAGCACGCCCTAAGAGCTGGTAATCAGGTTCAGCTTTGCACCTCATGAGCAGTTGATAAAACTTAGTGATATAACTAACACTGAAATAACTTTTGGTATCAAAAAAGCTGGACTTTGATTTCAGACATGTTACCAAAAGTGTGTGTGTGTGTGTGTGTGTGTATGAATGCTGCGTGCTAATTAACCTCAGTCATGTCTGACTCTTTGCAACCCCATGGACTGTAGCCCACCAGGCTCCTCTGTGGGATTTTCCAGGCAAGAATACTGGAGTGGGTTGCCAAGCCCTCCTCCAGAGGATCTTCCCAAAGCAGGGATGGAACCCGCATCTCCTTTATCTCCTGCATTGGCAGGCAGCCTCTTTACTAGTAGTGCCGCCTGGGAAGCCCTTTCATCCACACCTCTTTGGATGAAAGATACTGAAAAAGAGAAAAACTTGACAACGCTAACACCATGACTATTTTCTATCCTCTTTAGCATTACTGAAGCCAAACAATCACACAACTAATTCTGCTGGGAATATATACGCGTCATATAAATTTAAATTTAACAAATTCAGGTAGCCAATTTGCTATGCAGATCTGTGTCATTATCAAAACTGATGCACAGTAAATTTCACGGAGCTGATCTTGTAGGTTCATTATGAGATAAGAGAAGAAAACGACTGACTGGCCCGTGAAATACAGTGCTGTGAGGTCCCGTCCTGAGAGAGTGCTGGCCTGCTTGCTGTGTGCAGGTCTCCGTCTCTGAGCTGAGTAGATCCTCCTTGTTAAAATGACAGGATGATGAACAGCCTCTAGGTACCGGTGGGTGCTTCCCACGTACACACCCAGGGCATTAACCTTCACACTTCAAGCCAGTCCAGCGAGCACAGATAGCGCATTGAGGGAAGGGGGGAACAATCACTGGGACAGCGGATCCAGGCGGGAGGCTGCCGTCTGCCTCCGGGGAAACGGCTTACTGTAAACGCAGGGTCCTGGAGGCCACCGTGTCCGCACCAGCATGCCCTGCCACCGGGGGCTCAGCCATGTTCTGAAACGATACAGCGGTCATTCACAGCATGCAGGAAACACGGTGCTAAGAGGTGGAAGCGATCAGTGACACCATTCGTGCTATTCTGGGGATTTCTCAAGAAGTCACACCCTGGTCAGAAGTCTCTTGGTCTCTTCTGTTATTGTATGCCAGCTAGAAAGTGATTTTTTTTTTTTTTTTGGCAACCAGGATGCTGGTCCTTCTTGAGGGAGTTCAGGTGTGTACGTGTAGCCACTGAAGGCGGAAGCCCACTCACCCTGCTGAGCCAGGCCTCCACCAAGCCCCACTGCTCTGAAACTCTAAGAGTATCCACCAACGCAGTGGTGCCAAACTGCCAAACAGCCCATCAAGGCACCCCAGGAAGAGTAAACCCCACTCAGAGTAAACCCACCCGTCTGAAAAACCAACCTCCAAGCACATTCATATAACAAACATTTTGCTGTCCTTGACATTTTATGTTCAAAGTTGATTTATTTACTGAAAACGAGTGACAGAAAAGAAACCGATGAACAAGACCCGGGACAATACATGTCAGACTGATGACTCTTCCCTCCGCTCCCTCTTTCTCTGATGATGAAAGTTACATCCGAGCTTGGGATAAACCAAAGTGATAAGAACTTTTTGTTTGTCTAGCACTTTGTTTCATTTGCTTTCAAGTGACAGATAAAACTAAGAAAACATTTGAATGTAAGTAACAGAGAGTTTTGTGACTCACCCTGTGGATCCCAACAATTGATCTGGTTTCCCTGCCATCAACCATAAAGGCTGTAAATACCTGTTAGTGCAAGATTATCAGTGGAAACATGGCACTCGTGTGTATTTGTCTGAATATGAGCGTGTGTTTACACACAGCCTCGGTCTAATTAGAACACCAGCGGCCCCTTTAAATCTTTCAAACATATTCAGGCTAGCCTCCTTTATTAACTTGGCAAAGGATTTTTTAGCAGGCTTGGAGCAAACACCATAATTTTTATTACGTAACAAAATTATATCACTGGAAATGCAACCAGCAATACCGTCGAGTGATTTCAGTAGTAGAGAGTATTATATTTAAAATCTTTAACAGATTGTTAACAAGCTATTTAACAATATTTTAGTGTTTCAGCATCATGACACGTATATTAATACTACCATGCGAAAGCCTTATGACTACTGACCAGTAAAAGACACATGAGTTGGGAGATTCCCAAGGATGAGCCTGGTTCGAGGTTTCTCACCATGGACACCAGAGACGCTGTCTGTCGTGGAGGCCACCCCGTGCCCTGGAAACTGAGGCAGCCGCCCAGGCTCTGCCCATTGGGTGCCAGCTGCTCTCCCAGCTCCACCCCAAGCTGGGCCAACAGAAGTGTCTCCAGTCACAAAACACCCCCTGGCGAGCAAAGTCGCTAAAAGCTGAAGACCATGAGCTGAAAGAAATACAACACAGAAGTGGTTTTTGTCTGCTTTTTCTTAGTCTTTAGAGATGGAGTTTTTAGTTGCATCTAAGAAAAGTTTATGGGCACCATCTTCCCAAAAGTACAGGGGTAAGCATACATGGCATTGGATTTTTTTTTTTTTTCAACATGAGATGTTAGATTAAGTCGAGAAAGTACCGGATGAGGGCAGAGACACAGTTAGACAACCTCCTTAAAGGAGGCTCAACACATTTTAAGAAGACTTGAGTTAAATAAAGCTCTCTTCCCATTGCACAGGAAGATGAACTGCAAATTCTAAGTGCTGTGATTGACAGCAGACCTCCTGGTGTTCAAGGATCCGTGGCTGCCTTCTTATCCAGACAAGTTCTAAGAGTGAAGAGGCAGAACCCAGGTGAGATTAAAACAGAAGCAACCAGACAAACAGAAATAACTACCTTGGTTAGTCGCAGATTTTTAGAGATGACCTGCAGGGATGTAGAGCTTAGCAGAGGATTGCAGAAGAAAGCTGAGAAGGTGCTCATTAAGAGTGAAGACCTCCCTGGTGGTCCAGTGGTTACAAACCCACTTGCCAATTCCGGGAACATGGATTTGGTACCTAGTCTCAAAGATTCCATGTGCCAGGGGGCGGCCGAGCCCGTGAGTCACAGCTCTTGAAGCCTGGGCTCTCTAGGGCCCGTGCTCGGCAAACAGGGGCCAGAGACCTGAGCTGCAGAGAAATCCCCACTCGCTGCAACTAGAGAAAATCCCACGCGCAGTGAAATTAATAGTTTTGTTTGTTTGTTTGTTTTCAGAGGGAAGGGAAGGGAGCTCATGCTTTCCTTGCCCTGAACATCTCAGCTACATTTCAGGAACGCAGCGCTGTTGCAGGTGAAAGGCGTCTCTTTTCTGACCAATGCCCAGCAGTGCTGCACACAAAACCCAGTGTTCAGTCACGTTTGCTGGTTTTGGTAACAGAAGAACCTCCCTAGGAACCCCATGGTTTTCCCCACTTGAAGAGTCCTAGGCAGGAGGTATAAGATACGTTATTGTCAAGAAAGCAGACTTTCTCCCAAGCCATGTGCCGCTGATACTGGCAGACTGGATGTAATTCTTTTACTATCAAAAGATATAAGGGACTGTCTGGGACTGTCCTTCTTATAATTTTCCTCAGGGAGGACCTGGCTTTGCCACAACTCGATATCACGAGAGTCCATCCTCAAGTTGCTTAAATGGGAGATCATCACTAAACTTGTGTGTGTGCGCATGTGCTGTTGAACACAGGAAACAAAAGGCAAGTTTCTAAGGCCAGTTGTGGCTAGTTTATAAGCTTGCTGAAAAGTTCAGTTACTCAATGTCAGTTTACGGAAAATGAACAATGGAGCATGCGGGTGGCAGGCTGGCATCACGTAACTTGCCCAACTGCTACCAAAGACCCAAGCGAGGTACTGAGAATTAAGGAGGGACAGCATGACTCCTAATCAGCAGATAAATTATAAAGCTGGTGTCACTGCTGATATCCAGGTGACCAGAGAAGAAAACTTCTAAGCAAAACTTCAGGGATTACGTACAGAGAAAGTTCACGGAACTTCGCGCTTGCTTCAAGGATCAATGGTTCCCCACTGCAGTTGCCAAAATATCCCCAAACCTTAGTAGGGTCTAGAAAATGTTTCTGGCTCCTGCCTCTTTCCCCAAAACATTCAATAGTATTCAGCGACTTGGTGATTTTTTTTTTTTAATCACTTGTCTTTGAGCTTCAAGATTTTTTATTTGCCATCTTTTCAGATGCCCTCTGCCAAAATTTTCCACATCTGGTGCCCACCAATCATTGGATATACTTTTAACTCAAAGGTCCCCCCTCAGAGAAACTTTTTCATCTTGTCCTCCGGGCTAATTTCCACCACCCCCCACCCACATTCTCTATGGCTCACGCTCAGCCTCATTATCTGGATTTCTCTTTCTCCTAAAAGTTATCACATTCTGAAATTTCCTTAATATACATTTGATTACACGCTTCTTGCTGGCCTCTGCTGGAACCCAATCACTGACCATTCACGACTGTTGTGCACATGTTCTCAACCCTTGAAAGGAACTAAAAGCTGTATCTTTCAGAAAGTAGAGCTGAAACCTAGTGATATCCAGTATAGAGAGGAGTACAGAGCTCTTCTTTTTATTGTTACATGAAACTCCTACCTGAAGTAACATGGAACGAATAGTACATAGAGAGGAAAATGTCCCAGGTCAAGCAGTACTAGGCTTGAATAACACAGAGTTGCTTGAGGACGGTCCCCTGCGAGCCTTGCCCAGAGGCAACACGGACGTTACTCAGAGCGTCGATGCACCATAGGAACAGTTTTCAATTTTATACAAAGGAAGGGGGCAGTAGGGTCCAGGCCCCAGTAAACTTGGGCACACCATCCTGAGCTTCTGGGGAACTCTCACCAAGAGGTTGGCCCTTTCGGCCTGAGTCCCTGAAAAATATGCTTTAATGAGTAACTTCTCTATTTTGATCACAAAGGACAGCTAGGCAAAATCTGGCGAGTTTGACTCGCTTCTGAGATGAAAGGGCATAAAACAGCAGTGGTAAAATGAAAACACTTTTGAAATGTAGGCATTAAATGTAAACAAGCTGGATCTGAGGCTCTTAATTTCATAGAAATGATCTGTTTCACTGCTAACTCTTCTCAAGTGCCCACTAGTTAAGAGATAAGACTCTGAGCAGAATCTGTAACCAGGCCTCCACAATTCAAAAAAGCCAATAGCAAAAGTTTGTTGCAACTGCAGGCAGATAGCTGAGGAATTAGAAGGCCAGGTTGGTTGTGAACACAGACCACAACAATACAGACTCTGATAAAGACTCTGAAAGAAGCTTTATACTTGAGGCTACAGCCTCTGCAATCACGCACATTGCCTTCGTGCCCAGACAGAGGTATCTTCCAGCAGGCGGGATTCTGGGGCTTGTGGGAGGCCCAGATAGTCAGTGAGAAAGACACGTATCAGAAGGCGGCCCAGGAGAGGGGAAGCCCGTGAACAGCTGTGGGGGCCTCGAGAACACAGGCAGCTGGAGGGGAGTGCAGGGCGTCTGAGACGGTCCCATTGTCCTAATCGGCCCTGAGAGAGAGGGGGCAGGAACACCGCGCTTTCTCAGTGGGAACGAAAGCTCGGGTACTGAGGAGACCCGTGCCTCGGGGAGGGGCTTTGGGCAGAAGATGAAGAGAAGCTGAGCAAACTGTCTGAGGATTCCAAGCTGAAATGTCAGTTGAATAATTTACTTCCCACCAATGTTTCATATCCAGTGACTTTGGCTTTGACTAAATGATTGACGTTAGACACCATTCTTGCATTTTAAACAACCGACTCAATGGACATGAATCTGAAGAAAATTCCAGGAGATATTGGAAGGCAGAAGAGACTGGCATGCCGCAGTCCACGGGGTCGCAAAGAGTCGGACACAACTTAGCAACTGAACAACAGCAACAGAAGCGTTTGCCCTGTTATCCTTATTTTTCAACCAAATAATTCATGCCTGGAATATGCCGAATTAGTCAAATCAAATTAGCAAGCATTTATGGAATGACTCTAGACCCTAAACTCTTCAAGAGCTGAGGTCAACTCTGGTTTTGTTCACGGTGTACCCTCTGAGTGTGGACAACGTAGTACATGCTTAGCATAGAACCGCTGATTGAATGAATACTTGGGTTAATTAGTTTTCATTGCCAGTCCATGTGTTTTCCAGATTTACATCTCCTTTAATTAGGTGAACTTCCCCTTGAGGTTCTGGAACTACTACCGCAGATTCGCACTAAGATTGAGGCAAGTCCAATAGAGTGAGCGGTAACTTCTTGCTCTAAGCCAAAAAAAAAAAATTTTTTTTTTGCAACTAACAAAAGAAATTCAGTAGCATCTATCAAGAGCAGAGACAATTCCTAGAGCATTTAGATGTAGCAGTATACAAAAATGCAATTCTCAGAAAGCTCTGACCTTCAAATATGGAGGGACTCACTCGGCATTAAATGAAAGAGTGAGAAGTTCATAGGTATCTGGGTCCAAGTGATGTATCAGAAGGAGGAGCATGATTGCTCATTCAATTAATGACCTAATTAATATTTTAAGGCCAGAGCTTTTGGTGGGGCTGTCATGAAATTCGAAGTTCATTTTTTTTTTCCAAAATGAAACTGGCTCTCAGTATGTGGTTTACTCATAAAGAAAGGGAAACTTTTTAGGATAGCCATGGGTATTTTTAAAAATGGTGCCCATTTAAAAGGCCATAAGATTGATGCAATTTTCCAGGGCTGGTTTCAGCTTCCCCACTGAGTGGTCATTAGGTCATTGGGCCAGTCCTCCTCTTGCCTGACCATTATGATTTCACCAGATTTGCTTCTAAAAACAGACTTTTGTAGGAATTGTTAGTCACCATCAGCTTCTCCCCGAGTTAACTGGGCTTTCACTTAGGTGCCAAAAGCACCTCCTTGGAAACTGAGATTTCCGTGTGCTCACAGGACAAGTATATATGCTAAGTCACCCTCCCAGAGCCTGGGTTTTCTGACTCGGCTGAACTAGCTGTGGAAGATCATTTATTTTGCAGTCCTCAGGCTTCCCTGCCGAGACATCCGTTGGTGAGCATTGCTTTGCTTTCCTGTGGACAGTGCCTCCTGGGAGTAGGGGCGGCACCCCTGGGGTCCTTAGAGTATTTACTCAGCGGTAATGAATCCGCCTGACAATGCAGGAGACACGGGAGACCTGAGTTCGATCCCTGGGTCAGAACAACCCCCTGGAGGAGACGAAGGCAGCCCACCCCAATATTCTTGCCTGGAGAATCCATGGACAGGGGAGCCTGGAGGGCTACAGTCCATGGAGTTGCACAGAGTCAGACACGACTGAGCAACTAAACAAGTCTGACTTGAACCTGCCCCTGGCCTGCTCCACATCTCCTCCCCACCACCCAATCTCCAAGGAGACACGCCTAAAGTGAGGAGTTCCTTTCTCAGGAGAGTTGCCTGTGTTTCCACAGGGACAGGAGTGGGAGATCAGCCTAGAAAAAAATTGGTGTCTCAGGGACCACGGTCTACACAGATTAAAGCCAACTGAATTGAAACCACCGCAGGAGTTCTGTAATGTAACCAGCGAAGGCCACTGCTACCCATCAATGCCACGCAAGCTGACTGAGATCCAACGTGCAGGAGAATCAGAGATTTAGGTGTTCCAGCGTCACTCCTAACCTCAGTCAGGTGCCTCCGATTCCTCGCATCCACTCAAGTCTACAAGTTAAATCCGCAGTCAAATGAACACAGAGCCAGGTCAGGAAACCTGCCTTTAAAGTAAGTCTACCTTGTTCATTCCTGTCCCAATGATTCTCAAGTTCCTGATACATGCTAAGAGCTAAAATACTTCGTAACTCTGCTAGTACTCCATTCACATCTATAAAATGATGAGGGCTTCCCGGGAGGCTCAGTGGTAAAGAATCTACCTGCCAACACAGGAGACGAGGGTTGGATCCCTGGTCAGAGAAGACCCCAGATGCCGAGGAGCTACGAAGCCGAGGCACCTCAACCCCTGAGCCTGCGCCCTAGAGCCCAGCAGCGGCAACTCCTGAAGCCCTTGCACCCTAGAGTCCCTGCTCTGCAACGAGAAGTCTGAACACCACAAGTAGAGGAAAACTCAAGCAGCAAGGAAGACCCAGTGCAGCCAAAACTAAGAACAATTTAAAAAATCAAAAATAAATAAATGTACTTAAAAAAATTTTTTTAAAGATGACCAGAGATAAAGAAGGAATAATACAGTCCTGTGAAAAATCTTTGCAAATTAAAAGTTGTGTGTGTTTTTTTGCTATAGATTTCTAGAAGCCCCTTATGTATTCTGGAAACTAAACCCTTATCAGCTATTTGATTCCGAAGCTCGCCTTCATTTCCTTGTCATGTAGAAACTTTTCTGTTTGAGGTAGTACCACAACCGTTTTGCTTTTGTGCTCTCTGTTTTGGGGGTCATATCCATGAAATCATGGTCAAGACCCGTGTTCTGAACTGTCTTTGCTACGTGTTCTGCTAGGAGTTTTAAAGTTTGAGGTCTTTTAAGTATTTAATTCATTTTGAGCTGGGTTTTGCGTTATGGTGTAAAAAAAGACTCTGATTTTATCTCAAATCTGTAGAATGGCTATGATAAAACGATGACGACAAAACAAGCAAACACAAGATGACAGGTGTCGGCAAGGACCTGAAGACACAGGAGCCTCACACACTTTCGTTGAGGATGCAAAACAGTGCAGCCACAAGGGAAAATGGTACTGAGAAGCCCTAAAAGGCAGTGAATACTTTTCACCACATTTAAGGTTCTAGCACTTTTTGAAAAGTGACCCACTTGCCCTACTGCACAAGGCCCTCCTGGACTGCCCTGCAGGTTCAGAATAAAGGTACTGTTCTTGCATCTCAGCCAAGAGATGGCACAGGGCTGCCCAAGCTCAGTCTGTGGCCGCCAGGACCTGGGAAGCCCGGCTTGTCTCTTTCTCTCCTGCTACGCTGGTGAATTTCTAGCTGCCTAAAAACGATGGAGTATTTCACATTCGTTTGCTCAAGCCCACCCTGCTTCTCCTTCTTAGAATGTTCTTCCCCCTCCCCCATTCTGTCTGACTAGGGGCACACTCACATTTCCTGAGATTCATCTCAAGTGCCATCTGCTGACACAAAGAACCACATCCAGAAGCCAGGAAAGTCTACACAAGCCTCCTCTCTCCCTTCCACCCTTGGCCAATTCCAAGAACATTCTTTCCATCTGCTCTCACCGCCCTGCACATTGTCCATCTGAGCCCTTCTTCCAGCACTGGCAAGTTCACGTCCATGTTTCTCCCTTAAATCTATAAACCTCTCACAGGCAGAGACCTATCTTGTAGACCTTCTTATGCTAGACATATGTGACAGCATTCAGTTCAGTTCACTTCAGTTGCTCAGTCGTGTCCGACTCTTTGCGACCCCATGAATCACAGCACACCAGGCCTCCCTGTCCATCACCAACTCCCGGAGTTTACTCAAACTCATGCCCATCGAGTCAGTGATGCCATCCAGCCATCTCATCCTCTGTAGTCCCCTTCTCCTTCTGCCCCCAACCACTCCTAGCATCAGGCTCTTTTCCAATGAGTCAACTCTTTGTATGAGGTGGCCAGCATTGCAGTTTCAGCTTCAGCATCAGTCCTTCCAATGAACACCCAGGACTGATCTCCTTTAGGATGGACTGGTTGGATCTCCTTGCAGTCCAAGGGACTCTCCAGAGTCTTCTCCAACACCACAGTTCAAAAGCATCAATTCTTTGGCACTCAGCTTTCTTCATAGTCCAACTCTCACATCTATACATGACTACTGGAAAAACCATAGACTTGACCAGATGGACCTTTGTTGGCAAAGTGATGTCTCTGCTTTTGAATATGCTAAGGCATGTACTAATCATTCAGTAAATGTCTGTTGAACAAATGCACAGATTTCTTTCAGTCCAAAGAGTTTTTCCATTTGCCTAAATGTATATAAGACACATAAATCAGTATTCTGACATTTAAAGAGGCAAAACAAACACTGAGATGAAACCCAGAAATTCTGATCTGTGATCACTGAGGGAAATGATTTTTTTTTAATTAATTGATAAAAATAGTATGATTTGAGGCATAGTGTGATTCAGAAACTAACTGCTGTTATCTTGGTTTGAATTATATTCAAAACTGAGTCATAAAACTGGGTTATAAAAGCAGAGTTGTGAAATTAACTCTACTAGCTACACAAAGTTTATTGTCTTTTTAATTAAAATTTGTAGTGTTTTAACTAAAACATATGGAATTTTATGCTTGAAGGCTGGGAGGGGGCAAGTATTTGATAAGTATACCTTGAATTAATTAATAAGTGAGCTGATGAATGAGTGAAAATCAAGTTGACACCATTCTTCTGAGTTTACAGATGATAAAATGGATAAGCAAATAGTTTCAGAGCAACGACAAATAAGCCAGCATCATGGCTCTTGGATCAGTATCTACGTGTGGTCCGTGTGATATAAATACTATAATGACTCTGAATGGATGCACACACACTTAGGAACACAGAACCTCAGTGCTGGACAAGAGACGTTTCTATAAACTTTATATGGACCTGACATTTTGCTTTATTCTGCAGATACAAAAAAGGAATGAACAAGCTGGGGTCTCCCCTGAATACAGCCTCACAGAGGAGAAACACAAAACAGCCATGCTGAGTGCAATACTGCACAGAAAGTGTTAGCAAAACACAAGGAGTCCGCCAGTCCACCTGGGGTGGGAGAAGGGTGGGGGAAAGCCACGGGGGCGGCAGACACTGCAGCCCATCTTGAAGAGCGAGGAGGCATCTCCAAGGAGACGGGATGGGGAAGTGCACTCCAGGTAGAAGACTCAAAGGCCAGCTCCTCTGACGCCGCTGAGACGATGGAGCCATGTAGCCTAGTGCTGCAAGAACAGAACCAAAGTTGGCCTTAGCCAGGGCGCCCCTAACGCATAAATGGACAGAAGCGCTGATTCCTTCTTCACCCACTCCAGAGTACAGAGCCACTGTGCCAGGAGCTATCGAGAGCCTCGGGAGAGCAAGAACAAGGGAAGCCATCTGTGCGAAGGGCCCTGCTCTGTGGCTCAGGCATTACACATCAACACACCTTGGCTAGAAAGACCCCGACCAGAGCTGAGATCAGGGACCACCAGTAACGCACTGTAAGCTCTAGGTCAATGCCAGCTTGTTGATTACTTGCCACTTCTTCACTTCACCTGATTCATTTGTGCATAGGTTCTTTTTATAATGTTTTGGATATTAATATTTTAATTCTCAGAAAGCATTCTTCATCCCAAGGGGTGAAAAGGAGCTGAGATTTTAATGATATCAGTACACATTTGATATTGCCTTAGATAGAAAAACACCGCACTGCTGTTGGCTGGCTCCCTAGACTGGATCACATCCAACATGAGGAATCTAGAAGTCCTGCGCTGAGAAAGACTGCAGGGAACCTCTTGGTATGCTGACTACAGGTAAGCTGTCTCGGTGAGATACCTTCACCCTTCCCTGGAAGCGGGAACACAGAAGTAAGTCACTGCACCCAACGCAGTTCGCGAATAACCACTGGAAGTGTGAGATCATGGAGTGTGAGGGGTAGGAGGAGAAAATGACAGAATAGCACAAAACATTTCAAAATGGACCTTGGGATAAAGGAAATGGATATCTGAGATGGCAAAAGAAATAGCTGAGAGAGCTAGAGGAGAGAAAGCCATGTAACAAGCCATACAGGAGGTTGACAAAGAGGTCCCCCAGGTATCACTACCTTTTTCATTTACCACCCCACCCTCCACCATCATCGGCACCATCATCAGGTTGTACTGCATAGTGGTTAGAACATCGAGCGTTGTTTTCCAATGTGCTTACTACCATTACCCCTGAAACCCTCTGATGATTAGACCCTCCAAGTCTCAACCTTCTCATCTATAAAATGGCGAAAATAATAGCACCTAACTCCAGGGTTATTTCAGAGAATTAAATCAGATCATTCACATAAAGTCTCAGCATAGTACCTGGCCACAGAATGAACTCAGTAAATTCCACTGTCATTGCTACCATTAAAACAATTCCTAATTGCCAGTTTTGTGTCCTACAATGTGAGAGTCGTATATTTCAGACCAAACATCTTGTGATGTTTACCCAACACATGGACGGTTATGAACTATCAATTGAACTGCTTTTTCACCATGTGGACATTGGTTTAAACAAACAGGGATATTCATATTCTCCAGAGTATTTCTTGAAATTTTTATAAAATAGCAGTGAAAAGCATTTTTTTCTTCATAAAACAGTACAACTTTGGTCAGTTTGAGAAACTGAAGAAGTTGGACTTAATCTTTTTTTTTTTTTTTTTTTCCACTGTGCCCTGCTTGATGTTTTTTTCTTTTAAAAACTCTACACGCTTCTTTTGGGGCAAACTCCAGCCAGACAGATATTTGCCATTCCATTATTGTTTTAAAGTGTTAGCCCCAGACACATAAGCATTGTTGGAATGCAATGGAAAAAAAAATCTTTTAAATCTCAAATGGGGTAATAAACTGCAGCCAGAAGCTAATTGTCCTGAAACTTGAGCTTTTATAACATGTTACTACTGTAGTGAGACCACTCGGCACTCCTTTGGTGGGGTTGTTGTGTAATTGGTGGTAGATTACGTTGCAGACATATTTTTAAAAAAAGATGTCAAATCAGACATTTCTGCTTATTACTGTAGACCTCAGCATAATTCTCAAAGCAATCAATGCATTTCATCCATTAAACTATTGATGGGGGGTATTAATTCATATAATGCTTAACTACTCACTGTGGACTTTCTCTCTGCCAACTTTCTTCCACCCAAGAAGTCCTGAAATGTTGCTGCTCCTGTCAAAAGAAATGAATCATTAATAAGAACCAGTAAGCACAGAGGCTAGCTAGAAGTGGGGCCATGATATATAAAGGCTTCACATTCTTTTAACTCAGTACTGAACTGTATGTACCAAAAGAACAAACTGCCCCGTAGGGCTTTACCAAGGGTCTGAAAGAAACGCGCAAAAAGGTATCTCCATCAGATCTTTGCAGTGAATGCTTGGGATGTGAGAAACCTTTTTTGTTTTCAAATTGTATATCCGGCAATCCCCAGATAGTGCAGTGGTAAAGAATCCTCCTGCTGATGCGGGAGATGTGGGTTCAGTCCCTGGGTTGGGAAGATCCCCTGGAGGAGGACATGGCAACCCACTCCAGCATTCCTGCCTGGGAAATTCCATGGACAGAGGATGATAATGGGCGATCGGTGAGTGATGTGAACAATGACGGCAAAGGGGGAAGCAAAGCCCGCTTGATCAATGTAGATTTTAGTTAACTATAAAGTCCCAAAGCAGGTCTGAGGTCTAGATCCACACTGGCATCCTTAACGCTTTCATTCAATCCTGTATGCTTCGCTTTAGTCATCTGCTGGGCATTTGCCAGACTGATAAAGACAGTGGAAGAGAAAGAAGTGGCCAGAGTAAGAAGGGAGTACCCTGATCTGACAGATTTAGAGAATTTGGGAATTAGCTAATTGAAAAGCCAAGACAATACAGAGGATTGGGAGATAATGTCTGGAACTGAATGTTACTGAAATATCTTCAAGGTGCCTAAAGGATTCTCTCAAACAAATGTGAACAGTTTCTTTAATCAAATTTTAAGTGAATCTGATAGTAAAGAAAAATATGGTGGTAAGAGAATCCTAGGATGAACTTGTGAACTTTTATGTTTTCTCTTATCCTTATCCTTATATCTGTAGCATGTTTTCAGGTTCCTTATATTTGTGGCATGTTTTAGATTTGGTAAACCATGTCCCAGATCTCAGCTGATCCTCACCACAGTCTTGTGAGGTCCTTTTCACTAGTATCATCATCAGTATACAGCTTAAGCTCAAGGTGGATTAAGCAACTTGCCCAGTTATCACATCACCGTGTGTTGCAAAGACACAATTACAACCCTGAACTACAGATAACAAGTCAGGGATATTTCATTAGGGGATTAGAGGTGGGTTTATAATCATAGTGCTGAAGGCCACAGATCTCTGTGAATAGGCATCCTTTAATCCAGCCCTTTTAGGGAGGTATCTTTCAACTCTGAAAATGTTTCATATACAAAGATCTCCTGGTTTTTGAGAATCTTCCAATTCTAAAATATCTTAAATACACAAAACATGACAAATTTCTCGGTAAGCATGCTAATTTAACTGTAGATATTACTTATCAGACAGAAGACTCTGCAAGTATTCTAGACATACAGCCATTTGTTCATACATACTAAAAAATACTTTAAGTAAGCTTTTATTTTGTACTGGGCACTATCTGAGCTTTGTAGATACAACAGTGAAGAAATAGACAATAATGTCTGCTCTTTTGATGCTTACATTCTAAGTAGGGAGAGATGAAATATTTAAAAAGTATATTATCACAGTTGTCTAATGGTGTAAACAGAAGAAAAATGAAGGGGGAATGGGATTAGGGAATCCTGAAATGCTACTTTAAATAGGGTTGTTTGGACATAAGGAGATTTCTCAAAAAAACTAAAAATAGAAATATCATAGAATCCAGCAATTCCACGTCTGGGTATATATCCAAAAAAAGAAAAACCAAGAGCACTAATTGGAAAGTATACATGCACCGCAATCTTCAAAGAAGCACTATTTAAAACTGCCAAGATTTGGAAGCAACCTAAATGCCCATCAACAAGAGGAATAGATACAAATAAATGAACACTACTCAGCCATAAAAAAGGATATGCAGTTTTGCCATCTGCAACAACCTGGATGGACTTGGAAGGTGTTCTGCTAAGTAAAATAAGGCAGATAAAGACAAATATCGTGTGATAGCACTCACAGAATTTGAAAAATGCAACAAACTAACGAATATAACAAAAAATAGGCTCACAGATAGAGGACAAACCAGCAGTTACCTGGGGCAAGGTAGAGGAAGGGGATTATACGACACAAACTAACATGTATAAAATGAGCTACTAGGATATGTACAGCACAGGGAATGTAGCCAACATTTTATCATAACTTCAGATAGAGCGTAACCTTTAAAAGTGTGAATCATGAGGCTGTACATGTGTAACATATAATATTGTACATCTAGTATATGTCGATAAAAGAAGAAAGAATTGAGAAATCTCAATCAATCAATCAATCAGTCAATAAGGTCAGGTGGGAAGAACTCAGTGACAGGATTATATGGGACCAGAAAGCTGAAAAAATGAGCAAGCAAGGTGACCTGCTAGAAGGCTACTTTAATAATCAGGGTAACAGATGACGGTGGCTTGGACAGAGGCAGGGACTGTGTAGACGAGGAGAAGTGTTAGAATGTGAATGTATTTGGAAGACGAGTCCGTGGATTTGCAAACAGATTAAAGACAGGTGTCAGCAAATAGACTTGGGTAGGTGAGGGTCCCTAACTGAGACAGTGAGGACAGAGGTGGAAGCAGGTCTGGGAAGGAAAGTCAAGTGTCCACAGTGTTAGACATATGAAGTTTTTAGCGTCAAGTGGATACTCAGGTAAGAGTCTTATTTGCAGGCAGATAATTCTGGAGTTTAGAGGTGACATCCTGCTGGATATAAAAAAAATAATAAAAATGATTTTTCTATGTATGAGAAACACTTAAAACCTCTAGAGAGTGTGAGCAGAGAGGTAAGTCTCAGAGATGAATCCTTGGACATACCTATGATGAGGCTGGGGAGGTGTGGTGTGACCAGAAAAACAGACCTTATCAAACACTGAGATGGACATTGCTCAAACACGTAGGGCTTACTTCTGTATCTCCTCAGTGGAAATGTTTGTCTCCTGTTTCATGGGAGGTCAGGAGAGGAAGATGCAATGGGCCAGGGAGGGGGTGGGCAGGGAACAGCAAGCACAGTTTGGAGCCAGTGCTGAAGCCACGCAAAATGGGTCAAACTGAAACACATGAAGTGCGATCACGATGGGAATTACGATTTCCTTACGGGGCTCTTAAAATGATTCAGAAAGCAAACACAATTGCAAATTTGAGAACCTGTGTTATGCACAGACCCGCATCCTTAGCTACTGTTCACCCATTTCTCCTTTATTCTTCTCTATTGTGTATTTTAAAAACGATGATGGAATTCTGTGTTCCCTTTTCTCTTTAAGTAATTTCTTACTTTGCCTCAAATCTCTTGATGCTAATACTAAGAATTTATTGAGGGGTTGGCGCAGCTGTCAATGGATGGCAACTTCTCCTCCCACGTCCTGATCACAGTATCCATGTGAGATGCTGCTGTTGTTCAGTTGCTAAGTCGTGTCTGACTCTCAGCAGCCCCACGGACTGAGACCTGCCCCTGAGCAGCCACCATCTCAGTGTTTGATAAGGTCTGTTTTTCTGGTCACACCACACCTCCCCAGCCTCATCATAGGTATGTCCAAGGATTCATCTCTGAGACTTACCTCTCTGCTCACACTCTCTAGAGGTTTT
Source organism: Hydropotes inermis (assembly GCA_020226075.1). Classification (NCBI taxonomy): domain Eukaryota; kingdom Metazoa; phylum Chordata; class Mammalia; order Artiodactyla; family Cervidae; genus Hydropotes; species Hydropotes inermis. The sequence continues at coordinate 58,076,811 of CM035286.1, read as the reverse complement.
AAGTGTTTCTCATACATAGAAACTCCACACGAGCAGCGCCTGCTCCGTCGCTCAGTCATGCCCGACTCTTTGAGACCCCGTGGACTGCAGCCCGCCAGGTTCCTCTGTCCTTGGGATTCTCCAGGCAAGAATACTGGCATGGGGTGCCATTCCCTTCTCCACGGGATCTTCTCGACCCAGGGATTAAACCTGCGCCTCCTGGTTCCTCTCATAGAAGCATTTAAATTAAAATTAAAAGCATTAAATTAAAATTAATAATGCAGTTTCTAAAACTACTGCCTTCCCTCTGACCAGTTCTTCTCTTGTCTTTGAAATCCTCTCCTTCCCTGACTCTTCAAACTCCAAGACCGGTTTCTCTTCCAGTCTCTTTGCCAGTCTTCTTCTCATTTGCTTCTCCCGCTTCTAAATATCCGTGTTCCTCTAAGCACAGTTCCTCAGGCCTCTTCTCAAACCAACCGCTTAAAATCAGAGACTGTCTCTGCATTACGAGTTCACGCATCCTGCCCTTAACATTCGACAGGAATAAGAAAACATTTTGGCAGGTTCTTTAAAAGTTAAACACAGAATTTACATGTAACCCAGCAATTCCATTTTTAGGCTTATACACCAAGGAATTGAAAAGTGATTCTCAAACAAATGCCCGTGTGTTCGTAGCAGCACAGTTCACAATAACTGGAGGTGGGAACAATCTAGACACGCACCAGAGGGTGAATGGGCAAACAGCGCGGTGTACACATACAACAGAGTGCTATCCAGAGAAAGGAGTGAGGCGATGGCGCCCGGCATGGCACAGATGAGCTTCAAACACATTTTGGCCAAAACTGTGAAAGAAGTCAGATGCCAAAGGCCACGGGGTATAACAGTCCCTTTTCACGAATTATCCAGAACAGGCAAACACATGGAGATAGAAAGCAGATGGGTGGTGACCAGGAGCAGAAAGGTGACTATTCAACAGGAGTAGGGTTTTTATAAGGGGAGGGGTGATAAAGATGTTTAGAACTTGATATGTGCTGTGGTTGTGCAACATTTTATATATTATATACCACTGTACTATATAATTTAAAATGGCTAATTCTGTTCTATGAATTTTACCTCAATTAAAAAATGAGTGGACCCACTCCAGATCAGAATTAGATATGTGTATATGTTTATATGAGTAAATAAATACACAGATATATTTATATGTATCAAAACCACAGTTTTCCTCAGCATGAAGTTAAACCTTCATATTTAATCTTCCACATGTGATTTCAGCACACGTGGTAGAATGCAACACTTACAAGGATGTTTTAAAATGCTTTGATTTTTAAAGTGATTATAAACATATAGAGAAGTTTCAAAACAGTGCAAAAAATTCTTATACATTATTCACTCAGATTCCCCAAATGTAAATATTTTATATAAAACATAAAAAATGCAAAACATGTTTTAGTGATAGAGCAAATGGTAAAATATGCATATAGATGTATATTCATGTACATACATGTACTTACATGTATGTTATATACATATACATATAATCTGTTTTCACATGTTTATATTCATTATGTGTTGCATGCATGGATATAAGTGTGTTTGCATGCATGTATACATAAAGACATGTGTATAATCGTGAACACCTGTTTGTATATATGCACATATATATGTGCATGTATATATGTGTATACAGTCTTTTCTTCTTAGTGATTTGAAAAGACATGCTTCCACTTGATTCATATTCAGCTTGTTATTTCAAAAAACCAAGGATATTCAAGCATATTACTATAACAGAATTACTAAGATAAGAATGTTAACTTTTACAGTACTAAGATCTATAGTTCTTTTCAGATGTCACTACTTGTACTAATAATGAACTTTTTAGCAAAAGAAAAATATATAGCATTGAAACATATAAAACAGATTTGAATTAAAGCAGTAACTAGTGGTTTTTGAAGACTTCTTATATCTAGCTCATATTTTTAATCACTAAGATAACATATTATGCAGCACGCCTGGGGTGCACAAAGATTGGATTCAGGAATTAATTTCATTCAATTGCTTAATCCCAAATGTGGGTGCCTTTACATTGTGAAACTATTAATCACTTTTTTAAAGAATAGAAAGAGGGCCAAAAAAAAAAATCCATGAGGGTCTGAGCATCCTTCAGCCTAAAAGCATTCTCTGTTTACTTTTTCTTTGATCATGAAAATCCACAGGCCGCCATAAAAGTTTAACTGGAGCTATAATCATTTGAAACTTTCAGAGTGTCTCTGAAGCACTTTAGAACAACCTCAAGTATCATAACTTGATATTATTTCTACTTTTCTACTTATAATGAAAACAAGAGTTGTGAGTCCTATTCATCATTTCCACATGAAAAAACAGTAGGAAAAAATCAGTCTGTTTATTCACCTAGAAAATGCCCAGATGGGGTTTATTAACCACATTTTAGTTACTCATCTTTATGAGTCTCAAATAGAGATAAGATACAATCACAAGGACCTCCCAGATGACCAGTTCAGCAAGGCCACAGGGTTGGAGGGAAGCTGGGCATCCATGATTGCTTCTATAGTCAACAGCAAAGCACGCTCCAGGCGTCCGCTCTCTGGCATTTTCCAGGAAAGTAGGATAGAGAGCCAGGTTCACACCACTGTCCATGATCTAACTGGTATGTCTTCTCAACACCCAGCTGCTGAGGGTACCAGTCCTACAAACTCATGTGAAGGTAAGCTATGTATATTTACATGCACACACATACATATGTACGCATACACACACGTGTGTGTGTGTGTGTGCTCAGTTGTCTAGTCATGTCCAACTTTTTGCAACCCCACGGACTATAGCCCTCCAGGCTCCTCCGCCCATGGGATTTTCCAGGCAAGAGTACTGGAGTGGGTTGCCATTTCCTTCTCCAGGGGATCTTCCCAACCCAGGGATCGAACCCAGGTCTCCCACATTGCAGGCAGATGCTTTACCATCTGAGCCAGCAGGGAAGCCTTGCTGTAAGGGCCAGAAGGAGCTACTCCACATTCAAGGTCAGGAGGGGTGGCCTGAGAAGATACCCCACGTCCAAGGTAAGAGAAACCCAGGTAAGATGGTAGGTGTTGCAAGAGGGCATCAGACGGCAGACACACCAAAACCATAATGATGGAAAACTAGCCAGTCTAATCACAGGACCCTAGTCTTGTCTAACTCAATGAAGCTAAGCCATGCTGTGTGGGGCCACCCAAGACAGTCAGGTCATGGTGCAGAGGTCTGACAGAATGTAGTCCACTGGAGAAGGGAATGGCAAACCACTTCCGTATTCTTGCCTTGAGAACCCCATGAACAGTATGACAAGGCAAAATGATAGGATACTGAAAGAGGAACTCCCCAGGTTGGTAGGTGCCCAGTATGCTGCTGGAGATCAGAGGAGAAGTAACTCCAGAAAGAATGAAGGGATGGAGCCAAAGCAAAAACAACACCCAGATGTGGATGGAACTGGTGATAGAAGCAAGGTCTGATGCTGTAAAGAGCAATATTGCATAGGAACCTGGAATGTTAGGTCAATGAATCAAAGCAAATTGGAAGTGGTCAAACAGGAGATGGCAAGAGTGAATGTCAACATTCTAGGAATCAGCAAACTAAGATGGACTGGAATAGGTGAATTTAACTCAGATGACCATTATATCTACTACTGTGGGCAGGAATCCCTTAGAAGAAATGGAGTTGCCATCATAGTCAACAAAAGAGTTCAAAATGTAGTACTTGGATGCAATCTCAAAAACAACAGAATGATCTCTTTTCATTTCCAAGGCAAACCATTCAGTATCATGGTAATCCAAGACTATGCCCCAACCAGAAATGCTGAAGAAGCTGAAGTTGAATGGTTCTATGAAGACCTACAAGACCTTTTAGAACTAACACCCAAAAAAGATGTCCTTTTCATTATAGGGGACTGGAATGCAAAGTAGGAAGTCAAGAAACACCTGGAGTAACAGGCAGATTTGGCCTTGGGGTACAGAATGAAGCAGTGCAAAGGCTAATAGAGTTTTGCCAAGAGAACGCACTGGTCATAGCAAACACCCTCTTCAGACAACACAAGAGAAGATTCCACACATGGACGTCACCAGATGGTCAACACTGCAATCAGATTGACTATACTTTGCAGCCAAAGATGGAGAAGCTCTATACAGTCAGCAAAAACAAGACCAGGAGCTGACGGTGGCTCAGATCATGAACTCCTTATTGCCAAATTCAGACTTAAACTGAAGAAAGTAGGGAAAACCACTAGACCATTCAGGTATGACCTAAATCAAATCCCTTATGACTATACAGTGGGAGTGAGAAATAGATTTAAGGGACTAGATCTGAATGACAGAGAGCCTGATGAACTATGGACACTGAACTTTGTGACATTGTGCAGGATACAGGGATCAAGACCATCCCCATGGAAAAGAAATACAAAAAGGCAAAATGGTTGTCTGAGGAGGCCTTACAAATAGCTGTGAAACGAAGAGAAGTGAAAAGCAAAGGAGAAAAGGAAAGATATTCCCATTTGAATGCAGAGTTCCAAAGAATAGCAAGGAGAGATAAGAAAGCCTTCCTCAGTGATCAGTGCAAAGAAATAGAGGAAAACAACTGAATGGGAAAGACTAGAGATCTCTTCAAGAAAATTAGAGATACCAAGGGAACATTTCATGCAAAGATGGGCTCAATAAAGGACAGAAATGGTATGGACCTAACAGAAGCAGAAGATATTAAGAAGAGGTGGCAAGAATACACAGAAGAACTGTACAAAAAAGATCTTCATGACCCAGATAATCACAATGGTGTGATCACTCACCTAGAGCCAGACATCCTGGAATGTGAAGTCACGTGGGCCTTAGAAAGTATCACTACCAACAAAGCTAGTGGATATGATGGAATTCCAGTTGAGCTATTATCCTGAAAGATGATGCTGTGAAAGTACTCCACTCAATATGCCAGCAAATTTGGAAAACTCAGCAGTGGTCACAGGACTGGAAAAGATCAGTTTTCATTCCAATCCCTAAGAAAGGCAATCCCAAAGAATGCTCAAACTACCACACAATTGCACTCACCTCACACGCTAGTAAGGTAATGCTCAAAATTCTCCAAGCCAGGCTTCAGCAATACGTGAACCATGAGCTTCCAGATATTCAAGCTGGTTTTAGAAAAGGCAGAGGAACCAGAGATCAAATTGCCAATATCCGCTGAATCATCAAAAAAGCAAGAGAGTTCCAGAAAAACATCTATTTCTGCTTTATTGACTATGCCAAAGCCTTCGACTGTGTGGATCACAATAAACTGTGAAAAATTCTGAAGGAGATGGGAATACCAGACCACCTGACCTGCCTCTTGAGAAACCTGTATGCAGGTCAGGAAGCAACAGTTAGAACTGGACATGGAACAGCGGACTGGTTCCAAATAGGGAAAGGAGTATGTCAAGGCTGTATATTGTCACCCTGCTTATTTAACCACATGCAGAGTACATCATGAGAAATGGTGGGCTGGATGAAGCACAAGCTGGAATCAAGATTTCTGGGAGAAATATCAATAACCTCAGATATGCAGATGACACCACCCTTACGGCAGAAAGTGAAGATGAACTAAAAAGCCTCTTGCTGAAAAAGAGGAGAGTGAAAAAGTTGGCTTAAAGCTCAACATTCAGAAAACTAAGATCATGGCATCTGGTCCCATCACTTCATGGGAAATAAATGGGGAGACAGTGGAAACAGTGTCAGACTTTATTTTTTAGGGCTCTAAAATCAGTGCAGATGGTGACTGCAACCAAGAAATTAAAAGATGCTTGCTCCTTGGAAGGAAAGTGATGACCAACCTAGATAGCATATTAAAAAGCAGAGACATTACTTTGCCAACAAAAGTCCGTCTGGTCAAGGCTATGGTTTTTCCAGTGGTCAGGTATGGATGTGAGAGTTGGACTGTGAAGAAAGCTGAGCACTGAAAAATTGATGCTTTTGAACTGTGGTGTTGGAGAAGACTCTTGAGAGTCCCTTGGACTGCAAGGAGATCCAACCAGTCCATCCTAAAGGAGATCAGTCCTGGGTGTTCATTGAAGGACTGATGCTGAAGCTGAAATTCCAATACTTTGGCCACCTCATGCTGCGAAGCGTTGACTTGTTGTCAAGGACCCTGATGCTGAGAGGGATTGGGGGCTGGAGGAGAAGGGGACAACAGAGGATGAGATGGCTGGATGGCATCACCAACTCGATGGACATGAGTTTGAGCAAACTCAGGGAGTTTGTGATGGACAGGGAAGCCTGGCATGCTGTGGTTCATGGGGTTGCAAAGAGTCAGACAGGACTGAGTGACTGAACTGATAATCAGCTCCAGTTCTCTTGCCTGGAAAATCCCATGGATGGAGGAACCTGGTAGGCTGCAGTCCACGGGGTAGCGAAGAGTTGGACACTGAGCGACTTCCCTTTCACTTTTCACTTTCATGCATTGGAGAAGGAAATGGAAACCCGCTCCAGTGTTCTTGCCTGGAGAATCCCAGGGACGGGGGAGCCTGGTGGGCTGGTGTCTGTGGGGTGGCACAGAGTCAGACACGACTGAAGTGATTTAGCAGCAGTAGTAGCAGGGTAATCAACTACAGTCAACTACACCCTCTGTTAAGACAGGGGTCCAAGAGTGTGATGGTCTAAGGCATGCTCCTTCTATGTATGTATGTATGGTGTGCACCCATCTGTGTGTCAGTTATCTTCAAGAACAGTTTGCTGTAATCAACTACAAACCACCACCCCTTCTGTTAAGACAAGGATCTGAAAGAGTGTGATGCACCTTCAGTCATAAGAAGCTCCCGATCCAGCTGGGATCACTGGCCTGTAAAATGATGAGCGACAAGGCAACACCGGTATCTCTCTAACTGCGAGCTACGCACTCACGTAGAAGGGTCTGGTTGAGACTTCTTGGATTTATCCGGAACATTTCACTGAGGAGGGGGGCTCTGAGCTGCGGAATGTTTACAGTCAAACGGTGATTCATCAGGAGAAAAAAAAGGCTGAGAAGGACATTTATATACAAACATAAGGAGATGGCTATCTATCTCTGTATATCTATCTTTCTATGTATCTATAAACACACGCACATACATATAGATAGATACATAGATACAGATATGTACATATACACATATACATACGCATATGTGTGCTCAGTCATGTGCAACTCTTTGCGGCCCCATGGACTGTAGCGCATAAGGCTCCTCTGTCCATGGGATTTTCCAGGAAAAATACTGGAGCAAGTTGCCATTTCCTTCTCCAGGGGATCTTCCCCACCCAGGGGTCAAACCCACGTCTCTTGCGTCTCTTGCACTGGAAGAGAGCCCCCTGGGAATGCCATACACACACATATATGTGCACACATATATACATATGGAGTACACACACATACACGTTATATCCAAGTGAGAGGTGAAGGGTGGTTAGTCGTGAGAAGACCATGCATATATTTATAATTCAGAGTTAAACTCTATTTTAAAGGATCGAGAAGACCTCAAGGGCCCAGGGTACAGGATAAGTGACATCACGTGCCCTCTGACCCCATGGCCTCTTCTGGGAAACTGTGAATGACACCCCGGTCCCTCCTAAAGAAGTGTCCCGCACCGCGGTCACCATGCTCCGTGCACTGGGCATGGCTGACTGTGACAGGGATACACACCGCCCCCGGCAAAACCAGCCTATAAAGGGGAAGGCAGTCTGTTCATGGGCCTGGGACAGAAGCAGAGGCCCTCGCTGGATGGTGCCAGATGAGCCCCTCTGAGTCTCCCGGCTCCGCTCTCTCCGCTGTCAGCCTGTTGCCTCCTGTTCACAGCGTCTGGCCACAGACAAACCAGGAGAAGCCAGGACACGGAGAAGGAAGCCGTGAGTCAAGCTTTGACTGCATCACCCTCGCGGGTCCGCTCCAGCCAAGCTGCCCACACCAGGCTCCTGACTTCCACACCTGCTGTTCCCTCTGCTGTTCCCCTTCCCAGCCTGGCTTGTCCCTCCTTCTTACTGGGTCTTTCCGACAATGCTGGGCTTCCCTGGTAGCTCAGGTGGTAAAGAATCCGCCTGCAATGTGGGACACCCCAGTTCGATCCCTGGGTCGGGAAGATGCCCTGGAGAAGGGAAAGTTTACCCACTCCAGTATTCTTGGGCTTCCCTTGTGTCTCAACCGGTAAAGAATCCGCCTGCAATGTGGGAGACCTGAGTTCGATCTCTGGGTTGGGAAGATCCCCTGGAGAAGGGAAAGGCTACTCCAGTATTCTGGCCTGGAGAATCCCATGGACTGCGTAGCCCATGGGATCACAGAGAGCTGGACATGACTGAGCGACTTTCCTAGCACGCCATGTCCAGCAAGGCTGCCTTCTCAGGGCAGGGAGGCACTTCTGGCCCCTCTGTCTACACCTCTGCTCCCCTCTCCCCTAACCCTGCAGCTCCAGTGCTGTCTCTTAGCGCTCATCATGAGGGAACAGACTCGAACTCTCCATCACCTGTCCCTTTTCTATCACGTCTCTCTCCTGCATGTGACCCTCAGCTCCCAGAGCACCCAGTGTGTGCCTGCAGTGTTCTTTCCTCTGTCCCTCGTGCTGAGATGAGAGCTGGGCTTTCGGTGGGCCCTTGGACAAGTAATCTTTCATCCCCAGCTCACTCCAGGTCCATTTTCAGCCCTTCTGCGCCTTGCTCTGTTCCTTAGGAGGTAAACTCCTGGGAACCATGTCCATCGTTAGATGGTTTCTGGATGCTTCCAGCCAAGAGAAGGCACCTGGGTACATCCAGCCAAGGGGAGGTTCTGGGAAGATGGTGTATAAATGGGGGAGCGGAAGGTGGTAGCTCTTCTCCCCACCCCATCCCTGTTTCAGCCCTTCATCTCCAGCAGCAGCTGCTTTACTACACAATCAGGGCCCCTGCCGGTGCTACAGTCTCTGATCCATCTATCCACCCCTCCACCTATCTATCCATTCATCCATCTATCTGTCCATCCATCCATCCATCCATCCATTCATCTACCCATCTAGCCATGCACCTATCTCTCCATCCATTTATCTATCTACCTACCCACCTACCATTTGTCTTTTAAAAACTGTTATAAGCAACAGCTTTCTATTTGACTAACTGGCTTAACCATTCTGAGCTTCCCTTACCCATTGACAAAACTGACCAAAACCTCACAGGGGAGGCACAAATATGAATATGCGACCAATGGAAAGAGTTTCTCATGGTATTTGCTCACTATATGGTAGTCTCTCCCTTCCTTCTCTTCCTTTCTCCTTTTCTTCACCTCTCTTCCTTCTCACTGAACTGCCTCAAAATGGGATCAGAGAGATTTTTCTTTTACATTATTGACTTGGAAAAAAATAAATTCTGTGCAATACCAGTTCTGGTCAGGAAAGAAAAGGAATCTATTTCTTGGGGCACATTCAGGCATAAGAGGAGGTTAGAAGGAAAATAAAGGGAGTCCGAGAGGAGATTTAATGATCACCCTCTTGACATAAGGCCTCCACACCATACAGTCAACTCGCTATGCTTGACTGCTTGGCAAGGTAAGCAATATTCCACATGCATCAGAGTTACATACCATGAAATCGAAAGTGAGCCCATTTCAAGATACTGAACAAGAGAAACTTGGCTGTTTTTCTCTGCCATGGGGGAAGGTGGAGGGCCTTCTTGGAAGATGATTGGTGTGAAATCTTTAGTTATAGCTTTGAAATTTACCACTTTATACGCACGGTAGGAAATATAGACATGTTTCCACTGCAACATACACCTTCTTCTTGTCTTATTTTGTTTATAAAGCAAAAAGCATGCTATAGAGTTAGGCGGGCAAGAGAGATTTTGCTTCCAAAAAATTGGACACACCACAGGATGGAATTACAGGACTGAACGCAGGTTCAAACCAAGTACTGTGTTTAAGAATACACGGACCCTGCAAGTGCACTCACAGGCAACAGCACCCTGGGTCAATCTTCTTGTAGTCTGTGTCCTTTCTGTGCCAAAGTGAAAGGAATCGTTCAACAAATTATAAGAGTACAATGACCGCTGTATGTCCATGTGACTATAGAGATAAAACCAGTTCTGAAATTTGAAGACTAAGAGGACAGCAGTGATGTACCCTGATCACTTGCAACACAACATAAAACAACACAAAACTGGAAAATGAGAACCTCCCAGATGGCAAGGATGGCCTGGGTCCTGCAGAAATGTCTGCCACGCTAACCCGGTCTTTCTGTCATGGATCACAGCTTACATTGCCTTCAGTTGTCAAATACGCAGCTTGTAAGAGTCAGCACAAAATTACCTTCCTCATGAACTGATCTCCAGCTCCAGGGAGGATGAACACCTGTACACAGATATTTGCAGCCCCTTGCATCTTTATTGCATTCATCCATTTATGTTCCTCCATTTAACCAGACTGGGCTTCCTAGGTGACTCAGAGATAAACAATCTGCCTGCCAAGCAGGAGATTGAGTTCAACCCCTGGGTTGGGAAGATTCCCTGGAGAAGGAAATGGCAACCCATTCCAGTATTCTTGCCTGAAAAATCCCATGGATAGAAGAGCCTGGTGGGCTGCAGTCCATGGGGTCACGAGGCGTCAGACTTGACTGAGTGACGAAGCATGCACACTCATGGAACCAGATGACCAGCTGCAGGAAGGTAGGAACGGTGCTCTGTCAGCTCAAAGCCTGCCACCCCCACTCACGCCTTACGTGTAGTAGATGCTCAACAAAAGCCCGTTAAAACCAGCTCTGCCCTGTGCTCTCGCTGTCATAGGGTTTGGCGGCCCCATCGCCTGCTGCCCACGTGTGCTGGATTCAGGGCAGGAAATCCGTCTACCATGACTGGAACGAAACTCCGCAGGGTTTTGTTTTTTGCTTTTGTTTTTGTTTTCTCCAGTAGCAGTAATGGATTTGCTCTGCTTAACCACAGTTTTATTACTGACTTGACTCCTGACCTGTGTTCAGACTAACTGAGCAACTGGCTGGATTGATGGCTGGGATCTGTGAAACTGATCTTGGGAGCATACTCAGGGGCTCTGAGCAAACTTCAAATGAACGTTTATGAACTTCCCGAGAGGGCCTCACTCCTGCGCAAAACGGCTGCACCAAAGGGCTCCAACAAGACTGATAAATTGGTGCCTCGTATTTTCAGAGAAACTCTTGAGCTAATGTATGTTCTTTATCTGAGGGGAAAATTTCTAACCACTGGAAAGGTTAAGAAGGAGTCACGATAGTAACTTGCGTATTGGCTTTTTTTTTTTTTTCACTGTAGATGTTCCAGAGGGGTGAGCGATATTTACTAATTTCTGACTTCCATATAGTCTTATTAATGAAACAAACATTCCATAAATTCAAGTAGAAATTTGAAGGTATAAATTCTATGATAATAACTGAAGGAGTTATGTTTTCACAGGGCTAGACTTTAAGACGTTTTGAATTTTATTTCCAAAATGTCTCTGAGTACACCCTACCTTTTTCTTCTGCATTCCTTCTTGGCCCAGTGACCAGCATCTCCCAGCCAGACAACTTAGAGACTTAGTTGGTCTCACCACATCCTTGACCACCCCAGCCAGAAGGACCTTCCGAAATGCAGGTAGAATCAAATAACCTCACCTCACTTCTGCTCCTGCATCCACCTCGGTCCATTTATCTGAAAACATTTGGTGGCTCCCTATTCTACTTAGCAGATAGACCCGAATCCCCGACAGCGCCTCCGGGGCTCCGTGTGTGTAACCTGCGGCCCGAGCGTTTTCCCTGTGTCCCGGCCACAGGGCGTAATCAGCTCCTGCTTGACCTTTTTCCCTGTGCTTATCTTCTAGTCCCTGCTACCTCCTGAGGCGGGAAGAGCACTTGGGCTGATTATGAACACCAGCACATCGACTTCTCTGCCATCTCAGCGATGGATAGTGTGCCTTCTGTGATTTCAGAGAAGTTTTCTTCTGCTCCAGAAAGTAGGCAGTCCTGTGATCTCTTAGGAATCACCATCAAATCTTTGGCAGAAACTGAAAATGGGTACAACCACTGGTAGACCCCTCCTTGGCCTCCATACGAGCGCTTCCTCTGACTTGTACATCATGATAATCATCCGGGCAACTTGCTGAGACAGGGATTGCTGGGCCCGCTCTCAGTCAAGTCCATTCAGTACGTCTGGGGTGGGGCCTGAGAGTGTGCATTTCTAACAAGCCTGGGGGGCACTGACTCAGCTCCAGGGACCAAGCCTGGAGCACTGTGGCTCCAACCTCTGCTCCCTCGCTGTCTCAGGGAAGCTTTTCCACCTTCTCTGACACAGGTCCAGCTTTGAGTCATCACAGCCCAGCGCGCATGTCCTCCACGGTGTCCGTCACCACTGCACTCTCTCTCACCCCAGGGTGACCATCTGGTTCTTTCTGCCATCAGACAAGTTGTAGGATGGCATTTGTGGACCTTTGTTTTCATGACATCCAAAAATAGGGATTTTTAAATGCATAAGTGTGTAATTCCTGAATTGTCCGTATTGTTTTTCTGCTGCTTTTGTTGGAAAAATTAGTTTGCTGTACTAATTGTGACATCTGGATAAATTGCAAAATGCCTTCACTATGCTTTCTACTTCTCTGAAAAGAAGCAACAATTCCTAAGATACTGCAAGGACAAAAAATGATTCCTTGAAACAAGAAAAGTGAGGTTTGTCATTTCTCATTTCTTGTAAGGATAAAGATATATCTACAACATCTATATACAGATTTAGGGGACAAGACATATGAATTGACATATGCTCTGACATGTAGCACTACTCTCAGGTAAAGAAGCTGAGATGGAAAACTTCATCTTATTTTGACAGGTGTCCACACTGCTTTGAAAGAAAGTGACAGTGTGTGTTATACACACACATCCCCTATGCCTTTCCACTATGTTTAGTCTAAGATTTATACAGCCTATTGAGGAATAAAGATTATCTACTCTAGACATTTAAAAAGTTATGTAAGATTGTTATTAGAACTGTACTCAGAATATAACAAATATTTGGCATATACTCTCTGCTTTTTAAATATGACTGATAAGATGGTATCTAAGGCACACTCCTGTCCTCAAGCAGTTTACAGTGGGTGCATAGTCAGAATCAACTACAAAAGAGCTTATTACATAACACATGTAAAATAAAGTTTACGAAGGGCAGAGAACGGAGCGACCATATCCAGTCAGGCGGTGGCAGAGCGCAGAGTGTTTCACCGAAGAATAAAACTGCATGAAGAATTTGGATATGGAGTGGCATTTTGAAGGGAAAAGTGGATTGAAGAGAAGGGACAGCTGTTCAGAAAGGAATATGGACCCTGTAACTGAAAATCTGAAGGCCTCCGTGGACCATGGCATCCTGAGAAGCGCGTGGTCGGAAAGGCTGAGATCCGGGGCTCACGCATGACTGAAACACAGATCGTGTGCTCCGATCTCCTGGGTGTGGCGGCCTGGCCCGGAGCCCACGCCCTGACTCCCGGGCCCTGCCCTCGTCCCGCAAGGAGTCATCAGGTGGTGGCCCGAGCTGCAGCACATCAGTCTGAGAGCTGTGCTCTCCCGAGCGTCAGTCACCGCGGCCGACAGTGTGACCACTTCTTAACTTCTTTCTCCATAGAATCACGGCTGACTCATTGTGTTTCAATCGGGGTCCTCATCGGGATCGTCCGGTGAGTACTCACCTGAAACAAAATCCTTCTGAGCGTGGACCTACCAACATTTTCCCCAAAACTCCCCGCCGCCGTCCCTCAGGCCCACGTATCTGCTCATTTAGTGAAACCTCGTCCACACGTCTGTACCCGTGGAGCAGATGCTGTCTGGGGCCTTGTCATTTCAGCACACACTGCCCACTTCAGCCGCCAGACCCTGCCTTTCTTTGCTCCCTTGTGGGCTTTCTCCTGCAGCTGGGGCATGTTTTTCTGCCCACGTGGCAGGAGTGATTGACACTAATAATCATAGATAAATCATGCTACAAAACGGGGCCAGAAGTCTGAACAGAACTCAGGAAATTCACAAAGTGCCTCCTGGTGCTTCGGTGTCCCGTGCTCAGTCATCCAGGTTTGTCCAGCTCTTCTGTAACCCCATGGACGGCAGACCCCCAGGTTCCTCTGTCCATGGGATTTCCCAGGCAAGAATACTGGAGCGAGTCGCCAGGCCCTCCTCTAGGGCATCTTCCCAACACAGGGATCAAGCCCACATCCCCTGCATTAGCAGGCAGGTGCTTTACCACTGAGCCGCTTGGGAAGCCCCCTCATAATAAGCATCGGCCACTAAAGGTACATGCTTGACCCAAGCTGCACCAGTCCAATTCTCTGCATAAACTCTGAGCTAAGACTTGCAAACGCTGGTAATTGAACTGGGAAGTTCCAGTGGGCAACTGACATGGAAAATTTGCCTGAGAAGGCCCTATTTGAATCGACGCACAGTTCAGAAAAGACAGCGAAGTCCTAGAAAGCTAAGAGCAAGAGGAAAGCCCGCTGGAAGAGGAGGAAGAGGCGCAGCAGCTGGACAGAGGCAGAGAGGAACCCCGTCTCAACAGCGTCTTGTGCCTGCATCAGGGTGTCTCCTGCTGTGTTTCTTTCTCTTGGATGCGCAGATAGCCCTGTACCTTACATCAAGCTTCTCCTGTTGGTCTTAAGTTAACTTGAAGGAGCCTTCAGTTAGTTTAAACTAAAAGAACCTTGGTTAAAATAAGCACGCTTGACCCTGAGTTTAGGGAGAACAGGGACCATTACTTTCTTGGTTTTCAGTATCTCTTAACTCAGTACTTAGTGCAGGGCGGCTCCTCAGTATGTGCTGGTCAGGAGGAAGAGGAAAGAAAAATAATAATAAACTTTGGGAGAAGCACCGAGAAGCATGTATACACTTTTCACAACGTGAAAAGCGTTTCCACCAACGGAAAGTGACTACCCCGTGTCCATCCATGTACGGGGCTGGAATGCCCATGCCTTCGGTCTTGTTTGACTCAGTAATTGCCCGCTCATTTCATCCATCTGAAAAACGGCCTTAAGCACTGCTCAAAGGGTCGGTGTGCGTTTCTCCCGGATACGTAGTCAGGCATTAATTCACCTTGAAACATTTAGGCGTCTTTATCACTCTCAGATGTTCAAAGCAGAGGAGAGGGATGTAGTGGCGTTTAAAACGGGTAAACCAGAGAAATGAGGCCTCGATCTCTGGCAAACTCAGCTCTCCAGCAGACCCGATGGGAAGAGTGGCGTGTTGCGGGCTGTTGTTTCTTGAGATCTGCATTAAAGAAAGACTAAATTTAGCCAACGCCAAAGCCCCTCTTGTAGCGTTCCACGATTGCTACAGTTTTCGGTAACTTCTGCTCCCCTCTGGTTGTGATGTGAGGGCCTCCCCTCGCCACCACGTCCCCCACCCCCATGACAGCAAATCTCCAGTTGTAAAATGGTAAGACCGTCAGCCAGCAATAATTTGCAATCCAAACAGACTTGACGCTCCCTGACATTTATTGAAACCTCAGACCCCGTGTGCTGGTTTCAGTTTTCCTCCCTTCGCTCTGTTTTTACAGACAGACAAGTGCTTAGGCTTACGTTTAATAATGAGGAGAAATTTCTTCTTGGCCTCCTCTTGCTTGTGTTGGCTGCACCGGGGCTTGCAACAGACGGGTGGTTGGAGTTAATTACACTAAATGGTGAGAACATGATTTGACCCCACCGGTTCAGCCCCAGAGGCCGTGAGCCTCCTCGCAGACTCGGGCAGATGGAACGCTTCACGGCTGGGCAGAGGGCAGGAGCCATGCAGAGTGAGAGCTCAGCTCAAGACCAGACGTGGCTGCTACCCTGGGCTGTTGTAGAAGCATAAACGAGCGAGGCCCATGAAAACACAGGGTGACAGCAAGGACCGGGAAAACCCCCTGCAACCAGTGGGATGGCTCTCAAATGGAGCGATCATCCCTTCCCATCTTCACGAACAGTGCATCGCATCCTTTTTCAACAAAGAACAATAGCAAGGTTTCACCACAGACCTTCATAAGCCAAAAGGGGAACTGTTATCACAGATGTCACTGTCGGAGACCTGCTGACATATGACAGTTATATTACAATTATATCTGATGGCCAGTTACGACTGCACATTTAGCTCAGTACGTAAAACTTAGTACCGGCAAACACTATTACCACTGCCATTTCTAATGACGATGGTGGCAACGAACAGTATACCCAAGTTCTTGTCCCTGGGATAATTTGTCACTCATGATTCTCAAAAGGAAAATTAACCAATACACCTAGGTGTAGTGGAGACTCATCTGTCAATAGTCTGTTGAGCCATTGCAATACAGCTTGCGGTGTGCTGAAAATGTAACGAGGCCAGAGAGAGACAACATTGAGTGGGGGTGACTTAATACAGACAGGACTCTTTTTGTCCCTAGATTTGTGTTTTTCGGTCGCCAAGTCAGTTCTCTGCAGATCATTCAGAAGCTCTTAGAAATCTCTGAGTAGGAATGGCTTCCATGATCTGTGTGGCAATACCGATTCCATAAAAGAGGATTCTACAGTAGCAAGCTTTGAAAGGCTTGCTGGTGCAATTGCTAAAAGCTGCACTGTCAAATAACTTCTATGACAAGTTTATAAAACCCACCAGCATAACGGGGGTGGGGGAACAGGTGAGTGGGGTCCTCAAATGTTTCCCCCTCTTATCTAACAGGAAGTGGTCCAGACAATCTCGATCCATATTCTGTACACCAGATATCTTCCCTTTCTACTCTACGGTAGCTACCATCTTGTCCCTTTTTGTCCAAGGTCAAAAATGGTCTCTAGTAGGAGAGATGAGATTACACTCTAGCACATCATGGGGTTCATGGTAATGCATCAGTTGGAAACTAATGAGCTACGATTGAATTTTAATTTAGGAAAGAGCCCTGACTGCCTCTCTTTCAAAGCAGCACCATGTGCTGTGTTCAGTGACCACACTCCACCACCCTACCTCTAACTCAGCTAACATCAGCTTGGCTGTCCCTGCATTCCGTGAACCAGCACGGGTACTTAGGGCAACCAACCTCTCTCATGCGGAAACCACTCAGTACACATGGACTTGGGGAATCGGCAGCATCTTTCTCGGAGGCAGCGTGTGGTCACTAGTGCAGTGTCTGTGTCTGGAAGGAGACGGGATACAGAAATTTCTCTGTGGTGCTTACACCTCATAAAATAAGTACTACAATTCCTATGAAGAGCTTGCTTTGCAAACTGTTTTATGTAAGACAAGTGTACAATGCATATTTTTCCCAGTAAAAGATAATTAGAGGTGGTAGGGTATGCTATTAAAATACAGACATGATGAGATTTGAGAGGTTAAATATTGTTGTATCATTACCAACTGTAAATAAGGAAGGAACAAATGTAAGCATAAGTAACATTTGATCAGAAAGCTGACCAGTTGTTTTTGTTTTTAATAAAGGAATGGCATCTGTGGGAGTGACTGCTTCCAAACTACAAGGATAACAGCTGGAGTATAGACTGTATCACAATAGTCATTGAGGTGGGTTCCGGGCATGAGGGAGACCCAGGATTACACACAGTATGAAGCCCAATTTGGCAACAAGAAGGCAGGAGCAAAGAGAATAGAATAAATGCTACTTTAAGCCCAAGGACAAAGAGCTCAGGAAAAAGCAGGAGACCAATGTTTTCTATGATATATCTTAGTCATATATGTGTATAAATATGTAAATACAAGTAGTTCAGATGGCAAAGAATCTTCCTGAAACGTAGGAGAGCAAGGTTAGATCCCTGGGTCAAGAAGATCCCCTGGAGAAGGGAATGGCAACCCACTCCAGTATTCTTGCCTGGGGAATCTCTATGGACAGAGGAGCCTGGTGGGTTATGGTCCGTGGGGTCGCAAAGAGTCAGACTGAGCTACTAACAGACGCACCACACATGAATATAAATATAATGTATATAATATGTGTGCATATACCTATCAGCAGAGAGAAGGTCAGAAGAAACTCAACACTAAATCTAAATATTCGAAGTTTTGCTGTTGGCTGCTTCAATTTTGTGTGTGGGTTTCTTGTCTATTTCCAAAAGAAACGGCAAGGAAGAGCTGTTCACAATGGAGGAAGAGTGTGAAAAAAAGGCTGTGGGCATGAAAGACCTCATCCTGCTCAGAAAAACAAGTGAGTGGCCGGAGCCCACCACACACGGCTCAGAAGCGGCCAGAGCCAGCGAGCAGAGACACGTGGGGGCCACGTGCTGGGCAGCCTGGCAGGGGTCCCGTGCGCAGCGAACGGCCTTGGGCAGCTGACCGTGGAAGACGGGGCCAGGTTGGTACTCCAGAGAAACCGCAACAGCAGCACCGTAAAGGGCGGCTTGAAGGCTACGCTGGACTGCCGCGAGAAGGCAGTCTACAGAGCACGATGCAGGGTCTACACGGAGGAAGAGAGAGGGGCTTGGCGGCTGGGGAAACTGGCAGGACACAAGTCTGCAGAAGCCACAGTGGGCCCAGGAAGGAAACGCCCAGCATGACTCACTGGCTTCTGACCTGAGTCAGAGTGGCTGCTGGAGGTAAGGACGAAGAAAGGAGGACCAAGCCTTGAGAAACAGGTCTGGTTCAGATTTTCACACAGTGAGTGTGAATTTCCTATGGGCAGTGACCCTCAAATATAACACAGCTAATATATCTCAAAGCCAGGGTTCAATCTCAGTTCAAATGAACACAAGCCTACGGTCTTCTAATGTGCCCTGTATCTCCCTAGAGAAGCAAGTAGGAGATATCAGTGTATAAGTTATTATAGAATTGGTATGGATGTGTGGGGACAAGAGTTATTCAATATTTTCATAAGGACGGGCTATTATCTACTAACTCGTATTTTTGCTTCTAAGGGACTTTCTCTCCCTCTATAGAAATGACCACCTGTGAGGGAACATATTCACAAAAACATGCAGTCAAAGGCGGATTAATTGAAAATGTCAGACTCGTATTGAAATGCTGTCTTCTCCTTCCTTCCTCTGGTACAGAGCGAAGTGCAAGAAGCTAGGACAGAAACTCCTCGGGGTCATACGGATGGAAATGAGACTACTAAGAAAAAGATGAAAATGGAAGGATTTGCCAGATGCGAGCATTTCTTCATTTCTTCTTCTAGCAGAATTCTACTCGTAATACCCTCTCATTTTCAAGCAAGGGGATTTTATCTTTCTCAAAATGATCTGTTGTAATTCAAACTTTCTTATCTCTTCAAAGATAAGAAGTAATGAAAACATAAGCCTTCAACATTGGAGATTTAGGTGAGATTCAAAGATTTAAATGAGGATACAGACTTCACCATTAAAGAGATGTTAGTTATAATTTTAAGAAGCAAAATAGACTGAAAGATTTATGATAGCACTTAGACACACAAGCCTGCAGACTGCGTGCCCGAGCATGACCATAGAGCAGGTAATAACAGCTCTCATTACACACTGTTTATTTAATTTAACATTATTCTGGCAGAGATGCTTCCCAGCCTGGATAGAGTTCATCTTTTTTTTTTCATTTTTTAAAATTTGTAACACCCAAATATACATGAACATGTTTGCCATAACTGGAGAAGGCAACGGCACCCCACTCCAGTACTCTTGCCTGGAAAATCCCATGGACAGAGGAGCCTGGTAGACTGCAGCCCAAGGGGTCGCTAAGAGTCGGACACGACTGAGAGACTTCACTCAGTTTTCACTTTCATGCATTGGAGAAGGAAATGGCAACCCACTCCAGTGTTCTTACCTAGAGAATCCTAGGGACGGGGCAGCCTGGTGGGCTGCTGTCTGTGGGGTCGCACAGAGTCGGACACGACTGAAGCGACTTAGCCGCAGCAGCATGTCTGAAATAACAGGAGGCTAAGAATGCAAATTCAGAAAGCCATCAAGTCATTCCAGCTCAGTATGCTGTTGTTTGACGTTTTCTGCATCTATCCCCTTCTTTCACAAGAGGTAAGAAAGAAGCCATCCTTCCCAGCTCAGGAAGGACCCTGGGAAGGAAATTCATCATCGAGGACACCGAAACTCCCCATTACTTCTCCTTCTATTTGGTCTCTTTTTCTCTTTCCACTGCTAACACACACGCACGCATACACACACAGAACCAAATGTTCAATAATAATAATAATCTTCTCTTTTCCTTTCACTGTCTAAAGTTTCTTGTGTTTAAGACTAAAGCAATCTCTGGATAGAATTGTATAGAACAAGATGTGCCAATAATAATGATTTCATATAGAAACAGTTATTCTTGAATACTCAGCTGACAAAAGCAACAATTGGTCTTGGAAAGACCCCACGGCACACATGTCCACTTAAATCCTCTGCTTATGTCATGTTCATCTTCGCGCAAAGATAGGTTTTAAAAACATTATCATGCTACTTAGTTTAATATAGATATTTAAAATAAAATTAATAATCCATTTCTCATTAAGATAACATAATTTAACCTTACTGAGGAGGCCGGTTTTTATTAGGCGTTTTAAAGATTAAAATGGTTATGATTCCCTGGTGGCTCAGTGGTAAAGAATCCACCTGCCTATGTAGGAGACATGGGCTCGATTCCCGGTCCAGGAAGATTCCCCATGCCTCGGGGCAACTAAGTCCGTGCACCGCAACAACAGACCCGGCGCTCTAGAGCCCGGGAGACGCGACTTCGGAGCCCACGTGTCGCAACTGCTGGAGTCCGTGCACCCTGGGGCCTGAGTCTGGCAACAAGGGAAGCCAATGTGGTGAGCAGTCCACGCAGGGCAACCAAGAGCAACCAGAGAAAAAGCCCGAGCAGCGATGAGGGCCCAGTGCAGCCAAGACGAAATAAACAAAACATTGAAAAAAACCAAAATGGCCAGGAAAGGAGTCACGGCATCCTCTGTGGTGGTGGCATTACCTCCAGTATGAATGTGGGAGATCCTCGTTTTGGAAGGACAAGACTCGTGCACTTTATAAGGCTGTCTAGTGTTGGCTCGTTTGCTGTTGATGCCGTGAAAGTGTCAGTCACTCAGTCATGTCCAACCCTTTGTGACCCCGTGGACTGTAGCCCGCCAGGCTCCTCTGTCCACGGGATTCTCCAGGCAAGAATACTGGAGTGGGTTGCCATTTCCTCTTCCAGCGGCTATTCCTAAGCCAGGGATGGAACATGGCTGTCCCACACGCAGGCGGACTCTTTACCCACTGAACCACCAGGGAAGCCCTCCAATATGAATATGGAAGTAGTAATAAAAGTTGTTGGACTGGAAATATTGCTCTATGATTAAAACTTCTAAGTATGGTGCTAACTGATTGAGAGGGTTCACAAAACTCTGGGAATTAAGAGAATAAGCTGCTATAACCTATGTTCAGTCATCAACAATGTTATCTAAAACTCTCATGAAAGACATCGTCAGGGATCAAGGATTCACTGTCCTTGCTTAGCTGATTTGAAGTGATGACATCACCTCCCGGATGCTGCTTAGGAAGTGAGTTATCCTAACTGGAGGACCAAAGTTTAGGAAAAAGTCATCAGAAAAGCATGGAAGGTAATCAGGAAAGCCTCAAGGATGTGTAGACTACCCAGAAAAGGCTCCTACTTTGATCTTGATTCAACACTAGAACTTTTCTTGATGCTCAAAATATTATGAATAATCTCTTATATTTGGAGATGAGATAGCTTTGTTGCTGTTTAGTCACGGAGTCATGTCTGACTCTTTGTGACCCTGCAGACAGCAACACACTAGGTTTCCGTGTCTGCCACTATCTCCAGGAATTTGCTCAAACTCATGTCCATTGAGTCCCTGATGCCATCCAACCATCTCATCCTCTCTCATGCTCTTTTCCTGCCCTCAGTCTCTCCCAGCATCAGAGTCTTTTCCAGTGAGTCAGCTCTTTGCATCAAATGGCCAAAGTATTGGAGCTTTAGCATCAGTCCTTCCAATGAGTCAGCTCTTTGCGTCAAATGGCCAAAGTATTGGAGCTTTAGCATCAGTCCTTCTAATGAGTCAGCTCTTTGCATCAAATGGCCAAAGTATTGGAGCTTTAGCATCAGTCCTTCTAATGAATATTCATGGTTGATTTCCTTTAGGATTGATTGGCTTGATCTCCTTTCAGTCCGAGGGACTTTCAAGAGTCTTCTCCAGCACCACAATTAGAAAGCATTAGTTCTTTGGCCTTCAGCCTTCTTGATGGTTCAACTGAGACCATAGTTGAGACAGTAATGGATGAGATAGTAATAGTTTTTAATTCTCCATTATTTTCTGAAAATTCCTAGTCAAAGATGCATGCATCTACTTATTCTTCTGCATTTTTATCCTCTCAACTTCATGCTGCCCTCTGCAACCACTGTTCTCACAGTCAACACAGAACCTAAACATCTACTCGCTTTTGACTTTTCCTCTGTCCCATCCTTTGTGTTTTGACAGACTTAGTTTATGTCAACAATGGCATCTCTGAGTTAGAACAGGAGTTGGCAAACTTTTTTTTGGAATAGCGCCAGGTAGCAATTTAGTCTTTGTGGGCCATACAGTCTCTGTCATAACACTCACCTCTGCTGTTGCAGCACAAAAGAAGTCACAGACAATATGTAAATACATGAATGTGGCTGCGTTCCAATAAAATTTATTTACAAAAACAGGCAACAGGCAGACTAGATGTGGTCCCAGTGACCATACTTAGCCAACAGCTGAGCTAGCACATGCATTTTATTTTTCACACCTGCTGTTATTCCCTAAATAAACTCTCACTAATTCATACCTGTACCACTCTGCTCTCTTATCTCCTTCTATTTCTCGTCTCTTCCCAGCCAAAGCTTCCCTGTGTTGTCACAGGGATCTTCTTTAAGTGTAACTCACTCATCTTGTTCTCAATTGAGAAAAGCCTTCTGGGAGCCTCAGTTATTCATAAAACACAGGTTTCCAGTCTTTGCAGAATAAAGCACCAACATAGTTTCCTGCCTTACCCTGACACTCGAGGGGGCTACTTGTCCTTCAAAGAGTCCTGCCGCTTCTTGCAACTATTACTTTCCTTATATTTTCTCTTCTGCTTAAACAGTCCTTCCCCTATTTTCACCTGTCAAAGTCCTATTTGTTGTTGGGTGCTTTTTTTGGTCTATTTTCTTTTTTAAACTATGAAAGTGAGATAACACATTTACAGGATACTTGGAAAACATAGAACAAAGTTACATATAGTTCCACAATATATTACAATTATTCTCTTAAGGAGATAAGTTAAGATTTGTAGTTGAAGTTTCAATATCAAACTCTCAAAAATTAATAGGGTGAATAGATAGCAAGGTAGTATATAGTAGAAGTGAAAAGCACTGTGAACCAATTCAATATAATTAAAATTTACATAATTTTCATACAGCAGCAGGATATAAACTCTATTCGAGTTCCCACAGAATATAAACCATGAGACACTGGAACGTATCCAGGGACATTAACAAAAAAACAACTCAAAGCCCTGTTTGCAATTTAGGGTTTTCACTCCCTTACCAACTGTGGATGACTTACCCCTTTGAATTATCTACAGGAAAGAGCTAATATTATCTCTATAGAAAGGACCACCATGGGGGGAAAATGGGATTAAAACCAGGAGCAGAATTTTGGAAATTAGGTAAACACAGGGGACGAGAGGGGATTGGTGTAAAAGACACAAAAGGGAACTGGGGAAGATAGAGGGAGACTCGGGAAGCATTTAATGATAAATTAGCATATACATAAACCACCGTGCCTAATACTCAAATCATCAATTCACTGAACAAATGGACCGTAATATAACTAAAGTAAAATATTCTCATTCTATAAATCCAACTTTATTTTCCACTGGTGTAGACAACCATGTGAATGGAAGTCTATTTATTTAACAAATATTTGAATACTTGCTTAGTTACTGCCATGTGCCAGACACTGTAGAGACATCTGCGTAATTGACAGTTCTTAGCAATCTGCTCTCCTGGAAATAACCCCTGAAGATGGACTTTCCCTCCACTGCCTGAAGTTATCGTAACAATGGGAACATTTTTACCACAGGATTGACTCACGCTGAAGAATTCAGGGGTGCGAAGATTGACAGACCTGTCCTGTGGGAAAGTGGAGTGTATTAGTTGAGAAAATGACCCAGGAGATGGTAATCTCTGTATGCTAATCTTTTGGTTTTGGATGCTGCAGGGCAGAATTAGAGAACATATATACACACAGCATGTACTCAGGATTATTTGTGAAGTATAACAAGATAGCATCGTCTAGATCGCAGGGTAAAATCCCAGCGCCATAGCTTTTTCAGGTTAAATGCTTCAGGAAATGAACAAGACTGATTTGCAAATGAAGGTCGTTGATTTATCTTGGAGACGTGTCCATGGCTCAACTTCTCTTGTGTTACATGCCGCACAGTTACATGCCAGTGATGAAGAATGCATTGGACTTGACACTCATTCCATGATAGAGGAAAGCTCATTTAATTGAAGGAGGTACATTCAACCCACATAGGTAAATAAAGATCTAACGTCAGTAGAGAGAAATGAGCTGTAGTAAAACTGACAGCAAAGAGCTTAACAGATGGAAATGGGTCTTGATTTCTCCTTGGCGGCCGTGTTTATCTTCTCTTTGGATTCTTTTCTAGTTGGAGTTTGATTACAAAAGGATATCACTGAGGACAGTAGCCTCAGCTCTCTAAAAGTCTGAGTAAGTAAATAGATGTATATGTTAAGTCCTTAACCCAGTTTCCTCAACTGTCACTAGAAGAAAAGAACCACATCATTACTTCTGTGGAAATTTACTCATTTTAGCTACAAAAGGCCCTCTACTCAGGCTGGAGACAAGCATAAATGTTGGTTTACCATAGGAGAAGGCAGACTCCAGGCATTACAATCT
This sequence comes from Hydropotes inermis, assembly GCA_020226075.1. Classification (NCBI taxonomy): domain Eukaryota; kingdom Metazoa; phylum Chordata; class Mammalia; order Artiodactyla; family Cervidae; genus Hydropotes; species Hydropotes inermis. Next base: position 58,052,044 of record CM035286.1, on the reverse strand, counting down.
CAAGAATCTGACAAAGAAAAACATTATTTCAATGAGTGGAGATGGCCGGGTGAGCAGTGTAGGCTATGGGTCATGGTTGAAGGCATGGCCAACTGAAATGTCAGCATTTCCTCAGATTCAGAAGATTGTTACCACGGAAGACTATGGGATCAATGTGGTAAATCTGATACACAGAGGAAAGATGAGCTGTCAGATGGGTAATATCTGATCTAAAGCTGGAGAGTCACGAAATATGCTAGCAACGTTTCTCTTAACAATGAACTTGTTTATATCAAGTCAGCTGAAGTGAAGGAGCTGCCATTGATAAGCCATATGCACTTAGATGAATAAATTACTTTGCTTCCCCAAATCACAGTATTCTTTCTGTCTTACAGGTGGCCACCATCTTACTTTGTGGTCGCATGGCCTTTCCTTGGTGTGTGTGCTGGAGAAAGAATTCTCTCTTCTTCATCTTACAAGGTCAGTCCCATTGGATTAAGGCTCCATCCTTACGACCTCACTTAACCTTAACTACCCCCTAAGGATGCTATCTCCAGACACAGTCACTGGGGTTACAGCTTCAACATGTGGGTTTGGAGGGGGACACAAGTCAGTCCGCTGAACCACTGAGCCCCAGGGATCCACTGGACTCGCTTCTGTCTGTGAGTATTCCCAGTTCTGCCATATCTGAGGCAGAGAGAGGCCAAAAACATCAGAGAGCGGAGTGTGTTCACAGACAAAAGTATGCAAAATCAGTGATTCTCCAAGTATTAATAGACTATGAGTCAACTTCCCTTTGCAGCAAAAAAAAAATTGGGAAAAAAAAACTGAAAATCAACCTTTTCAGAGCACAGGAAAACACCCAAAGGCAAGCAAGAGCTTGAGAGGTATATGTTCATGAAAAAGTACTTCTGCGTTGTGGAAACACACACACACACACACACACACACACACACACACACACGATGAACTTTCGGGATTCAGGCCTAGGGGATTTCTCTACCCCGCAAGTTCCAGAAGCAAAATTCTACTGGCCAGAGGTGGTGAACTTAGTTTGGGTCAGTGGTAAAGTGAACAAAAATTTAATGAGGAGATTTTGGAAGCAGGAGAACCATAGAAAGGCTGATATAATCCACTCTCTGGCTGACTACTAAACTGCATATGCATGTGGGAGACACCAGAGAATCTGGCAAAAATCAAAGGCCTGGGGAGACTTGTAAACTTTGAATGTGTTCCTCAACCCCCACACACAGCTTGGGTGGCAGAAGGCATAAGCCTTAGTGACTTGAGGAGTTTCCATACAGCCTCTGCTCAAGGCTAACCAGGAGAGTTGTAGACATGGGGGACCCTGCTAGAGAGGTAAGACAAAGAACAAAAACCGAACAGCGTGGACGTCAGCACTTGCACACCACAAGAAAGACAGGCGTTTCACTTTGAATCCATGCATGCGAATAGCCCACTAAAACATAAAAATTACACCTCTAGGAGGAAAAGATCAAACCCAAACTCATTATAATGCAGTATCTAAAATGCTTACTTTTAAAGCGAAAAGCCTACAGCCATACACTTGGAGAGAACGTGGAGAGAAGGGAACCTTAGTGAACTGTTGGTGGGAATGGAAATCGATGCAACCACTATGGAAACCAGTATGGAGGTTCCTCAAGAAATTAAAAATAGACCTACCGCACGACCCACGGATCCCACTTCTGGGTATATATTCAAAGGAAATAAAACCAAGATATTAGGAACATATAAGCATTCTCAATTCATTTGTAATGAATTATTCACATTATTCTCAATAGCCAAGACATGGAAACAACCTAAGTTCACATCAACAGAATAAAAAATATGAGATATGTACATCTACTATATATCCATGTATGCAAATATTCATAAATCTATCTATATATCCATATACATATTAAATCATCTATATCTATACATATATATATATGTATATATATGTGTGTGTGTGTGTGTGTATCTATATCTATATGGGTATGTATGTGTGGGCTCAGTTGCTCAGTTGTGTTTCTTTTCGACCCCATGGACTATATAGCCTGCAAGGCTCCTCAGCCCATGGAATTTCCCAGGCAAGGATACTGGAGCAGGTTGCCATTTCCTCCCCCAGATCTTCCCAACCCAGGGATCTAATCTGTGTCCCTTGCATCTCCTGCACTGGCAGGTAGATCCTTCACTGCTGTGTGTATATACACACAGATACATATGTAAAGGAGAAGAACGAAGGGAATTCTGTCATCTGCACCAACATGATGGGCATGATGGCAGTGAGATAAGCCAGGCAAAGAAAGACAAATACTGCATGGTATCCTGTATGTGTGAAATCTAAATAAAAGTCAAACTCATAGAAACAAAGAGTAGAGAAGTTATTACCAGGGGCTGTTCAGTGAGGGAAACAGTGAGAGGTTGGTAAAAGAGTACAAACTTTCAGCTATAAAATGGATAAGACCTGAGGAACTATGATAAAACATGATGACTATAGTTAACACCACCATACTGTATAACAGAAATAAGCCAGGAGAGTGGAACTTAAGTGTTCTCATCAAAAAAGAAAAAAAAGGTAAAGTGAAACTTAAGCCTAATGGCCCAGATGTTGGATATAGCAAAGACTTCTAAGGAGCTGTTATGAATATGTTCAAAGAATTAAACAAAAATATAGCAAGAATGAATAAACACATAGAAACTCTCAAGGGAGAAAGGAAAACTCTTAAAAAGAATAGGAACAAATGGAAATTCTAGAACTTAAACATGTAAAAACTAAAATTTAAGAATTAACTGAATAGGCTATCTGGCATATTTGAGATGGCACAAGGAAAAACTCATGAACTTGGAAAATAGATCAAAAGAAATTTATCAAGGCTGAAGTAGAGAGAGAAAAATTTAAGGAAAACCACACAGATCATAGAAATCCATGAGACAGTGTCAAGTGCCCCAACATATATCTAATCCAGAGTGGCAGAAGGAGAAGAAAAGGGAAAGGAAAATAAAGAAATGGTGACTAGGAAGTCTTCCTAAATTTCATGAAAAGGACCATCCTTCAAGGCTTTCCTGGCAGCTCAATGGTAAAGAATCCACTTACAGTCAGGAGAAACGGGTTTGACCCCTGGGTCGGGAAAATTCCCTGGAGAAGGAAACGGCAACCCGCTCCAGTATCCTTGCCTGGAAAATCCCATGGACGGAGGAGCCTGGGGGGCTCAAAGTCCTTGGGGTCACACAGAGTCAGACACGACTGAGCAACTAAACAGCAGCAAAATCATCCTTCAAGCCAAGAAACTTAACAAACCCAACCAGGAAAACATAAGACACACAAAGACACATTATGATCAAACTGCTTAAAGACAATGTCTTGAGAGCAATGAGAGAAAAACCACATGTTATGGGAGAAAATAGCGGGATTTATGGGTGGATGAATCTAAATTTAAATATGGATGAATTTCATTGTATAAAATGGCAGTAGAGTGGCCTGCACAGTTATTAAGATATTTAGTATATATCTACACATGGCTTCTCTGATAGCTCAGTCGGTAAAGAGTCAGCCTGCAGTGCGGGAGACTCTGGTTAGACTCCTGGGTTGGGAAGATCCGCTGGAGAAGGGAGAGGCTACCCACTCCAGTATTCTGGCCTGGAGAATTCCATGGACTGGATAGCCCATGGGGTCGCAAAAAACTGGACATGACTGAATGACTTTCACTTTCACTCATGTATGTATTTGCATGAATGTGTGTGTGGGTGTGTATTTTCATGACTTTCGTTTCTTCCATGAAGCAACATTTTATCCCACTTCACAATCTCTGGACTTTCGCTTAAGCATACTGATGAAAAACTGGCTTAGAAATTACTTTCTTGCCTACTACCTAAGTAGCTCAAGATCAGTGTGGGAGGGGAGCATTGAGGACTACAAGTTAGCATCCATGCTAAGCTGCCTGCTAAACTCTTTGGTCACATAATGAGAGAGTATGGTACATATTTCCATCTGAGGAAGAAAGACACTGTTATGCAGTACACTTCCTCTTGGAGCAGCAGAGAAGGAACACAGCCAGGATATCTGTAATTACTGTTCCTTTAGAAGGATACCTCAAAATATTTCCCCGGTGGCTCAGCTGGTAAAGAATCCGCCTGCAATGCGGGAGACCTGGGTTCGATCCCTGGGTTGGGAAGATCCCCTGGAGAAGGGAGAGGCTACCCACTCCAGTATTCTGGCCTGGAGAATTCCATGGACTGTATAGTCCACGGGGTCGCAAAGAGTCGGACACGACTGAGCAACTTTCACTCTCCCTTGCAGGATACCTGTAACTATTGTTCATGGTCATGAGGCCCTGTTGATGGTGGTGATGACACCAGCAGGGATGTGAGCAGTGGGAACAGCAGAAGCCGTGGAAACACACAAATGGTGAGATCATGATGGGGAAGGAGAGTATATCAACATACAAATGCATCACCCACGTGCACTCTCTGCCCTGGAGCCCTTTGCCCATTCATCACCACTGTTTGCCTTTAAGTTGAGTAAACCAGTCACTCTGTTGCCTTTCTCATGAGATCCATGAGAAAGGTGAGTCTGGCTGGCACCCTGTGACATCTCTGCCCTCCCCGTCCTGCGCTGCACGGATGGCTATTCTGATCATGCAGCTCTCTTAGTAACCCAGCTCTCAGGGGATTGACATTTTACTTTGTCTACAGCAAGAAGGCCTTGAGGGGGAAACACTGAACTGGCCACGCAGTTTCTTAATACTTAAGATTCTCGATGGAAAATACTGCATGGACATGCTCCGCTGTGGGCTTGTGCCATTTTACTGTGTTTTATTTTGTTTTCTAGGCAGAACAATGCTGTTTTGGTTTGGGCACTGGGTTGCCTAGAGAAGAAAGGGAAATGTCTGTTACTGCTTGCTAAACATCAACCCGGTAACCGGCCAAACCACAGGAGCTAATCCCAAACTGCAGAGTTAACGTCTCAAGGAAGGAGCCTTGTGGTTGACTCTCCTCTTGAACATGGCCTCCCAAGTCCCCACGCTTTCCCATCTAACTTTTCTGTGTGCACTTCAACATGGAGAGCCTCGTTCCAGATCTGGTGCTATTGCAATCCAGGTACTTTATGTGAATTTTCTTTCAAAGGAGGAAGAGCCCTCAGCTGGATACTTCTGTCTCTAGTGCCAAGTGAGACAGGGGTCAGAGCAGGCTTGTTTCACAAGTTGTTTTGTCTCTTCTTTTGTGTTATTTCTCCACATCTCATCTTAAAAGTGTGTTCATTCATACATTTTTTCTTCCAATAAACCTTTTAAAATACTTTCTAGAGACACTTTTAGGGGACTTCCCTGGGGTCCAGTGGCTAAGACTCTGCTCTCCCAGTGCAGGGGGCCTGGGTTTGATCCCTGGTCAGGGAACTAGATCCCACATGCTACAAGTAAAGGATTTAGCACGCCACCACCACAACACAAAAACACTTCCTAGAAACACTTCCAAAGGCCCCAGTCCTTTTTTAAGGCAAACAGAACCTTGCCTGAGAAGAGTCTCATGAAGACACTATTCACAAAGGATTCACAGAAACCAAGAAGGCATGATAAGCACCCATAGCTAGCAAGATCACAGACCCCTTGTCGCTGTCAAGACTGAAGAACAGGCTTGGACATGTGTTACACACGGGGAGACTCATACAGGAAGAGAGTGATAGAATAAGAGCTACATCCTTAGGCTGAGAACTGAAACCTCTGAAACCTTGAGGACAGCAGAGGAGCTAGAAAACTAACTGTCTCATTCTCATCCGACCCTCCCACCGGCTGCCAGCCCGGCTCACTGGCGAAGCCAGCTGGAAGCCAGGGGCAGGAGAGTTTGGTTGACACGGTCTATAAAACTAAGTCTCCTAAGGAAAAGGCAGGAACAAGAAAAACAAAGAGAGAGCCTGGAGAGACAAAGAGAAAATATCTAGAATGTTATCCGTATCTAGAATGCAGTCATATCTGACAATGAAAGCTTGTCATTAAAGCTGCTTTAGAAAAGGACTGAAAGGGTATATAATTGAATTACTTGATCCACCTGTTTATGATGGATTGTTTTTATTAGAACAGATACCAAGCCATAGCCATGAATTTGTAAAATCAGGAAGAGTAAGAAAGATGGAGAGTGGGTCCTATTTTTCCAGAATAATTATTTCCCTATAATATGACAGTTGCAGCTGCATCTGTTGCAATTCTTTTTCTCAATCTCTTTGCACCCTCCAAGTTTAATTTTATTAGACAAATACTATATCCGTGTTAAAAGAGTGTGGAAAGAAAAAGGAAGGAAGAATTAGCCAGGAGGTCAAGATAAGAAGGGGAGGGAAAAGAGGAGATTCAGAGGGAAAACGACAATGAGAGGGAAATGCTCTGTGCAACTGTAGACATCATGAACAACCCTAAACAAAGCATGAGGGGTCATTGTCTGCCGAGAAATCCAAAGTTCAGGCAAACAGCAAAAAAGCCCTTTTCCACCTCCTTCATTTCCTCTGCCTCTTCCTTTCAGATCACTATGCCTTTGAGTTCTCTCCTCTTGTTCTACCCAGTATCATCAATCCATATGCTCCAAACACCATCTCTGTTTATAACTACTGCATAAAAATATATAAATCTAATAGGATTTAACCTTTATCTTTTCCCCAAGTTTAAGACACACATGGCCAAGAAATTATGTGACATCTCCATTTGGGTTTCACACACAGACCTCAAACTCGATGTGTTTAACATCCTATCTACCATCTCCATAGGGCTTCCCTGGAGGCTCGGCTGGTAAAGAATCTGCCTGCAGTTCAGGAGACCTGGCTTTGATCCCTGGGTCGGAAAGATCTCCCGGAGAAGGGAATGACAACTCACTCCAGTATCCTTGCCTGGAGAATTCCATGGACAGGGGAACCTGGCAGGTAACACTCCATGGTGTTGCAGAGAGTCAGATACAACTGAGCGACCAGCGCTCTCACCGTTCGCTATAAGCGAACCCTCACCACATATCCACACCAGAAACTCAGCCTCACCCTTGATCAGTCTTCCACTCGCATTTCCACACCTCTCCAGATGCAATCAAGTAGCGATCGTTTGTGTTCCTACAGGCTGTCCGGCTGACCCCAGGCTTTCTCCTTCCTTCCAGCCTTTGTAAATACTGTTCACACGTCCTTTGTCCTCTCTGTCTTCCCTAACTCTGCCCTGAACTTGTGCCCTAGAAGACGGACTCCAGCCCAAACTCTAGGGTACAGCCTAAACCTTCCATAACCTCGAGTCTGATTTGGATGACTCACTCATGTCATCTTAATATCATGTCTTAAAACCCTCTAATTAAAACATTTTCACACTATATTGTAATGACCTTGTTTCATATATGCCTCATTTACTAGATTAAATCTCCAGGAGGGACAGAGTTATATTTATTTTGTTCTCTCTGGCATCCCAAGTCTCTAACATCATGTCTGGGTCAGAGTAGACCTACAGATATTACTTGAGTGAAAAGATGTTTCAGTGGCTTATTTTGTTTGTTTTTCTTTAGTCTCTTTTATTATTACATCCAGACTTCAGTTGTGTCCAACTCTTTGTAACCCTAGGGGCTGTAGCCTGCCAGGCTTCTCTGTCCATGAGATTCTCCAGGCAAGAGTATTGAAGTGGGTTTCCATGCCCTCCTACAAGGGACCTTCCTAACCCAGGGATCAAACCTACATTTCCTGAATTGCAGGTGGATTCTTTACCGCTAAGCTACTGGTGAAGCCTATATGAGACTTCGAATCCTAAATCTAATGTAAAAAGGGTTTTCTTAATGTAAGCCTTCATGCAAAATTTCTTTCTACATCCCTTTCTACATGAAATCTAGTGAATCTTAGATTAATGCTTGCATGTTAGGTTAAACTGAATCAGAGCCATATTTCTCTGCTCATGGGTAAGTCTCAGGCATGAATGTCCACTTGACACAGTTCTGCTTATCAAAGCGTACCCTTTCCAGGCCCCAGTTTCTATTTCACCAGGTACAATCCCAAAACTTGATGATGAGGTGGCTGAAAGGGTACCATGCTGGTTATTGAGCATGTACTTCCCTTTGCTAGTGGGGGAGCTACCTCCTCTGACCTCTCATTTACATTTTGCATTATCCAGGAGAGCAAAGACAGTTACAAATCTGACCTCTTGGAGAGCAAAACCTATCTAAACTAAACACGTTTTGAACTTAGACTGCAGTGCTCTTGGGCACCTGGACTAATGAGCTCACTCTCAAAAATCGACTCAGGAATAAAATACAGCTGAACCACATACTGGTTAACAAGCTGGAACTTGGGTTACCTCCGACTATTGATTCATTCCTTGGCATCATCACCCTAAGAATCTTTGCCTCTCTTTAACCTTAGCTGAAGCCACAAACATTGTCTGATCTTGCTGACATCTGGGCTACGCTCAGAATGATGAATGTAAAGCTCTGGCAGGTAATAAAGTCACAATATTCATGACCTGAAACCAGCTCAAGGGCTAGCCATGGATAAACTTGATGATCTGCTGACCTCAGGGCCAGTTTGCATCCTGAATGTCTAACCCTGATTGCTATTCTTAAGGAATTTCAAGCTGCCTGTTCAGTTGAAGGGAGCATCAAAGGACATTTGGGTCTGCAATACACACCAAAGGAGTTGCTTGAGGATTCTGGTTGGCTGGTTTGGATTTTTGATAGTGGTTGTAGAGTAAGCAAAATGGGCTTTAAACTCTCTTACATTTACCTTATGACAGTATCTTTTTTAAATTTATTTTTAAACTGGAGGAACATTGCTTTACAATGCTGTGTTGGTTTCTGCCGTACAACCACGCCAGTCAGCCACAGTTAGACATCTATCCCCTCCCTCCTAGCCCCCTTCCCCTCCCCACACCCTACCCCTCTGGCTCATCACAGAGAAAGTGGCATCGACACCCATACCCTCCCGTGTGTAAAACAGATAGCCGGTCAGAAGCTATGTGAAACACAGGGGACATGGCCTTACAGTATCTTCTGAATGAGGCATATTTTAAATTAGTCAGTATCTATTTCCTAAGGAGGAAAGCACAAGAGCATGCTATTTTAGGGGGAATTCATAAAATATTCTCTCAATCTCTTGGCCTCAGTTTTTGTTCATTGTCTGTTCACATCTGGTCAGAATTTAGGTAGAAGCAATTGATACTTGAGAGTAATAGTCCTAGACAGTGGTCCCAATCTCCTGCCCACCCAGAGGCCATCAGAATCATCCAGGGGCTCTTCACAGACTCATTAATTTTACCTCTGGAGTATAATTGCTTTACAATGTTGTGGTAGTTTCTACTGGACGATGGAGTGACTCAGCTAAACGTCCACATGTGTCTCCTCCCTCTCGGATCTCCCCTCCCACCCCCCACCCCATCCCTCATCAAGTCATCACAGAGCTCCGAGCCGAGCTCATTCTTTATGCCCCAACCACAGAGCACCTGGCTCAGCACATCTGAATGAGGAGCGAGGTTCGGAAATCTCAGTGTAAAAGCCCTGCTGAAAATCTAACATAAGGGGTAGGTCCATCATCTACACTCTAGATCCGGAAGCCTCTGAATCAAATCAGATAATAGAAAATCTTTCCTGCTGTTCTAGGTTTTCAGATCTTACAGACGTGCCCTCTTTTAGTTTGCATTTATGTATATGTATGTGTATATATACGCATATATATATGCATACATATAATACACACACACACACACACACACACACTCATATATATATAAAATACTGGGGCTCCCCAGGCCACACTAGTGGTAAAGAGCCCGGCTGCCAGTACAGGAGTTATAGGATGTTGGTTCGATCCCTGGGCCACAGAGGTCCCCTGCAGGAGGGCACTGCAACCCCATGCAGTACTCTTGTCTGGAGAATCCCATGGACAGCGGAGCCCGGCGGGCTGCCGTCTGTAGCATCGCACAGTCAGACATGACTGACGGAAGAGACTCAGCACAGCACACACATATAATATTAATATATTCTATATGTAACAGCACATATCTTTATCTACATATATCTGTGTAGAGAGATATCTCTATGTATTTTCCCACTTCATTATTCAATCCCATGTATTAATAATTTCTCCTCTGACAAGTCCTTAACTGGCTTAGTGTCACAAAGGAGCGTGTCTGTCCTGGAGAGTTGTCTGATCTGTAACCAGCACATGCTATGTAAGGCTTCTCTGTGTTGCCTTATCTGACAAAGTGATAAATTTAAGCTCAGGGGCAATACTTTATTTGGGGGGGGGGGTGATATATATTTCCCATTGCTGTAACTGACTCTTTAATTTTGATGAGTCTACTGTATGCATGCTTTTAATTATATACCTTTTACATCTTCTTTGGAAACAGAAGTGACACTAATTATAAATGCCAGAAATATGGGTAGAGGTGATTCAGCCAGTCATCACCATGACAGACTAAACTGATTTGCTATTTTGATAGTATCTTGAAACTAGTAAATAATGGAAAAACTGTAGAACTTGACTTGTACCAAGTTCTCTGCCCTCCAGGGTTACATTCTCCTTTAATAAATAAAGAACAAAAATCTGAGACCCTGATCTACATGACTTTGGCATGCCCAGGGCCTTTGGAAGAACTGCAGAGTGTCCTTCACAAGCCCTGATGGTTGGTTTTCACCTCTGACTCCAGACCACTGCCCCGGGCTTCTGGGCTGAGAGCCATCTGAACAGTGTTCATGCAACTGCCTCTCTTTGGCTGCTTCCTGACACTTTTGCTTTCCGAAACACAGCGAACGCGAGGTTGTCCCGCAGAACAGGAAATTAGTAAAGCTTCAGTCTGCCATGAGAAAATCACAGTGTCAAAAAGACAGGAAATGGAGGATTTCTCCCCAAGCCAGCTCACAGGAAGTCCTCTCCTGGCCTGTCTCTTACTTCCCCTGGCTCAGCCATGACATCACGACAGAACCCCAACCTGCCCTGCGGGTGTCTCTCAACGAACCTCAGACCCTAATCCAATGATCGATGTATAGCAGTGTCAGCTAAGACAGGAACTGTTCCAGTGAAAGCTTCCCTTTCCCATTAATAAACTAGATAGTTACTATCACATTCAGAAGCATCTATATTTTTATTCAGTGATTCAGTAGACACTTGTCCATGGGCAACAGAGGGACACCTTCCGGGGAAGATGTTTTTTCTTTCTGGAATATTCTGAGCCACCCATGGAGGCTTACAAAGGAAAAGGTCAGATTTTACCTCTAAATGTTATTTGATATCTGGTTATAGTGATTGTATGTGCAACTCTGGGAGTTTAAAGATGTAGATTTAAAAACAGAGTTTGCAAGAGCTCTTTGCGTAAGGTGCTTGAGAAATTATAGAAACACTCAAGTGTCTACACTGACGCATAGGTCTGAATGTGGGGCAAGAGGAGAGGCTTTCTACTTCCTCCTGCTGGGAGATGCTAAGGCTATAGATAAATAAATAAATTATAAATTATAATTATTTTTATAATTTTTTTAATAATTTTTATAATTATAATTGATTATAAATTATAAGTAAATAAATTGTAGATAAATAAATATAGATGTGTGGGTATAGCCTGAACTCCAGCGATGCCTTGACCTCCAGGATGGTCCCGCACAGTGGTCAGGATGGATCGGAGAAGCTGAGACATCAGAAGTATGAGCGCTTCTGGCAGGCAGCTCCTCTGAAGTGGCTTTGAACCTTAAACCAGCCTCAAGAGAAAGCGCCTAAGTGTCTGCAGGCACAGACGCCACGTCAGTGGACGGAGCTGGGAGGCAGCTCAGCAAGCCCTGGATGGCTGGGCCGCACGCACTGGAAGCATCTGGGTCAGGAGGGGAGGGCAGGGTGACTAACTTGCAACGGCTAAGTTAGGGGTGAGAGCACCCCTAAACATTCCTGGAAAGAGTCAGAGTGTACTGGATATTTGGACGGTGCTTTGCTGGGGACCACAGGCCGCATCCTCTGTAGGAGGGCATACATGATTTTTATGTAAATGTGACCCAACTCACACCCCGAGGCCGGTGTGGTCTGAAGAAACAATGGTACGTGGTTTGTACTGACTCTGGCAAAGTCTTAGCCATTGTTTTTTTTTTTTTTTTTTTTTTTTAAGTTAGTCATAGATAAGGCAGGAGCTGCTTAATGTTTAGTGTAGTCAAACCTGGCTGAAAGTTATGTCTCAAGAGTGCTGATTAAGGACTTTTTACCACTCTATAAGGGACTCTTCCATAATCTGCTACAAGGCTCTTCTACTTCTGGCTTTTCAAAAGCTTTGTTACTGATTCGGACTAAATAAATGTGTATATGTGGGTGTTGGCTATAGCGGCATAGTTGTCTAATTTGCTGATGACATAAATATGAACAGGGCACTTAACACCATAACTGACACAAAGATTTAATACAAGCTCATCAATCTTGGAATGATAAATCAAAACCGAAAAAAGGAAATCACACGGAGATAAACCCCAAATAGCTTTCCTGTTATTGGATTACACGATCACAATATGATGGAAAGAGTGCTATAGAGGGAGCCTGGTTTCCAGCCCTTGCCTTGCCATTAAAGTGGTCAATTTAGACAAGTTAGATCTTGGGAGAGAATGTAAACCCCTCTAACTGTAGTAGGACTCGGTTTGAAATAGGTCATCTCTAAACTCTTTTGAGACTTAATTATGGGTGTGAAGTTTGTCTGGCTTTGTTTACTGGAGGAAAAACTTTTGGTTTAAATCCAGCTGATGTCACTGTTTAACAGCTCTGTAAATATCAACAACCTACTTAAATTCTCTGAGCCTCAGTCTTCTCATCTGTAGGATGGAAATCAGAAATATTTTCCGGAGTTTGAGGAAGTATAAACTAAGATAAAGCCTATGAAGGGAGCCCGACACAGAGCAGAAAATAACATCCACGGGTCCATCCTCTCGTCTCGTTTTCTTACCTCATGGTCTAGCTGAAAGAAAGAAACAAGAAGGGAAGAACGTTTCCTTTCCTTCAGGGAGAATTTTCACTGTTCAGAAATTTAAATGAGCCAATGATATAATATCGCGCCCCAAACCCTAACATTATTATTGCTTACACCATGTAAGAAGAGTTCTCTGCTGATTTTTACACCCAGGAGTGATGTCTGCAAATCAGAGGGTCACGCTTCAAGCTGAACCACAGCAAATTAGAACTTACTGAAAGGAACTCCCGGTAGAGAGGAGAGAGCTTTGGCAAGCCGGGACCTACAAAGAAACAGAGTGTATCATGGAAGACGCACAGGCCGCAGAGGAAGGCTGAAAACCGTTCACAGTTCTTTGCAGCACGTGGTAATCCATGACACCGGCTAGAGGACAGTCTGGTTCTGCGCTCCCTTTGAGAGCCAGTTTAGAACCAAGTGATAGATCTGACAGGAGGGCAGATGTCCACTCAACATGAGCCAAATATCGCCTCAGGGCTTCAAGTCTACTGTTGGAAGGACCGCCCTGGGACTCAGCAGACTCCCTACCACTGGAGGCTTCAAGGAGATACAAGTGACCTTCAATCAACATGGCAGAGAAGACTCTTGCACCGGGGTAGAGGGTGAACTGCATGGTATTCAGACTTTAGTGCAACTCAGAGTCGCTGTAATTCCAAGAAGGAAGTGGGTTGACAAGTATTACCTTCTGCAAACCAGTTTCATCAGAACGGCTGTGTTGTGACCTGAAACACGAAGGCGTTTTTCACAAACAATAAGACAGCCTTCTTCCCAGCACAAGAATTTCCCCGGAGGAATTCTCCTCATTGGCACATTTTGAAATAGTGCTTAGGCAACATCCAGGGGCCTGGGGGAAACATTTCCAGACCCCATCTGCTCTGCTTCCTCCTCATCACCCTAACACTTTTCCCTTCGCCAACACACTCCGCTTGGCTTTATTGATTAGTCGGAATTACTGTGTATTTACCCAGATTTCTAGCTCCTTGGTCCTCCCTCTCTCCTCTCTTATTTTACCAAGTGCTTGCCTAGCACGGGTACAATCATTTAAATATAGCTTTGGGCTCTGGCTTCGACCACAGACATTGAGTTGTCTTTTATTGTCGTGCCTTTAGGAACCACAGCGGAAGGTGGAGAGGGCTGAGAATTGGGCCGTGAGACAGACGTTGTGAGAACCCCGCATCCGTCCTCACGGTTAAAGGTAGAAGCATCAGGGACACAGAAAGGTCGTGGCCTGGACCGTGGCCTCTTCCCCTCCTCAGAGACTGACTTCTCTCCACCCTCACTGCACATCTCAGGGCTTCCTCTAATGGATATTATTCAGAAGAGCCCTATTTTCAGGAAACTTGATGCAGTAGAGTCTTCCAGACTAGCGCTTCATCAGCCTCACCTCTCGCTGTGCACACCCTTCTCACTCCCCTTCCCTTTGGTAGGGGCTGGGCCCAGCAACTTGCTTCTAAGGAACAGAAGATTCCAGAAGCAGTGGGAGTGCTACCTCTGCAGAAAGCCCACGTGTCAGTACACCCCTCTCCCTCCCCACTCGCCGCGGCTCTGATGAAGCAAGCTGCCAGGACCACAGAGCAGAGAACTGAGGTCAGAGTCCATTTAAAAAGCCAGCAAGGAGCAAGGCTCTCCCTCTAACAACCAACAAGGGGCTGATTCCCCCCAACAGGCTGTGAGTGTGGACGTGGATCTCTCCCCAGTTTAGCTTCGAGACAAGACCCCAGTTTCAACCGATGCCTTGATTCCAGCCCATGACCATCTCTGAACCACAGAACCCAGCTGGCCAGGTCTGCATTCCTGACCCACAGCAACTGTGAGATCACAAATACGTGTCACGTTAAGCGACTTCAGTTTTGGGTAAAAAGTGATACAGAAACTGTTGTTGTTGTTCTGTTGCTGAGTCATGTCTGACTCTGCAATCCCATGGACTGCAGCCCACCAGGCTCCTCTGTCCATGGGATTTCCCAGGCAAGAATGCTGGAGTGGATTGCCATTTCCTTCTCCAGAGGATCTTCCCAACCCAGGGATCAAACCCTCGTCTCCTGCATTGGCCAGGCTAGAACCTCCAGGGCAGTCCAATAAGCTATACAGAAATAGATAAGTAACATACATTTGCTGTAATACATAAAGACACAAGCCTTGAAAACAAATAAATTAGGTGGGAATTATTCACGTTGCTAAACAATTAGCTCTAGGGTTCCTTCTAACTGAGCACCTTTTGAGAAATTAAGTATCATGTATCTTTGACTCTTAGGAGTGATTTGAGTTAAAAAAAAAACCTTTAATATTAAAAACTAACCAGAAGGTTCAGCAGAGCTTCTTTATAATTTCATGCGTATCAGTCAGGACTTAACTAGAGAAACAGAACAGGACGTAGATGTTAGCAGACTTCTTGCTGGGAAGTAGCTGACGTGTGTGTGGGGCTGGCGAGGCAAGTCTGAAATTCACAGGGCAGGCCCTGAGGAATCACAGGCTGGACCCACAGGCACACATGAAGCTGCCATCCAGGCAGAGATTTTTATTCCTCTGGGCCATCTCAGCTCTGCTGTCACAGTCACGCAACTGACAGAATCAGGCCCAACCCAACTATTAGAGGGGTCAATCCCTCTTTCCTAAAGTCAGCTACCTGTAGACTTTATCACGTCTAGCAAATTTCTTCATAGCAGCATCTAGGTGTGTCTGCTGCTGAGCAATTGGAGAGTATCTAACGCTGACCATCTCATTATGAAATGCAAAGTTACCATCAGTCATTTAAACTGAAGGAAAATAAATGTGATTCACAAAAAGCTGACATGTTCATACTATTCTTCTATGAAAATGGAACCGATCTTTTGTTTAAATCTTAATGGAGAAGCTTATATAGTTGAAAAGCTAATAGAGCCAGGTCCACAGTTAACTGTAAAATGTGCTTCCCCTCCACCCCGAAAGTTATTTTATTGTAATCAGAATGCTTCGAGCCACACTTGAATAGCTTCACTTATATAAACTGTTCAAATATTTAGCTTAATTACTTTCTAAATATTCAACTTCTCACATGTTAGAAAATGTTAAATAAATATTATGCACGTGTTTTATATCATTCTTATTGTTAAAAAGAAGGAAAGCGTTACTTAAAATATGCCAAATGGTCAAAAACATTAATACACTTTCCTTTGACTTGTTTATGGGATCTTCAAACTTGTCCTTTGTTATCCAACGATTGAGCCATCTTAGGGGAAAACGGTATGAAGATTCTTTCCCATTTTCCCAGTTACTGCGGATACTAATATCATAAACAAGAAGTGACTTGGGATAGCATGCTATAAACTGTGGCTAAATTACCTATCATCACCAAAAACTGATTCATATACTCCTTCATTCTGCAAACATTAAGTGCCAGGGAGGGGTTTAGGCATTGGCAACAGAAAGATTCTTCCCCTTGTTTAAAGCTGAACATAAACAAAGAAGCAAGTAAACAAGATTTGCCTGAACACAGTACAAATTGTGCTGGAGAAGACTCTTGAGAGTCCCTTGGACAGCAAGGAGATCCAACCAGTCCATCCTAAAGGAAATCAACCCTGAATATTCACTGGAAGGACTGATGCAAAAGCTGAAACTCCAATATTCTGGCCATTTGATATGAAGAGCCGACTCATTAGAAAAGACCCTGATGTTGGCAAAGATTGAAGGCAAAAGAAGGGGGCAATAGAGGCTGAGACGGTTAGATATCACTGACTCAATGGACGTGAATCTGGGCAAACTCCAGGAGATGTGCAGGACACAACGAGCCTGGCGCCCTGCAGTTTATGGGGTGGCAAAGCACTGGACACGATTTGGCAACTGAACAATCACAGCAAATAAAAATGACTAGAGAGATAACGAGAAGGCTGCATTTCTATCCAGTGAAATAAACCTGATGTGCCTGGATCCTTGTTCTTATAAGCGTACATCTTCAAATATCCCACGGGAACACATTTTATCAGGCGTTTTCTCTTCCTGGGAGTAGCTGCTACCCCGGAGTGGCTGGCAAAGCCAAAGGGAAACCTGAACCATCAGGAATGAAGGGCAGCGAAAATGGGGAGCATCTCGGAAAAGAGGCCACCCATTCTGCAAACGTAAAAGGACGTTTGGTTGGAATCGACATCTGCCTGCCAGTGCTGCAATCTTTGGAGGTGGCTGCCTCCCAAAATGTGTGGACTCTCTCTCTGTTCAACAGCCTTGAGAAGACAGAGACTCCTGGCAACTATGTTACATCGAGTACAATGCGCAGCTGGGAAGCCATTCAGATACCCAGTCCCGGGGGCACTTTGAGATACTCTTGTTATTAAGGAGACCTTGGTTCAGTTTTGAATTCATAAAGGCCTTATCAGCGAGATTACCAGGGTGCAGTGTGGCGTGTGGCTGCCGCACGGTGTGGACGGGGGTGGATCATACTCGTATGCCCCCATCCCTCTCCCCCCGCTCCGTCTTTATTCTCCACCTCAAACTCAAGATAAAAAGGCTAGTTACATGCCCCAGTGCCATCTACTGATAGCAAGCTACCTGCAGGTTCTTTGAGAAATCTGAAGCTGAAATTCGATCACTTTAAATAAAATATGGATGTAAATAAATATAAATGAAGAAAATAAATGAAGAAAAAGGCAGCAGGAGAAAATCTGAAACAAATTAGAAAACACCTATGTTCTTACAATCAAATCTGAGCCCTTAAAGAAAAGTAAATCCACAGCTCAGGGATTCACTAGCACAGATGCGTTTTTCTGTGGTTTTTTTTTCCCTCCTGGAAAATGGATCCCCCTCTGTTTTGTTCACTGCTCTATAGGTTGTGCCCGGCACCAAACACAGATAGGGCTAATATTGGGTTAATTAATGAGATGTTTTCAGGCAAATGTAGTAACAAGCAGATTCCTATAGGCTCCTGTTTTTCAGGATGACAGCAGCCAAGAGCTGATCAAGTGAGGGGTGTGAATTTTGCAGCGAGAAAGGGGCCAGCCCTCATCTACCCGAGTTGTAATTTCTTAGACCGATAGGACCTCCTTTGCAATAAATGCATCATTTTCAAGTGTAAACGGAAGAAACCGTCATTACCCTCCACTCTCACAGTTCCTGGAGGAGTCAGAGAACCCGACAGTTAATCGCAGTCTTGCTGCTCATTTCTGGTATCCTTAGGCAGGCTTGGACCTCAGTTTCCTCACTTAACTAACTGAGAAGTTTGGACAAATGATTCTTTGCAGCTCAAGATCACAACAACCTCAAATATCTCTAGAGTCAAGTAGCAAACATAGGAAGAAAAAAAATATATATATCAAGTGAAATTTCACAGTTTTTTTCTGCAGACTGGCTACCTCCACCTGCCTCACTATTACTTTGCATTTCAAGAACACATAATTTTTAAGTGATGAAGCCAGACGTATTTT
Organism: Hydropotes inermis; assembly: GCA_020226075.1. Classification (NCBI taxonomy): domain Eukaryota; kingdom Metazoa; phylum Chordata; class Mammalia; order Artiodactyla; family Cervidae; genus Hydropotes; species Hydropotes inermis. The sequence goes on along the minus strand of CM035286.1, from coordinate 58,033,743 downwards.
CAATATAAACAAAAACAACCCCGGTGGACTCAACATCTTTGGTGGCTAATCCAGGGTGTAGATAAAACAAGCAGGTTAGCAAGAGAGTCCAGCCACCAACAAAAATATAAGCAGAAGTACGAAGACCATCCTAGTTTATTCTCTTGTTCAGAGTGAAAGTGAAGATTAAAATGGGGTGTAAAAAATAAAAAAAGAACCCTGACGCAGCAATCACCGTCTAGAAATGTAGCTAGGGTTTTGGCGTTTACTTGGCATTTGCTACTGTTTTCCATATAATTGCCACCCAAGTGAGGGTGTCTCAAAATAATGGAAATTCTAATAAAATCTGAGAGCAAAATTCTCCCAGACAGGTTCTACCGACGAATCCCCCATAGTCATCCTTTTGTTTCTAGAAATGGCGTGAAAGCCACCCAGAGTGGGACAGGAGAACTGTACAGACTCCTGTTCATTGTGGGCACTTAAAACCTCACCACCAAATGTAGGTTTTGACTCTCTGCCCAGGACAGCTTTGAAAGTTTTGCCATGAAATCCTAATTGCTAAGTAAATGTTCACTCCATATTTCTCCATAAAGGGGAGAAAGATTTAAAAAAAAAAATAGAGACGAGAAAGTGGGAGAAAACATATGTCACTTTGTTAGAGAAAATACACATTCTAGTTGTATTCTTAAGTTGAAAGTTATTACTCTTGCCCATAAAAAGGATAACTTCTTCATTTACAAAAAAAGATAGTTTTTGTGTTTCTACGACTTTTGGTAAAAATGCCATCCCCCTCCCATTGCACAGTTTATTCTCCCCAAAGCCCACCCTGCACTTTATGAATGAGATGACTTTCCCGTCAGTGGTATTTGCCACTTTCTTGTCTGTGGTATTTGCTGAGAGGCAGTGTCCAGAATCCTCTGACATTTCACAAGCTGCGACGGCTTTACTTCTGATTGGAAGCAAGTTTTTTTTCCAAGCACAAGTGCCGATTCCAGATCCTCTGAGACTCTGTTAGACTCATGATGGACAGAAGCAAATTGAGTATCTGGGCATTTTTTGAGGGGTTGACGGTATCTTGGGAGGCAAAGCTAACTAACAGGTATGTGGGCCCCAAACTGTGTGTACAGTAGGAGCATACATGCAATAAGGGTTCTATTCATGATGAATTTAGTATGAAAAACACCGTATCTGGAAATCAACCCTGAATATTCACTGGAAGGACTGATGTTGAAGCTCCAATACTTTGGCCACCTGATGCAAAGAGCCAGCTCCTTGGCAAAGACCCTGATGCTGGGAAAGACTGAGGGCAGGAGGAGAAGGGGACAGCAGAGGATGAGACGGCTGGATGGCATCATCGGCTCAATGGACTTGAGTCTGACCAAACTCTGGGAGATGGTGAAGGACAGGGAAGCCTGGCGTGCTGCGGTCCACGGGGCTACAAAGAGTCAGACGTGACTTAGAGAGTGAGCGATAAGAAGCAGCAGCATAAGCAACAAAATAATAATAAATAAGTCATTTGAGATCTGAATTTTTCTCTAGGTTTTGCACCTTGAATACCATGTCATGCTTTCACTCATACCAGGGTTTCAGAAATCTCATCACTATGGCCGTCTGGACCACGGCCTCCTTCTCCATCACGGAAGCTGACCTGTGCACAGCAGAGCGCCTCAGAGCATCCGTGGCCTCATCATCTTCAACATCCCCCAGGGGATGTCAGCAGCAGCCTTCCTGGCACATCTGGGACCAACAGCGTCTCTCTTTTGTGCCGCTCAGTCGCTCGGTTATGTCCAGCTCTTTGTGACCCCATGAACTGCAGCATGCCAGGCTCCTCCGGCCTTGGGCTTCTCCAGGCAGGGATACTGGAGTGGGTTGCCATTTCCTCCTCTAGGTGATCTTCCCGACCCAGGGACTGAACCCGCATCTGCAGCATTGGCAGGTGGATTCTTTCCGGCTGAGCCACCAGGAAGCCCCCAAATGTCTCTGGATGTTGTCAGATGTCCTCTGGGAGAGGAGAAGTACACCCCCATTGATTATGGAGTACTTTGGTTATGTACATTTATTGACCATTGAGGAAGTAGAGGATTGGAGGGGTGCAAATAATGATCTTTCTCCTGAGTAGCTTACTCCGAATCCAGATGATATATATGATTTCAGCACTGGTGGGCCATTTCCTGAAGGTAGCTTCAAGGTCTGCTGATAATGCAGCAACAGTGAGGTGGGCGGGGGGGGGGCAGTTTTCCTGAGTGACCCCAAGGATGTACAGTGCCCAAGTGACTGACTGGTTGTAATGACCTGCTCACGAGTCAGCTTGCCAGCACTGTCTGGTGGGCTCAGCACGCCAGCAAGAAGGTGGAGTTGGCACAGCCGAGTCAGCAGACAGAGCCTGACTAGGTGGGGGCCTTCTGTTCTTCAGAAACTCAGCAAGAGTTTCTGAGGAAGCCCTGGGCCTGAGAGAAAACCATGCAGCTAGATCACATAGAAGCAGATGAGCGATGCTGTGGAGCCCAGGTGGGGACTGGGGAGAAAGCCCCCCGTCACTCATGGCTTAACTCGAATCTTTCTGAAATGGGAAAAACAGCAATCGACATACAATCTACAAAAAATAGTCATAGAAGTCTAAGTTCCTTCTCAGAAGAGGAGGGGAAAAAGGAAATAAGACATTCTCTGGAGAAAACATGATCTTTTCTCCATGTTTCAGTTGTCAGTTTTGACAAGAATGATACAAGCTAATTAAATTTCTGTTAATTTATTTTGTCTGATTCAGTGACTGCCTGTCACACAAATCCCTCAATAGGTAAGATTTCTCTCCGCTATAAACTCCCTTCTCCTTCTCTGCAATGCCATTAGGTAAACGCACCGCAAGTGGACCTGTTACACTCAAATAAACACTGGAAGCACTTAAACTCGATCCGCCCTCAATAGTTCAGCTCCTCATGACTGTTTTGGAGAGGATCTAAGTCTTCCCAGCTTATAAATCTCCAATCGGGACCATTACCCTTTAAGAAGTAAAAGCCTTCATGCAGATAAAATACAAAGATGAAGTGAAGAAACTGATGGTAGATACAGCAGAGGAATACACCACATTCCAGCTTGCCTTGAAATTCCCAAGAAGTATTATCTCACATCATTTCTCTTTGAATTAAAATTTGAGAATGACATTCTCAAATCACTTCAATCCTAGTTATCTAGAATGATGAAAATCTTTTTTTTTTTTCTTGTCAACCAGTCCATCCTAAAGGAGATCAGTCCTGGGTGTTCACTGGAAGGACTGATGTTGAAGCTGAAACTCTAATACTTTGGCCACCTCATGTGAAGAGTTGACTCATTGGAAAAGAGCCTGATGCTGGAAGGGATTGGGGGCAGGATGAGAAGGGGACGACAGAAGATGAGATGGCTGGATGGCATCACCACCTGATGGACATGAGTTTGAGTAAACTCCGGGAGTTGGTGATGGACAGGGAGGCCTGGCGTGCCGCGATTCATGGGATCGCAAAGAGTCGGACACAACTGAGCGACTGAACTGAAGTGAACTGAATTGTTGTTTAGTCGTTAAGTCAAGTCTGACTCCTCTGCGACCCCGTGGACTCTAGCCCGCAGGCTCTTCTGTCCATGGGATTCTCCAGGCAACAATACTGGAGTGGGTTGCCATTTCCTTCTCCAGGGGATCTTCCTGATCCAGGGATTGAACCCGGCCTCCTAAATTGTCAAGCGGATTCATGACTGCTGAGCCGCCAAAGAAGCCCTTCTTGTCAAGAGTGACATGGTAAAGTCGCATTATCATGCAAGAACAGAGTCTGGTGTTTGCATTGACATCAATATACTTGAAAGGGGTGATTATCTAATCAGTCTTTCTCTTCTGCACCGTTTTCACTGAAAGCTCAGTTCTGCCTCATCTTTTGAGATTCAGCCCAAACATCACCTTCAAAGCAGATTCCGCTCTGACTGCCTTCTGTAACTGCCTTCCCCTGCCATGGTGACATTAGAATAGCAAGATTTTTCTCACACTACAGGGCAATGTCTTGTGTGTCTGTGAGCAAACCACAGTCCCTTTAGAGCAGGGCCTCAAATCACTCACTTAACGGGTAGGACGGGGGGAAAAGGAACAAGATTTAGAGCAAAGAAACAAGATGGGTAGGAAGGGAGAGGGAAGGGAGAGAAAGCGTCTTTTTAACAATTAGGTTAATGGTCCATCTCTCAGACAAGAGCAAGTCCAACATGATGTTCCCGTGGTCTCCCAGGACCCCCCCATGACTCTGACTATATTCATTATCATTATACGAAATATTCCTCAGTGTATGTTCCCAAGACTCTCTTCAGATTTGATAATATCCAGAATCAACCTTTAGAATCTCAACAAAGTTTTACCAGTTGTAGATACTACTGTTCTGCATATCCAAAGCAGAAGAGTATTCATTATACATTATGTTGAGATGACCATTTTGCAGTAATAACTAATCCATTGAATATCTGTTTGCCTCAAGCTCTTTCCTACATAAACTCCCCTAATCCTCAGGACAACCATGTGGGACAGGTGCTATTATCATTTCCACTGTAAAGATGGGAAAACTGTGACAAAAAGAGGTAAAATAAATGGTCCCTGGTCACACAGGCTAGAAATGGCAGTAACAGTCACTCGGTCATGCCCAACTCTTTGCTTCTTGGACTGTAGCCCGCCAGGCTCCTCTGTCCATGGGGTTCTCTAGGCAAGAATACTATGACAGTGAAAGTGAAGCCGCTCAGTCGTGTCCGACTCTTTGCGACCCCATGGACTGTAGCCCACCAGGCTCCTCCGTCCTTGGAATTTTCTAGGCAAGAGTACGGAGTAGGTTGTCATTTCCTTCTCCAGGGGATCTTCCCGACCCAGGGATCAAACCCGGGTCTCCCGCACTGTGGGCAGATGCTTTCCCAGCTGAGCCACCAGGGAATCTGTAGTGGATAGCCATTCCCTTCTCCAGGGAATCGTCTCAATCCAGGGATCGAACCTGGGTCTCCTGCATTGCAGGCAGATTCTTTACCATCTGAGCCACAAGGGAAACCCCAGAAATGACAGAGACCAGGCTAAGAATCAACAGAGCCCATGCTGTGGACTGATCACATGACTGTTAGAAGTGACTTTGGTATAACCAATCAATAAGTATTTGATTTGTTGACATTCGATAAATCAGCGCTATGTCACATTTATCGTTTAAATTAAAACAGAGTGTTAATAAACTATGCTCTCTGCATCCCCGTTTCTGCACTCTCACAGGAGATGAACGCTTCTGTCACACCTCACTGCTCTTTGCAGACATTTGTGCTTCTCTACTGGACTCTAAGTGTCACAGGAATTTACTCATTATCCCACCTTTCACAACTGTTTTTGTTGGATAAAATCATTTTTTTTTTAAGATAGAGTACTAACATTCCCTTCTCACTGCCCACCATAAACACAATTACACATTCATGTATGTATTTGTCTGATTCTACTAATTCCCACGTTCAGGGGTACACTGTTAACCCTCATTTTATGGTACTCACGAATCTTCTTTTTCATTTCATATAAGAGGGCTAACTGTATGATGAGTTTCCATGGCCTTTGGGAATATTCTTAGAAAACTAGGTTAGAATTCCAATCAAGGGCAGTAAGCAGGGCCTGTGATGCTCACATAATCAATTGATTTTTTTCAGACACCCTTCAGAATTTTCTTTGCAATAAGGCACTTTGTAGGAACTTCGTACTCAAAGAACCTTTTAATGCCAGGACAGGGGTTTTGCTATGTCATCTTGCATAACGTGGTCACTGCTGCATAAAGGCATCTGCGTGTTTTCATTCTTCTTGGCAGCAGAACTTGCAGACGTGACTTGACACTCATCGGCGCTTTGGCACGTTGGCCTCCCCCTCTCCCCCACACCCACCTCCCTTCTCTCTTCTCTGTGGCTGGAGTTCACACACAGAACATCCTGCCCTCTCCCTCAGTTCAAACTGAACACCCAGGGGCAAGGAGTTAAAATTAGAAGGTGTCTCAGATTTGCTAAGTCATCTCAGGACAGTCACTGATTTACCAATGCCCTAGCAGGTGGGATCCTCAGTCAAGTTAGAGCATCTCAGGTGAAAGGCTGGACCCTCGGGGATGCTCTCTCTAACTGGGTTCCTTTCACTTTGCATCCCTTTAAATCTGAAGTTGTTGGCGGACACTCCTGTCCAAGAGAGCTTCCCAGGTGGTGCTAGTGGTAAAAGAACAGGCCTGCCAGTGCAGGAAACATAAGAGACTTGGGTTTGATCCCTAGATCGGGAAATCCCCTGGAGGAGGGCATGGCAATCAACTCCAGGATTCTTGCCTGGAGAATCCCTTGAACAAAGGAGCCTGGTGGGCTATAGTCCATGGGGTCACAAAGAGTAGGACACAACTGAGCAACAGAGCATGCACGCACACACCCCTATCCAACAGTACAGTATTTCCAAGACTTTGCAAGAGATAAACAGGTGCTATGTATGCAATCACTGAATAAATGCACTGAGTTTGCTAAGATCCTATTTGTATGACTGAGCGACTTCACTTCCACTTCTCACTTTCATGCTTTGGAGAAAGAAATGGCAACCCGCTCCAGTATTCTTGCCTGGAGAATCCCAGGGATGGGGGAGCCTGGTGGGCTGCCGTCTATGGGGTCTCGCACAGAGTCGGACACGACTGAAGCGACTTAGCAACAGCAGCAGAAGAACCAGACATCAAATTGCCAACATCTGTTGGATCATCGAAAAAAGCAAGAGAGTTCCAGAAAAACATCTACTTCTGCTTTATTGACTACACCAAAGTCTTTGACTGTCTGGATCACAACAAACTGTGGAAAATTCTTCAAGAGATGGGTATACCAGACCACCTGACCTGCCTCCTGAGAAATCTGTATGCAGGTCAGGAAGCAACGGTTAAACTGGGCATGGAACAAACAGACTGATTCCAAATAGGAAACGGAGTACGTCAAGGCTGTATGTTGTCACCCTGCTTATTTAACTTATATGCAGAGGACATCATGAGAAACACTGGGCTGGAAGAAGCACAAGCTGGAATTAAGATTGCCAGGAGAAATATCAATAATCTCAGATATGCAGATGACACCACCCTTATGGAAGAGAGTGAGGAGGAACTAAAAAGCCTCTTGATAAAGTGAAAGAGGAGAGTGAAAAAGTTGGCTTAAAGCTCAACATTCAGAAAACTAAGATCATGGCATCTGGTCCCATCACTTCATGGCAAATAGATGGGGAAACAACAGAAACAGTGAGAACTTTATTTTGGGGGGGCTCCAAAATCACTACAGATGGTGACTGCAGCCATGAAATTAAAAGACTACTTGGAAGAAAAGTTATGACCAACCTAGACAGCATATTATTTAAAAGTGGAGACATTACTTTACCAACAAAGGTCGATCTAGCCAAAGCTATAGTTTTGCCAATAGTCATGTATGGATGTGAGAGTTGGACTATAAAGAAAGCTGAGTGTCAAAGAATTGATGTTTTTGAACTGTGGTGTTGGAGAAGACTCTTGAGAGTCCCTTGGACTGCAAGGAGATCCAACTGGTCCATCCTAAAGCATATCAGTCCTGAATATTCATTGGAAGGACTGATCTGAAACTGAAGCTCCAATATTTTGGCCACCTGATGCAAAGAACTAACTCATTGGAAAAGATCTTGATGCTGGGAAAGATTGAAGTCAGGAGAAGGGGACTACAGAGAATGAGATGGTTGGATGGCCTCACTGACTTGATGGATATGAGTTTGAGTAAACTCTGGAAGTTGGTGATGGACATGGAGGCCTGGCGTGCTGCAGTCCACAGGATCACAAAGAGTCAGATACAACTGAGCGACTGAACTGAACTGAACTGAGAGCTGCCATTTGACCAAATCCAGCCCAGAGGAGAAGACCCACATGAATGTGGGTTGCAAACACAGGGCAGAATGCCAGCCCTCTCTGACTACTTGGGAAACTCAGAGGTGGGAGGTGGTGGGGGGAGTCCACTGTCTTCCAAAGAGGGTCTATTACTTTACGAAATAAACTTCCAGAAGAACATGAGTGGTAACAGCTTTCCCTGTAACCAAGCTACTTTCCAGGAGCAGAAAGTATGTAGGGGAAAAGGGTGGCTCAGACAGTGAGCTCTGAAATATGAGGAGACTCCGGGCAGGGTTTAGAGGGAAGATTTCCCTGCTTTAGTCACTGGGCTATCCAAATTTGGGGAAGTGAATATTACATTACACGTATAATCTTCATTTCCTCTCCGACCTCAGGTGGACCCCAGTGCTCTTACTACAGCTGCCTGGGGGGAGGTTAATGTCCATTCCAGACCAGAAAGAGCAGGCTCTAGCATGGAATATGTTGGCGTTGCTCAACCATGCGGTGATTTCTGCAATTTGATGGCAGAGGAAAAATGACCCGGTCTCCTTGGAGAGTCTGCAAAGATGAGCCAGCCCTGGGTCCTCGGTCTGGGCATATAATGATCGTATCCCGGTTCATAGTCTACTGATCCCTCCCAGCCCCGCGGCTGTAAATGTTCGGTAAATTAGCCTCCAATGTGATTAGTCACTTCATAAGTGGCCTTTTTGGGGGAAATTTGCCAGGACAACTGTTGAGTGATGTCTCAATTTATGGCCCAAGGGGGACACGGCATCGCTGGTAATGCCATTAAGTGGAGAAAGACGAGTGCAAATGTACCATTTTCCCCTTTCGCTGGTAACTTTAAAATGTTTTTAAATATCGCTGGCCCCATCGTCACGGCATTACTCCTGCCCATGAAGGAAGAGATGGGGGCTCCGGAGGAAAAGAGAACTCTTAAGTGGGGCTCCTCGGGTTTCTTCACTTTTACTGCATAAGGTACTTTTCTTCCCTCCCTCTTGCATGGGAAAACAACAACATTCTGCTCTCAAAACTTGGATTGGGCAGTAAAGACTGCAAAGATGTAATAAAGATTTAATAAAATTCCTACAGCGGCCGATGGGGGGAAATGACCGCAGGGCCCGGCCGTGGAGACGTGTCCCTTGGTTCACTGCAGACGAGGACCCGCAGCCCACGGGGCGCTCCAGGGCCCAGATCCCGGAGGTCCAGGGAGCTCTGACGAGGTGAAGCTGTAAGGAGCACCTTCCGCGCTTCTGTTTGAACCCCTTCCGTCCCCCTTGGCCTCAGCTCTTCACCGGTAGGACAGAGACAATAAGTGAGCCCAGGACACTGAAGTGGGGCCTGCAAACAGTCTGGCTGCTCGTCCGGTCCCATCCCCAGGTTGTGGATTTGGTCACAGGAGAAAGCAAGCTATTTCCCCTAGGGGCAAAAATAAAATGAAAGGACACAGTTTGCCGGAGCATCCTCGCCTTAATTGGAGGAGACCCCGCCCTGTCTGGACGAGCTAGCCCAGATCCTTTCTGGCCCCCGGTCAGCCCTGTCACTTGGATCACTAGATCACTGATGCCCCAGGGGCGGCAGGCGTCATGGGTGTGGGAGGGCCTCGTCCCACTGACCTGCGGGGATCCCAGCGCTGCCTCTCTGATGGCAGAGCGTCTCTGCCTGCCTCCGTTCCCTCCATCAGGCCGGCCTCTCTTCCCCAGTGAAGCCCAGCGGCTCTCCTGAGCTCATCTGTCACACTGACTCGGCGAGGCGCAAAGGATGCATCATCACAGATGCGGATGCAAAGCCTCACCTTTCCTATCTAATACGAAGAATTATGTCATACTTACATGTGACTTTAAAAAAGATACATATGAAGTAACCACACATGCCCCCACCTTTGTAATATGGTCCTGAAATGAAGTGAAAGTGTTAGCTGCTCGGGCATGTCCGACTCTTTACCTCCCCATGGATTTTAGCTCGCCAGCCTCCTCTGTCCAAGGAGTTCTCCAGGCAAGAACACTGGATTGGGTTGCCATTCCCTTCTCCAGGAGATCTTCCTGACCCAGGGATCAAACCCAGGTCTCCCGCATTGCAGGCAGATTCTTTACCGTCTGAGCCACCAGGGAAGCCCCGTTATAAATCATCGATTGTTAATATTGAACTTAATAAGAAAAACATTTCTGGTTATCATCTCCCAGGGGTCCCTTAGGGCACATCTCTAGCAACAGGCTCTGGACACACAGTAAGTGGGGGAGAAACCAGCAAGGCGGGTCCAGAGCACAGACACAGGAGGCCCACCGAGTTACAAGCAGGGGCAGGGAGATGCTCACAGCCCGGCGCCGAGGAGCGTGGAGAGCACGCGGGCAGGGCACGCAGCCCAGAGACGACCTGCACACCCAGTCCCTCAGACCCTGCTTCCTGGCACCCATGTCTCGTCCTTTGCTATCTTTTCTGGATGATACAGTACACCTCATCTGTTTCTTAGCTGACCTTCACATTCTATGAACTAGATGGGCAGGGCAGGCGCTACAATCCTCACTTTATACGAAGGAGACGAGCACAGAGCCCAAAGTCACACGGCTTGCAGGTGATGAAGCTGGGGCGTGAGCGTCCGTCTCTGGACCCCAAGGAGGCTGACGGCCTTTTCCAAAATCTGGTCTTAGAGCCTTCAACTTGACGCTGCCCAAGCTGTCCCCGACAGCCACAAAGAAGTGGATCAACCACCAGTTCCTCCAGGGGCTCAAGACTCCCTGGAAATGTCAGGTGAGATGCTGTGGTGTAGACGTGTTTGCACACATCTGTGGGGCAAGCCCTCAGCTTTCAACAAAAGAGCTGGGATTCCAGCGACGTGTGAGAACAGCCATTTGAAGAAAAGCGGGAGATTGCCCCCGCATAAAACCATCCCCATCTTTCCACCCGAGGGAGGACCTAGGTGACCCGCAGGAAACAGGGAGGGGCCTGTGTCTGTTCTCTGTCTCTGTTCTCTGTCTCCCTCAGAGCAACCGTGGCCACCCCTCAGGGACTCAGGCCCTACACGGAAGACCCCGTCCGGGCCCAGCCACCCTTCCTTGTGGGAGAGAGGAAGAATATACGCCTGACGGGTGAGAAGGAAAAGGGTGGCTTTGAAAGTGAAAACGGTGGTCGCTCAGTCGTGTCCAACTCTTCACGGCCCATGGACTGTAGCCCGCCAGGCTCCTCCGTCCATGGGATTCTCCAGGCCGGAATTCTCAAGAACCCATGCCAGTGAGTGGGTTGCCATTCCCTTCTCCAGGGGATCTTCCAGACCCAGGAATCGAACCCAGGTCTCCCACAGTTCAGGCAGATTCTTTACCGTCTGAGCCACCAGGGAAGCCCTGCCACTTAAGTGGCTTTGATCCCTGACATTTTAAGCAGGATACAGTGAGATGGTTTTCTCCTTCAAACGCTGACTCCTTGGATGAAACGGGGATTGGACGTCATCAGAATTTCAGCGCTTGCGGCAGGCAGGGCCGGGCCGCGAGGCGCACTGAGGCAGTGAGCAGAAAGTAGGCTCCTTGACAGGATGTGGCTGCCTGTTTATCTTTCGAGCCACCGAGGGCACGAGTTGGCCAGGTCTGGCAGAGGCTGGCGTGTGGCACTTTCCGCCACATGCTTCTGCCAAACCACCTCGGTCCTGACGTGGAGAACCTTCGCTGCCTTCCACAGGACCTCCCTGGAGATCAGTGGCTGGGACACGGCGCTTCCCCGCCCGGGGCAGACGGTCCAGACATGGTCCACCAGGGGCCTGGTCTACCCGTCAGATGCCTTTCTGTCCTCCATCACCAGGACTCAGAGTCACGAACAAAAACACCCCAGGAGCTCCTTGGTTTTCCTGTGGCCCTGCAGTTCAGGAAATCGGATGTCTACTGCGGAATTACCCAGTGCTTGAGATGCAGCGTGGTCTCGTTGGAAGCCTGCACGGCTGGAAATTTGGAACCTTTTCTTCAGAATCAGGGTCTATGGCTAGTTCTGTGACCCTGGGCACTTAATACAAACAACAGATTCAAGGAGAGCTAACCCGGTGAAACGGCCTTAGCTAAACGAGGCTAAACGGCCTTGTGAAAGCTTCAGAAATAGAAAATATACAGAGACTGGACCATAAAGGAAGAGAAAACCAAGAGCAGAATGATGGCTTCACTCCAGCCAACGTACTGCATGTTCTTGTGTGTGCTTTGAGTATTGGCTCCGTCCTGGCTCTGTCTTATCTCCGTAGGCTTCCTATTCCCTTTACCTCCATCCTCATGATGACTTTTTAATGCTTCTTCTCTACGCCTACATTATGTCTATTTTAAAGCCATCTTAAATCATTTTTAAAATATACATTAGGGAAGGGAGAGAGAAAAGGTGGAAGGGAAAAGGCTGGACGTCCTTCAACAACACCCAGCACTATCTCATCACTCAGGTCACTGAAATCTCAGCCGGTGCCTCCTTCTCTGAAGATCCTGCTTCACCCCCGGTCCTGGGATGATCACGGATGCCAAGGACAGCCGTCAAAGATCCGGGCCTCTCACATGCTTGACGTTGCCATCTCCCCTGACCTTCAATCCTGCTGCACCAGCCACATTGCCACCAACCAACACGCCGCACCACCATCTAGACTTCAAACTCCTGGGACCTTGCCATGTCTGCAACTGGAAATTCTAGCACAGCCCTGATATCAGTTAGGCCTCCATATACTGCAGGTAACAGAAGATGGTTTGAACTGTAAAGGGGACTCACTGGCTTATGAAACAGAAAAAGACTTCAGGGCTAGATGGATTCAGTGACTCAATATGGTCTCTCCAACCCAGGTTCTTTCCACGTCCGCCCCCTGCCTTCCTCAGCGGCATCTCCAAGGTGCAAATTATGTGTTCTTCTGGGCTTCACTCTGTGCCCCACCATTAGGAAGAAAAGGCAAGTCCTTTTCCAGAAACATCCAAAAAAGATCTTCTTCACTCCCACTGATGCAACCTGGGTTCCACATTCACCTTGGACTAGAAACAGGGCTCATAGTTGGATCACCACATACTGATGAGCAGAGACCTAAGACATTTATCTGCGCTCGTAGAGCCACTCGAATCAGCTCTACTTATCATCCACAGGCTGCTTGAAGGAAGTGTAAACACCAACATAAAACCCAGTGACTTAAAGAGAGAAGGGATTGAATAGATGCTGGGCAGGGAACAGTGGTGTTGGGCATTGCTTCCTGAACCCAGTATCCCACTTTTCTGCTTCTCCGTCAATTAATCTAATCTACTAGCTCTTGTCTTCATCAGGGCCCCCTAGCCTTAAGCGACCCAATAGGCAGCCACTCCAACGTGCACCTATTCAGACTTAATTGAAAAATAAACAGAATTTACAATCCATTTTCTCAGTCTTGAAATGAGCACATTTCAAGTGCTCAGTGGCCCCGTGTGGCTTGCAGCCATCACAGTGAACAACACAGATCCACGCTTTCACATTAAACCACATTTCACTGGACAGTCCAGCTGCGGTTCCCACCACTCCCATTGTTCCTGCTCATCAGCATCTTTCTACCCTGACTCCCACCTGAGACCCTCTGACCAGTATCTCCAACTTCCTGAGTCTATTTTCCTTGTGATTCACCCACCATGGAACTGCTGCTTTCTGATGATGTCACCTGCCTATATTCTTCATGTATATATACCAGGGCTGCTGCTGGAATCAACCACATACACCGTCAGCGTGGGGGCCTCACAAACTTCACGTTCAATCTCATCTAGGGTCTCAGTGCTGAGGAGCAGTCTGCTTTTCTCGGCTACTGTCTCTTTTCTTTCCCTATGTTCTTATATCAACTTTTTCTATCTCCTCAAACATGTTTAACGATTCTAAGAAGGTGGTGTTACTTTCTTCCTGGGAAGAAATTCAGCATGCCTTATCAACAAACTGCAACTATACCTATTATTTTCTCCAGCCTATAATGTCAGACTTACCACTCCTGTCTTCCAAAGTCCTCCTCTCTTGGCTAAATTGTCACCATCGTGGTTGTTTAGTTGGTAAGTCATGCCCAACTCTTTGGCGACCCCATGGACGACAGCCCACCAGGCTCCTCTGTCCATAGGATTTCCCAGGCAGGAATAGTGCAGTGGGTTGCCATTTCCTGATCTTCCTGACCCAGGGATCAAACCCACATCCCCTGCAATGCAGATGATTATTTAAGACACAGTCTTTAGAGCTAGGGTTCTTTTCCTCCCCTCAACCCTCCAGTGTTTGAAGCCACAAAGATCCTAAGTCTACTTCTCAATCCATTCCCTCACCCTATGCTTTGATTCTGTCTAAACACATGAACCCACGAGTCTGTGTTTCATCTCAGGTCTCCTCCTGGACTTTGGACCTATTCACACAACTGCCTACAGGTTCAGCTCCACATGGACGTGTTCAGACCCTCAGACTCGAGAAGGCTAACCTGACCTTGTCCTCCACTGTCCGTGTACCCAGGTCCCTCACGCTGTCTCTCTTCTCGCTCAAGCTGGGAACCCAGGCATTATCTTGTCATCCTCTCCCAAAACTCTGGCCGCTTTACCACCTAAAGAGCTCTCAGATGTGCTAGACTGGTGCCAGTATCCACCGTCATTCCCCCGGCCATGCTACAATCATCTGTAACCGACATCACTGCATCAGCAAAACCAGTCTTCAGGTCTGACTCCTTCTCCAGTCCATTCACATTCAGAATGAACTTTTTAAGGACTGTCTCCTAACTAAAATTCTCTGTCTGCTTCTCTTTGGAGAAACTCTAAGATGGAAAATGACTTATACGGCTCTCCATTACTGGAATCTTGCTCATTTTTGTCACTTTAAATTTTCCCTACATATTAGACATCCCAGTGTAAGCTATGGGAAAACCACTGCATGAAAGCTAAGAGTTTGGATTCAAGTCCCCAAGACGTGGGCTCAAATCCTAGTTCTATTTTCATTGGCTTCTTCCTTCATAAAATGCTGTTAATCATAGTGTTAACACTAAAATGTCAATTTGAAGATGAATTGAAGTAACAGTATAATTCCTGGCATGTAATATATGTTTAGTAAACATTATTCAAATTAAAGAATAAACTATAGTTTTCAAAAAATAAGATATCTTCATCAGAGTACATTAGAGTTTAGACTTCTTCTGCATTAAGTGTAAAGAGGCATGGTATCGATATAGGAAAAGAACACCTTCAGAAGGAGGTGTATTTGGACCACAGAATATTTCTTTATCTTACAACAGATAAATACTACTTATTGAAAGGCATAGAAAAAACACTGAATTATTAAAACTAAGGTAAATCCAGCATTTACTGTCGTATAACATTAATAAGAGTATCAGCAAAGCATAACTCTTTTATGGCACTTTCTTCTTAGTGGGGAAAGAAGATGGAAGAAAATACGGAAAAAAAGGTATTATAAAATGTCAAGAAATGATAAGTGCTCTGAAGGCCAAGTTTAAGGAGAAACACTCAAAGGCGGTTACGAGTAGTGGGTGAGTAGGGTGCCGCAGTGGGGTGGCTAAGGAAAGTCCGCCGAGTCCAGGGCTGGAGGGACGGAGCGGGTGGGCCCACAAGCCATTCCAGGCAGAGGGCACACGGTGTGCGGGCCTCGAGGCTGCAGCGGGTTTTGCCCGGGCGCAGGACTTAAGGAAATCCACGGGGAGCCGCAAGGAGCAGGCGGGAGACGGACGACGCAGGACCCGGTCGGTCAGCGCAGAGACGGACCGCAGCCCAACTCCCAGAGAAAGCCGTGGGGCTCCGCGATCACGCCTGGGGGATGGGAGCTGCAGGCTTCTGTTGCCCCGCTGCTTGCTGTTCAGGGTTTAGCTGGAACACACACACAACAGTGAACCAGTTTCAACAGAGCTGCCTGGCCTCCGCAGTGATGATACCGAGGAACCCACACGTGAACAGTCAGAGCCCACACTCGGGTGTATGCAAGGCACACTCTACGATGCAACGCGGACCCCAGACGAATGGACTGACTCAGTGGCTGCTTGGAACACAGTATTTTGACCACACGTTATCAGCCCCTTCCAACCTTTCCTCTAGAACTGCATTTTCTCCAAAGAGAAGGTAACAGGCAGATTTGCCATAGTTTACTTCCCCCAGTAAGGGGACTCACACCTCCCTGGAGAATTTCACTTTTTCTTTCAGTGCCGTTACTTTGAGTCACTTATTATACTGCATTTTCCTCTTTGAACACAGGGTGCTAATGAGATGAAAGCATAAAGGTTTAGTACAGAAACTGTGAATCTCATCTGTAGGATTTCACTTGTGTAAAAAACTCCACACATCACATTGAACAGGAGTGTCTGAACTCTGGATTTTTAGTAGAATTATCTTGCTATTTGTCAATGAAGAAATTCTGATATTTGAATAAACAAATGAGAACACCAGTGACATCACCTTAACAGGTTTTTTTTTTTCCATTTTTGGTAAGCAAACTTATTGAAAGAAAGACACAAGAAACTTCCTGTCCCTACAATTCCCTCTTTGCTCCCCATATTTCAGTTGCCCTGTGAAATAATATTGTCTCTTCAGGTTGCTGTTTAGTCACTAAGTTGTGTCCGACTCTTTGCAACCCCATGGACCGTAGCCTGCCAGTCTCCTCTGTCCATGGGATTTAACAGGCAAGAATACCGGAGTGGGATGCCATTTCCTTCTCCAGGGGGTCTTCCCAACCAAGAGATCAAACCCATGTGTCTTGCTTAACAGGCAGATTTAACAGGCAGATTCTTTACCACTGAACCACCAGGGGAGCCCCCAGCTATCAAGGTAAAGAGAGTTAATCAGACAGAATCAGGGGCCAACCAGAATCCAGAATTACTGATCGAAAGGCCTGTTTACCTGCAAGGATTACATTATCTTTTCAAAGGGTTGTTTTGCAGTTTGAGGGACAAAATGTTGCACGCTGCTTTTCATGTCAATTACAAGGACTTAATTGTTTTGAAGCAAAGCAGATGATTTATCAAGACAAATTGAAAGTATCACACAGGCAGGCTAAAAATCAGGCTATAACTGGTCCCCAGCTGATCTGGCCTTTCCCCAGCCTCTAAAAGAGAAAGAAGACAGTACGTGTAAATGTTTTCACGTATAATATTTACATTTAGATCAGAAAGAAACAAATGGGCAACTTGGCCCCAAATGTCTACAAGATGTGGGCAGATGTCAGCTCACGGGGTCACTTGAATGGCATTTTATGGCCGAGGACACACGATTCAGCTTGTTTCAGTCAGTCTGAGCGGTGGGTCAGGTCCATCACTCTTTGCGCTTGGCATATGGTGGGACGTCATTAACCCGGGAGAACGGCAGGACCGTGAAAGTGGAACCATATGTGTCGTAGCAAGAAGAAAATTATTTCCCTCACGATTCCATCATGAGTTTAGACGTCTGAGTTCTGCCAACCATTCCTTCACGTATTAAATATCATGTTAACACGCTGATGTATGTACCCTAATTAATGTGGCATTGGGGTACGAAAACTTGGGACCGGATGGGTCAGAAACAAATGCCCTGAGTTTGAGCTGGAGAACGTGGAGATGAAATACGAGGGCAGATGGCCCAAAGAGCCCTGGGTGTATCTGTCGTCGGCGTGTTTAACTAGCGCACAGCAGTGAGGGAAGGGATCTCGGTCTGTCATCACAAGGGTCGTCTCTACGGGACCCTGGATACCTGAGCCCATCCGGAGCCACTCCAGGCTCCTGCTGCTCAGGAGCGCTTGCACAGGCCGGTGGACATCACCCGCCATTCTTCCGCCCTTTAACTCCGCATGGGTCTCTATTTCCATTTGGGTTTGTGACATCCTCATGGTATGAAAGATCTTACGGTGCTGCTCTTGATTCTCTTCCTCCTAACTTCAGTGGACTCTTTGCTCCAACCGAAGGTATAGTTCATCAGAAGGGCCCGGCATGTTTAACGTTTCTTTTTGTAAAAATATGCTATCCTCTGCAAGCTTCAAGAATTATGGTTTATGCTTGTGAAGACACTTCGGGCTTCCCGAGAAAGTTGGCCAAGTATCTCCAAGTATTCAAACTGCCTGAAAGTATGTTACATGTAATTTTAGTGTTTTGTTTCAGAGGTACATTACATAAAAACAGGAATGGCTGATTGCTTCACATGATTTGAACAGTGTCTTTTAAATTAAGGTTAAGTCATTCAGACTTATCTGTATTGAGTCCTTCTCTCTCTTCTCTCTCTTTCTCTCTCTCTGTATATATATATATATATATATTTGAAGAGAAAACAGGTTATTATATCTATTCATAACAGCAAATCCCATGTCCCTCATTTCTACATTTCTCCTAGAAGCTACAGGGATTGAATTTGAAATGAGTTTGGAAATAATTACCAGGGTACTTTTGAGCAAACACAGTTTTTATTTCTTTCTGCTCTTATTTCACGTTCAGAGGTTATATTCCCTTTATCACATAGGACTCATGGACTGGTCTGCCAGAAAAAGATAGTTTGGTGTCTGCCATAACTCCGTAAGGTGTGTTTTTATGAATTCTGTTTAAACTTCTTTGTGCCATGAAATGATTTAGTGAATTGTCAGTAAAGCAGAGACTTAACCCACACTAAATTTTTCTAACAACACTGAGCTCACCGTCTTTTGGAAATAACTATCATGTATAATCTCAAACAACTTTTGTTAAATTTCAAAAAATTCAGTCTCTGTATCATAGTGATTCCATTTTCTGCTCCTTTAAAAAGATGAAGTTTAGATAAAAGAACACACTGCATGATTCCAATTATACAGAATACCTCCAAAGCAAATATGTTCAGAAAGTAGATTTTCAGTTGCCTCAGGCTAGGGAAGGGATGAGTGTCTCTAAATTGAGATGGTTTTATTGAGATATAATTTATTGAGATGGTTAGATAGCATCACTGACTCAATGGACGTCAGTTTCAGCAAACTCCGGGAGATAGTGAAGGACAGAGAAGTGCTTTGTTTAGTCCATGGGGTCGCAGAGAGTTGGACACAACTTAGCAACTGAACAACAGCAAATTGGAACAAGGTTTTTTTTAGGAGTATGAAAACACCCTAAGATTAGATTTTGGAGATGAACTGTACAACTTGGTAAATACACTAAAATTTGTTGAACTGTGTACATAAAACAGGTGAATTGATAGTATTTCTATCTCAATAAAACCATTAAAAAATTAAAAGGTAAAGGGTAAAAGCCAGAGAATAATTTTGAACCTTTTTTCCTCAAAGAATATAAAATTGACATGTGAAAATAGCATTAGTCGCTCAGTCATACCTGATTCTTTGCAACCCCATGGACTGCAGCGCCAGGCTCCTCTGTCCTTGGAATTCTCCAGGCAAGAATATCGGAGTGGGTTGCTACTTCTTTCTCCAGGGGATCTTCCCAACCCAGGGACTGAACCTGTCTCTCATGTTTCCTGCATTGGGAAGCAGGCTCTTTATATAGGGAATCCTATATATATGTGTGCGTGTGTGTACACACACACGCACACATATATACATACACATGTCGGAATGTATCATTAAATGTGTTTCTGCTACAGGGGAATCACTCTGTCTACACACACCCACACACACAGAGAAAAACAGAGAGAGCTATTTTAAAGGATTAGACCATGCGGTTATGAAGGCAGGTGAATCCAAAATTCACAGAGTTGTCTGGCAGCCTGGAGACCCAGGGAAGAGGCACCGCTGTAATGTAAGTCCAAAGGGCATCTGCAGGCAGAAGTCCTTTCTGCTCAGAGGAAGTCAGTCTTTTGTTCTATCCACTCTTTCAGCTGATTAGATCAGACCCACCCACTCCATGGAAGGCAATCTGCTTTAGTCAAAGTCCACTTATTCAAGTGTTAATTTCATCCAAAAACATCTTCACAGAAACATCCAGAATAACCTTTGACCAGATACCTGGGCACTGTGGTCCAGCAGAGCTGACATGTAAAATTAATTAACCATTATACTCCATATGGCTTGAGTGGATTTCTTGTGCCCAGGAACGGCACAGAAGTAACCAGAAAAATCACAACATCTGAAGAGGGCTCACAACCTGGAAGTTACTATTCGGCAGTGACTAGAGTGGATGATTAACTGTGGACTAGTTAAAATGACCTTCTTCTCCACAGATACCTGCTGGGAGTGAAGACAACTGGGGAACGCCCCCACCATCCTGGAAATAGCTAAATCCATCAGGAGTTTGCTGTAAATCAAGCACAAAGCTGGATAGAGCGAGCCTGACTTGATTGAGATCAAGTCTCTCCCACATAAAATACACATGACTCATGTAGCATTATTAGTCACAAAATCAGATTTCTTTTTTTGAAAAGTGATCTAAACTGGAGTCATAGGAAAAGAGTTGTCTGTTCCTGTTGGTTGCAATGGCTTTGTTATGGTCTGACCAGGTGAGGTGTCCCATCTGGGTAACACCTGACCTCTTCCTCTTCTTATAGGCTAGGAGGCCATCTGCAGATCTGCCTTTATTTGAGCTGTGATATCAGCCATCCCACAGGCATGGTGATTCAATAACACCGAACATGCATTCCTCACAGAGTATCTTATGACACCCTGGCTGTTGTTTTTGCGACTTGACCACAACCGGAATTGGTCAGAGATTCATTAAGACCTCTGAAGCGGCTGGCCAGGGACCCCAAAGGAAGGTGTGAGGATTAGCAGCCTCGCGTCGAGGCTGTTGGAGGATGTACTTAATTAACAGTGACAAGGCATTACTGGCTCCACCGCCTGCTAGAGAGTCTTGAACCACGTGGACGGACACTGGTTTATTTTTGTTTGCATTATTGAGTAAACTCTAGAAACTCGCTAGATTCACAGCCGTTCCTGCCTTAATCCAGCAGGACCTCGGGGCCGCAGGTCTCCTGTAAAGCATGCCCCTGGGGTCTTCAGGAGTGACCTGCTTCTGGGGTTGGTGGCAGGGCCTGCCTTGCTCATTCTGTGCATTCTCGACGCTTCTGCTTGCGTTGATGGCACACTCTTCCTTTCTTTTGCTCCTGTTCCCTTATTAATATCTTATCAATGTCTTACTTATGACACCCATAGGTCCTAAAGGTGGCATTAAAACTAAGGTGGCTTTCGAGGATCAGTTCCCTGGCGGTTTAGTAGCTGGGACTTCACCTTCCAATACAGAGGCGGTGTAGGTTTGATCCCGGTTGGGGAGCTAGGATCCCACGTGCCTTGTGGCAAGAAAACCAAAACAGAAAACAGGAGCAATATTGTGACAAACTCAATAAAGACTTTAAAAATGGTCCACATCTATATCTATATATATATATAGATATAGATATATAAAAAGAAAAAAACTAAGTTAGTTTGAAGTCTCTAACTTGGAATCCACTACGCAGGTCAGCAGCGACAGTAAGTCACAGGGTGTTCCATGCAGCGGTCTTCTGCTGGGCCCCCTGAAGCTGTGGGTTCACAGAGGAAAGATGTACCACTCACAAGTCAAATGCTCACTAAAGGCAACTGACATTCCCCTCTGTCTGGTTTTGTTGTGGATTCCCAGCTACCGACTGTCATTGTGTGTGTGCTCAGGGGTGGCTCTTTGCGGCCCCATGAACTGGGGCCACCAGACTCTCCGCTCATGGGATTTCCCAGGCAAGAATACTGGAGCAGGCTGCCCTTTCCTTTCCCAGAGGGCCTTCCCAACTCAGGGACCGAACTCAAGTCTCTTACAAGAGCTGCGTTGGCAGGTGGGTTCTTTACTGGGGGCTCTCAGTAGCCTAAGATATATATGAAAATATGTACATGGTCAATAATTTTTTGTTATATGCCTATTCTTTCACTAAAGGCATTTATTTTAAAAATGGAATTCAATCTATTTAAAATATCTACTAAAGCATGTGCATCCATATTACAACAGCTTGAAGAAAACAGAGTGAGCTTTGACTGTTTCATTATTAAGCATTTTATAAATGACCCAACGTGCTATTAGGAGTTAGTGCTTTTTACTAGAATTGTTTAAAAAGCAAATAACCATGATAACTTCATACATCTTGAGTCTCTGAGCTAAAGCCTAATTATTTTTTAGAATAGCTAGTCAAGTAGTTATCAGGGCCTGAATCATTATACTCATTTTATTGGTTGGAAAATTGAAATTGGAGAAGTTATCCCTTATTCAAGATATTTACAAATACTGCTATGGGAAAAGCTTCTCTATTATGTAACTGGGAACTCTTGTTACTAAAATATTAGTTTGTAAATAGGGTTGCCACATTGGCAAATAAAAATACAGAACACAAATTAAATTGTAACTTTAACTTTTTAGCATAAGTATATCATATTCTCCATTTACAAACCCCAGTCCACAAAATATGAATGCTAGTAGGTCTGCAGAGACCGTGCGTGGATCCTTGGTGGCGGATGGTGGGGGCAGGCAAGGCTCAGGGCTTCTCATCTCCTCCCCAGTCATTCAGAAAGGGCGTCAGCTCTCACACAGGGTTTTCTTTGACAAAAGTTTTGAGCCAGTAAAAAGGAAGAGTTTAAGAAACTATTTTTTAATGCTAGAAGACTTCTTCCTTCACTGTGTGAACAAGGGGTTTGATATGAAAGAAATAAGAGCTTCAACACAAATGGACATACAAATTTGCTGAGAATTAAGTGAAACCTACATTTTACAACCTAAAAGCAATAACTTCACTCCCAGCTGGTTTGAATAGGAAAAAAAAATAATTGCAACCAGAAGGAATATAATTTGTGTCTGTATGTGTTTAATTGTAACCAGGAAGAAATATATTTTTTAAAGCAATTCTATTAGAATCAATCAGGAAATTCATATATATATAGATATACATATGATATGTGATACTGAGTGTCACAGGCATTTTAGAAGATATATATACATATATATGTATATAGATATAGAGATAGATAGATCCTCTGAATTATGGATTAGGATGTACCTAAATAAGAATAAAAATTATGTGAACATATTACATCCTTTACATAGAAATGTGGTATTTCAAACAAAGAAAAAGTTGTTGTTTTCTTTCCAGCCAAAATTGAATAAGAAACCCCTCAAAACAAAAATGTAAGCTTCCCGCAGTTTTTAAAATAAATCTATCTGGTATCACCTACTACAGATTACCAGCAAAAATCATATGATGACACCTATTTACGTCTAAGACTTTCAGAAAGGTATCCTTAATTCTGAGAAAAGCAGCTGACGCGCTGGGCTTTGGAGCTGAATTCTGGTGGCGTGGGCAGACTGGAAGTACAACTTTCCCTTCCGGCTCACCAGCTTGCTCTATATGCTGAGTCATACCCTTTCCAAGTGGACCTATTTCAGCACAAAAAATATATCCAGCGGTTCCTGTTTGTATTACAATGGCAGCACTAATCACTCCATTTTCATAAAACTGTACTCTGCCGAGTTAGAATAGGAAACTGCAATAAAAACGCCGCTGTGATTCGACCAAGTTCATGCCCAGCGTCGGGGCAGACGTGGGGTGCCTGCGCCCATGCCTGCTGTGACACGCAGAGGTGTTTACGGGCAAGAGAAGGTCGAGATGGAAGCGAGGGCAGAGCGGGCACCAAGAGCGGCCCTGGGCCTTACGAGGCAGCCTGTGTCCCCGGGGTTCCTGCGGGTCACCCGCAGTCTCTGCCCAGGACGTGGGCACCTGCATTCCTGGGGTGGAGAGTCCCGGCCCCTCAAGCTCCCGTTCTAATTCTCGATCTTAGGAAAACAGCATTCCTGCTGGAGGCCCAAACATGTGCACTCACACAGTTCATAAAACATCTTCCTAAAGAGGGCTGGCAGGGAGCGGGAGGGGGCGTGGGGCACCCCAGGGATGAATGGCCCTCAGAGTCGGGAGGCCGCGGTGCCAGCAGCCTGCCAGGCCACCTCGGAGCGCCCGCCGGGCACCTTTCGGCGAAGTGCTCTGGGTAAATATTTGAGCACCTCTCCGCCCCAGCCCTTTGATCAATACCCTGCTCACTGGCTCATTTTTTCCATAGGGATGCGCGGACCAAATCTTTCACCTCTCCCCGTGACTTTCCTGGAAAGGAAAAGAGGCAGCAGATGATATTTTCGGCGCAGATTTTAAATGAGGGAAAGCGGTTCACGCTGCTCTTCCATTATTCTCCAGGCAGCTGTCTCACCAGGCAGCCAGGGGCTGTTCGTGTTTTCTGCACATTCCGGCGGTGAATCTGCGGCTCTGTCCAGGAGAGGAGCACGGAGGTGGCCTTGCATGGAGTCAGACCACGGGGAAGAGCTTCCTCTCAAGGAAGAAATCAGTGAATTCACAGCCACACACAAACAGGGACAGAGGGTGTGTGTGTGTGTGTGTGTGTGTGTGTGTACCCGCACACTGAGTGCTTTCTCATTTAAATGACACTGAACTTTTTTTTGGTTATAGATTCTCACTTTCTCTGGGCACCTAGAACTTGGACTAGAAGGAGAAGTTCAAGCTCTAAATTGGGAATCAAAGATTGAAAAATCGAGCAACACTCACTTCTGCATCGTATCAGACCCGACTGCTTCTAACCACATAAACATATGCTCCATTGCTGCCTCTCCAGTACGTTTCAAGAAGTTCAGGTATCGTCTCAAGTGTCTTTCTCAGTAACTTGCTTCAGTGGCTCAAAAATATGCGCATTAGAGCTATTTGGGGGGAAAAAAGAGCCCAATGCTGAAGAATAACCTGAAAACAGGTTAAAATTAAAATATTATATTTACCTGTTCCCTTCTAGTTGAATGTAATTGGAGCGTAATTGCTTTACAATGCCGTGTTGGTTTCTGCCGTATGACAACATGAGTCAGCCATGAGTAAACACACATCCCCTCCTGAGTTCCCCTCCCAGCCCCGATCCACCCCTCGAGGTCATTTCAGAGCGCTGAGCGAGCTCCCTGTGTTATAGGGCAGCTTCCCACTAGCTGGCTATCTTACACGTTGTAATGTAAATATGTCAGTACTGCTGGCGTTTTATCTAGTGTAGGACCAGAAGCCTGCTTCTCTGGTTGGGATTCTTGAATTGTGTATCACACAGACTATGATAAGAGACTGCTGGCCGGTGTCCATGGCACAGCTCTGAACTGCACCGGGCCCCTAGAGGACTTCTTCCCTGAGGAAATGGAAAACTGAAGAACTAACCATACCAGTGGGTTTCTACATGCTGGATGCTTTTCTGACTACCCATGGAGGTATTAGCTAACTTATTCTTTGGAATGATGCTATGAAGTAGTCATGTGTGGATGTGAGAGTTGGACCGTAAAGAAAGCTGAGACCGAAGAATTGATGCTTTGAACTGTGGTGTTGCAGGAGACTCTTGAGAGTCCCTTGGACAGCAAGGAGCTCCAACCAGTCCATCCTAAATGAAATCATCTTGAATATTCACGGCGAGGACTGACGCTGAAGCTCCAACACTTTGACCACCTGATGCAAAGAATGGACTCATTAGAAGAGACCCTGATGCTGGGAAAGATTGAAGGCAGGAGGACAAGGGGATGACAGAGGATGAGATGGTTGGATGGCATCACCAACTTGATGGACATGAGTTTGAGCAAGTTCCGGGAGTTGGTGATGGAAAGGGGAGCCTGGCGTGCTGCAGTCCATGGGGTCACAAAGAGTTGGACATGACTGAATGACTAAGCTGAATAAGTGACTGGATCTCAGCTTTCTCATCTGTAAAATAGGGTTAATAATAATATCTACTTTATAGACAGACCTTGTTGGCAAAGTAATGTCTCTGCTTTTTAATATGCTGTCTATGTTGGTCACAGCTTTTCTTCCAAGGAGCAAGTGTCTTTTAATTTCGTGGCTGCATTCACCATCTGCAGTGATTTTGGAGCCCAAGAAAGTAATGCCTGTCACTGTTTCCATTGTTTCCCCATCTATCTGCCATGAAGTGAGTTGGCAGAGCCAGAACTCTCACCCAGGCCGTCAGAGAAGCAGTGAGTGGCAACCTGACAACTACCCCGTACCTCTTCCTTCTAGCGTTTGAGAATAAGGTCAGAGGACAAGGCCGCAGAGCACGGTTTTCCCAGCAAGGGCAGTATGGACATGGGGGGGCAGAGGGGTGCCGCAGGGGCAGGCGGGCCAGCTGGGTTCTCTGAAGGCAGCAGGGGAGCCAGAGATGAAATGTATTCCCTTTCACTCTGTCCTCTGTCGACCACTCCTTTAATAAACAAGGCACCGTTTATTCCTTAGGTGGAATCCACCTTGATGCTGAAGAAGAAAGACATGTCCTCGGCTTGAAGGGCCCGTGGAAGGGGTAAGCCGCATGACTCTTATGACCAGATGCACTTTTCCAAATCCCAGGCCTATCTGTCAGCACAGCAGCGAACGCACTGCCAGCCCTACTGTGTCACCCTGAGCAATCAGCAATGCCACTGCCCCAGACCTCCAAGAACAAGAGAATCTGCCCCCCGATGGGCAGCCACACACCCCCAGCACTTCCTTTGTCTTGGAAGGAAGGCAAGGTTTTCTTTCCAGTTTAGTAGAAAACAAAAACACTTTGGGACTGGTAGCCTCCTGCAGTACAGAACCCTGACTAATGAGTTTCGTTTTCCAACTGTCTCAGTGGTTTGGGTAAGGACTGAACAGGATCTTGGCCTGAGCAGGCAGAAGGGCAGCCTGAGAAGGACGTGGCACGTCAAGAGATGGTCAGCCTTCTGTCCGTGGGAGGGCCAGTAGGAGAATCAAGAGCTAACGCCCTGATCCAAATTCAAGGTTCAAAAGCTACTCAGGAAGAGAAGCAGACTTGGGGCTTGACTCAGGCTGATGCTGATTCTCTCTGGAACCCCCATCTCTGAGGTCCAGGGACTTGGTGATACCATATCATTGCTGTCCTGCTCGCTGATTGAGATCCCACTTACCCGTGGGACCAGACAGCAGGCTAGATGCCTGGAACATTCACAGCACAGGAAAGCGTCACTAGCATGAGCGTTTTAATTTTCATTCTGGGATTTAGGACCTCCTTATTGGCTCAGAGGGTAAAGAATCTGCCTGCAATG
This sequence comes from Hydropotes inermis, assembly GCA_020226075.1. Lineage (NCBI taxonomy): Eukaryota > Metazoa > Chordata > Mammalia > Artiodactyla > Cervidae > Hydropotes > Hydropotes inermis. The sequence continues at coordinate 58,006,986 of CM035286.1, read as the reverse complement.
CAGGAGACCTGGGTTCAATCCCTGGGTCAGGAAGACGCGCTGGAGAAGAGAAGGGCAACCCACTCCAATATTCTTGCCTGTAAAATCCCATGGACAGAGGAGCCTGGCGGGCTACAGTCCACGGGGTCACAAAGAGTCAGACCCAACTGAGTAACTAACACTTTCACACGTTCTGGGATTTAAAGCCTATTCCTGACAAAAGCTGAGACTATTCCCTTACTTATAAGGGCCAACAGGGCAAACGCAAGGGCTGTTGTGTTTCAGCAAGTAGTTGAAACAAATGTTCATTGAATGTACTAGCACTTAGCAAATTAACACTGATATGGAAAAGATACAGTGAAACCACATAAAAATGCTAATAGTGATAACATCTGGATCATAAACGTAGGGATCATCTTTATAACGAGAAGTTTCCAACAAGTCTCAAAAGTCAACAGAATATTAAAAAGAACTCATGTCCATGTGTTCATCATTTTATATGGGAAATATTTTATATCCTGGCATGCACTTTTTACTCCCAAATTTTCTAAATATACATTACTCTTTTTAGCATCAAAAACCAAACAATGTCTCCAAAAAGTGGCTTCACATTAACAATACATGTTTATTATAAGAAGGCTATACTTTATACAAGGGGATTTCCAGGTGGCCAAGTGGGAAAGAACATGCTTGCCAGTGCAGGAGATGGAAGAGACGTGGGTTTGATCCCTGGGTGGGGAAGATCCCCTGGAGAAGGAAATGGCAGCCCACTCCAGTATCCTCACCTGGAGAATCCCATGGACAGGGTAGCCTGGTGGGCTACAGTCCACGGGTCACAAAGAGTCGGCACAACTGAGCACACACACACGTACTTCATATAAAGACACCAACACAAAAGTAACGTGAATGATCCATCCCTGGTTCTCTCCACTGAAGATTCAGTCTCACCAACGGAGGGAAGGAGAACCAGCAGTGGGGAAAGCTGGGGCTGCAATTTCCTGCTCTCCCCCTGGTCCGGGCAGGGCCAGCGTGTGACGGGTACGGTAGACGGGGACGGGCCGGCTGCAGCGCCCGCACCCCTCGGCGGCTGGCTCTGCCCCAGACGCTGGCGGGGACTCATCCAGGCCGTGGTTGCGAAGGCGAGGGTGCGGCCGTGGCCTCCAGCCCTCCGCCCACCGGGAAGACGGCCGTGAATCACCCCCGCGCTCCATGCAGAAGACAGTTAATTTAGAAACGTGCAGTGTGTTCAGCAGGCACAGAACCAAGCCAAATGTTTGCAGTAATAGAAATTTCCATATGCTGTACAACCTTTAAAATATGTTATTTGCCGACACCAGCCTTCAACAGCGGGACCTTTCTCTGGGCCTGAAATGACAAGCTGTCTCCAGCCGCCAGTACTAACACGATGTTACAAACCATACACTATGTGCTCTCCGAGCTCCCAGGCGAGGGGCCCCCTCCCCTAGCGCCGCCCATTCTCAAAGGCGCCCTGCACCCCACCTCTGCCCCCAGAGCCAGGGTCTGGGAAGGGGATCCCGCAGAAAGAACCGAAAGATGCCGACTTTTCAGGCCAGAGCTACAGACAGGGCGCTCTCCAAAGTTTGTCTTGGGATCCCATGATTTCACACCAAATCAGTGTGCTAGAGTTATTATCAGTAGAACTTTATGTTAATAAGCATACTAGTATAGTATAATAGTAACAAGTATTCAAGCCACAGTTCACCCTCCTTTTCTTCCGGCAGTGCTCTGGGCATTTCAAGATGCCATTGGACCGGTCTACGTTAACGTGCAAGGGGAAGAATTAACAGAACTATCCAATGCCTGCCCGACTCTCCAGAGCAGCAGCTGCACTTCTGAGAAACTTTATTGAATAATATACATTTAGAAAAGCGCATTATCAAAATGCACAGTGATGTGACTTTTCATAAACTTGAACACACTTGTGCAGGCAGCACTGAGACCAAGACACGGAGATGACCAGCCCTGGGTCCGCCTTATGCTTCTTTCCAGTCACTGCCTCTCAACCAAGGATGACCGCTGTCCTGACTTAAAATAGCATAGACCAGTTGGCCTTGTTCCCGATTTAAATGTGTGTGTATGCCGACACTAGGTCACGTCCAACTCTTTGCAACCCCGTGGACTGACTGTAGCTCACCAGGCTCTTCCACCTATGGAATGTCCCAGGCAAGAATACTGGAGTGGGTTGCCATTTCCCCCTCCAGGGGATCTTTCTGACCGAGGGATGGAACCCACATCTCCTGCATCTGCTATACTGCAGGCAGATTCTTCACTGATGAGCCACTAGGGAAGCCTTCCTACCTAAACAGAATCATATAATATGCTGTTGTGTATGTCTGCCGTCTTTCACTCAACAGCATTTCTGTGAGGGTCATCATATCATCGTATGGAGCTGAAGGTCTTTATTCCCTTTGTTCTTCTATAGCATGCAACTGTGTGAATATAGAACAATGTATTTACCCAGTCTGCAGTTGAAGGGCATTTTTTGTTTTTTTTTTGGTCCAAATACAGCTTGAACATCTTAGTGCATCCTTTAAGTGAACATATAGACATGTCTTTGAGGGCTGCAAACCTTGGAGTGGAATGGCTGTGTTACCAAGTTTGTACACATTTGCCTTTATTAGATACCGTCCATTTTTCAAAGTGGTTTTATGAAGGTTCAGTTGGCTACGGAGCTTATGAAGTCTAGCATTTCTCTTTCGTTGCATCCTCCTTGCTAGGCTCACAGTGGTATTGCCCTGTGGTTTTTATTTGCACTTTTCGGGTATGTATCGCGGGAGATGATTATAGAGATACCCATTCTAGTTCAGTGTCCTCTCCTAGAAGTGACTTTCAGGGAAGCGATTATAGGTATCTAGATCAAGGTTTCTGAACTGTGGAACTAATGACGTTTAGGGCTGGACAATCTTTATTCTGGCAGGGGTGGGGGCTGTCTTGTCCACTGCAGGATGTGGAGCAGCACACCCACAGCTGTGACCTTCCAAAGTGACCTCAGACACTGCCAAGCATCTGTGGTTGGAGGGGGCCGCTGGAAATCTCGTTTGGTTGAAGACCATTCGCAGAGATGGGTCAGTCCTGCGAGGTCCTGGAGGTTGTACTCTGCTGGAAAAGGCCTACAGGAAACCAGATCAGCAGCAAGGCCAGGCCCGGTTCAGTGGAGCAGGAGGCCCAGGGAGCGCCTTCATCCTCCATGTTTGTCCCGCGAGGACGGGGGCAAAAGCTCACTTGCAATACAGGGAGAAGGTGTGGTCACCCCGTCACCATCATTCCAACCGAAAACCTCTGAGATGCTTCTGCGTGTTCTCCAAGCACCCTGCGCGGAAACACGGCCATTCGGAACGCGCCGAGCCGGCCGGGACCTGCCATCGGCAGAAAGTGGGAAAGCAAGCAGTTGAGCTGGATTCCTTTTATTTGGTAAAACTGCAATATAAAAGGAAAGGCAAGTTGCCAGAATATGTTTCTCTAATTCAACTTGCTTAGAGCAAATACACTTTGAGGCCAATGTGTATATATATATATATATATATATATATATATTTTTAATCAGCAAGGATATATGTCTGTGTGTGTGTGTGTGTGGGCGGGTGGGTGTGTGTGTGTGTATGGGTGGGTGCATTATACCAAGGGAGGCAAACAGGGACTGCAGTCTGGAGATAAACCAGAGTAAGCACGTGAGTCTGATTTTGTGAGCAACACCGCCCACCACTGTTTACAAGTAGGCTGAGGGCTCTGGAGCCGGGGACCTAGGTTTGAATCCCGGCTCTGCCACAGAATTGCTGAGTCATTTCATTTTATCTCACCTCCTTGTGCCCCAGTTTCCTCGTCTGTAACACAGGGTTGGAAGACTAACCTATCTCACAGAGCTCTTTGAGGATTACTGAGTAGCAAAGTGCTATAAGGCGCACAAGAGAGTGCCCGACAAGGGCAGCTGGTGGTCAGGGCCCGCACACACCGGCTCCCTAGTGTCCCGTCCCCTGGGCAGCGCTACCTTCGCTTAGGGAAGGGAAACAGATTCAGGAAGGCCAAGGACATCGCCCAGCGTCATTCGCTTCATTTCAGAAGCATGATACCTCAAACTCAGGCAGATTCCTCAGACTTTCTACTAGTCAGGATGACTCCGTCCTAAGGCAGGGAGCCCAAGGCTGTCTCCGCTTCACATGACTTCTCAGGAGTGAAGGGGGTGAGGACCACCCTGAATGGCTGCATTTCCATCCCATCTTCCTCTGCAGGAAGTGATCCCAATTCTGTCCCCAGTTACAAGGTCCCAAACACCTCGCTTCTGCTTTCGATTCTAACTTTACATTTTTTTCAGTGACGTAACAAAAGAACTGTCTTAATTGTATTAACTACTTTTTGTTATATAAGTGAAAGCATATAAACATGTCATAAAATCCACTGCTTTAAAAAAAAAAATTAGAGTAGGCTTAATGGCAATGGGGCGGCTGACTGAGTTATCTGAACCAGACAACTCCTTCTTCCACGCTCACGGAGGACTTGCTGCTGCGGTTGCTGTTGTTTCCTTGGGCTTATTGAACTGTGTCCCAACAACTTCTCCAGGAAGGCTTTCTGCTGTTATTTTAGCAAAGTGCCCTGGGCGGGGGGTGAGGGTGTGCAGTGGCAATCCCAGCGTTTGAAAGTAACTGGGGAGAAGGAGGGAGTGATGGCATTGACAAATATGACTTTACTCCGTGTGAATTTTGCAAGACAAATGGAATCTTTGGACCTGATGATTTTTGAAAACCGTTTGCGAGACGTAATTATACTCCCACGGAAAGTATTTGAGTGGGGCCAATCCTTCACTGCAGAAAATCCAAGGAGAAAATCAGGGGGCCTTTGGGCTGCACAAAGGCTGACAATAAGGCCTTATAAGTTAATTAAAGTCAGATTTATACCCTCAAGCCCGCATCATTCAGCAGACTTCCTAGGGCAGTTCAAGCTTTGTTACTCAGGAACTTGGCCGCACCTGTTGCGTTTCACTTAACACTGAATCTTAGCTGCCCAGAAAACAACATTAAACACGTGGAGGCTTTTGTGGCAGACCTCTTTGGGAAACCGTGACAACTCCCTCCAAAACAGGGATTCCTTGAGCGAGAGCTTGCGGTAACCTCTGTGCTGTCTGAACTCGGGCTCTCAGCTCGGGTCTCTTGCTGTTCAACATTGCAGTGTTTATCTCCACGCAGGCCTTCATCTGTTTGTTTCATAAGAGTGGGACGTACAGTTGGCCCCACGCGGCGCAGAAGAGAAACAGCCGGCCTGCGCGTCTGCACCTGAGCAGGGCGGGTCCTGGCCAGCCCTCTAGACGAGGGGCATCTCTTCCCCCCAGCCCAGGTCGCCGTTGTCCGTATTTCCCGGTACCCACAGCTGACGCAACGGCTCCAAAGTCTTTCTGCGCGACCTCCATCCATGCCCATGACGCCTCCAGCAGGAAAGCGGTGACCGAGTCCTGCTGCTGAGGGAATCTGCTCAGGTCGCAGGGGAGGCGCACCCAAGCTCCCTCGGCTCCCAGCTTCTTAAGGGAAGGCAGAGAGGGAGGGCGACTTCCCGCAGCCGGTCCTTCTCTCTCCTCGCCCGAGCTGCCTGCCACAGCCAGCAGCAGTGCCCAAGCTGCGGGCGCCCCGTGTGAACAAGGGGAGGTCCAGGGCCCCCCGCACCGGCCCCTTGGGGAAAGCCGGGCTAGGCCCTTCCGAGCCCTTCACGGAAGCAGCTCTTTATCTGGTGGGTCAGTGCAGAGGCTCCAGGGCCCGGCGGCGCACATCATCCAGGGCTGAAAGTCCCGAAACCAAAGTGACCAATGAGGGTGAGGCCGGAGACACGCTTCTGTGGGTTCAGCTGCTAGTGCTGCTACAGTTTCCTCCCAGAAATGCCCCTGTGTCCTCAGGACTGTGAGCCCAGGTTTTGTGCACCCTCTCAGGGACACCAAACAGCCTCACCCAGAGCTACTTACACCTGGAGAGCTCAATGTTTGCCCTACCGTATATATATCTACACATAGATATATACATCATATGTATCATAGATATACATGATCTAAATGTACTATATGTATATATGTGTGATTATATGCATATATGATACATGTATCTATGATATAGATCTATATATAGATAGATATAGATCTATAATATAGATCTATGTTATATATATATCATATTATCTGTGATATACATAGATCTACAATACGCATCTACCTACACAGATCTATGTATAGAGAGATCTATGATATAGGACATTATAGATCTATATTATATACTATAATATAATATATATCTATAATAATATCTATATTATAGATCTATAATATAGGTCTGTATTATATATATTATGTATATTATGACATAGATCTAGGATATAAATATATGAATCATATATGATATATTATATATGTATATCAGTTTATTTATATAAAATATATACAAATACCCCCAAAATATATATACATAAATATACAAAATAGGTTTACAAGCAACACTTACCAGGCAAACACTTTCTCCTTGGTAATACAACATAACTTTCTCTAAATGCTTTATCTTCCATATAAACCGCTTTTTACAGAAATTCATATTGCTCAGAGAAATACACTTATACTTCCTGAAAGTACCATAAATATATTATTTGCAAGAATTTCCCCTTGAGGAAGAGTGTGATGATAGAAATCAAATGTTTCTACAAGCCTCTTGATTTCATGAGATTCTAGAATACGTATTTCTCTTTTTCATGGATAATTAGATATGTTAATAAAACTGAAAACATCACTTTAGAATAGAATTTCCTAGGTGAAAGCAGACCTGACTGCAGGAACAAAGTAAACATTTATTTTTCTATCAGTTACCATCATATGAACTGAATTTTAAAAAAGAAAATGTTGAATCTAACCACTCCATCTTGCTGATTCTGCTTCCTGATTTACAGGAGGTTCCTGTATTAGAGAAATTTTAAAGACATGGACTGTCCACACGCTGCTTCAGTGTTGGGGTAGCTCCCCAGGTACAATTTGCTTACAAACGTCTAACGTGTTCCAGTCAACAAAACCCAGTCAACTTTCTCTGGCTGCTCCCAAGCTGTATCTGGAAAAGATGTCCCAGGATTGAAACTGGCACACCTACCCAAGGCGCAGGGACTGGTCCTTTGAAAATATCAGTAAGGTGATGATAAACTGAATAGGATTTTAACATCAGGCAAACTTTAAGTGTCACTGGCCATCTGCCAACTAAGACTGCTTCCAGTCTTTCACTAACCCTCACAGTGACTCCATGAAGCTTCCCCGAGAGGCACACTCTTCCTATCACCATGATCCAAAGATGGAAACAGAGCAGATGACGTACAAGCAGCTACAGAGCTCATAAGAAACAGGATCGGGTTAAAACCCGCACTGCCCGACGCTCAGTTCCTGGGGGTCTGCACACACGATGTCACTAGAGCAGTAATTAGCGCCTCTATCATGCTACAGGATTATCATTTCTTTTTTGTGGCTGAAATAATTAAACTTGACTACTGTGGTATGACCTTGGTTCTATTCGCCATGCTGTTCCCTGGATCTTTAGGAGTTATTTGCTACTCATTGCAAGTTTGCACCCTTAAACAACATCCCTCCCATCCTCACGCCTTCAAGCCCGTGTAAACACCATTTTACTCGCTGTTTTTATGAGTTTTGTTCTTTTAGATTCCATATAAAATTGATTACTGTTTGCCTTTGTCTGACTTAGTATAACATCCTCAAAGCCCATCAATGTTGTCACAAATGGCAGGACCGCCTTTCTCATGGCTGAACAATATTCCAGAGTGTGTGTGTGTGTGTGTGTGTGTGTACATAAACTTTTTTCAGTGCTAATTTCCTTCTCTTTGATTTTATTACATATTTCCTTTTATTCTTTCACTTTAAAGCCTTCTACCTGAATGCTATTAATTGGGCCTCTGCCCATCTCTCTCACTGCACTGGAGTCTCTTGAGGGTCATGGGTCCTCCTCACATTTTCTCACCCCCGATAGGACCTGCACAATGACTTCTACCTATTTGGTTTTTTCAAAAATACTTTTAAATTTAAGTATAACTTAATTACAGAGAAATGCATCAACTGTAAGTATTTAGTCATAAATTTTCGCTAAATGAACACATCACTGCATGCGTGCTAAGTCACTTCAGTCTTGTCCGACTCTTTTGGACCCCATGGACTAATAGCCTGTCAGGCTCCTCTGTCGTTGGGATTCCCCAGGCAAGAATACTTGGAGTGGGTTGCCGTGCCCTCACCCAGGGGGTCTTCCCAACCCAGGGATCAAACCTGCGTCTTTTACGTCTCCTGCATTGGCAGATGGGTTCTTTACCCCTGAGGCCACCTGGGAAGCCCAACACATCACCCGTAGTGAATAAAATTATTACCAGCCATCCGGAAGCCTGTTATATCAGGATCTCCCAACAAGAGAGCTTCCTGAATGCTACCATGTATGTTCCGCCTGCCTTTGGACTTCTTGCATGGAAACACGCAGTCTGTATGTCTGGATTCTTTCCTGCATCTTGGTACTGTGAGGTCTGCCATTTTTGTGTGGCAGTATTTTGATAGCCACCATATTTTAATACTATTGCAGTGTATGAACGCACCATCGGGTACCCCTCCATTCACCTGTTAATAGACACTCAGATTGTTTCCAGTTTGGGGCCGCTGAGAACAGCGACTCTGTCAGCGGTCTTGTGCGTGTCTTTGCTACACATGTGTAAGCACTCCTTCTGGTTATATATCTAGGACTGGAATTGAGGCATACGGGATACACATGTTCACTTTTCGTCGATACTGACAGTTTTTCAAAGTGATTGTACTCAACTCCCAACAGTGATAAGGGTTAAAAATGTTCAACAATATCTTTGTATTTCGCCATCCTTTTGGTGTATAGCAGTATCACAACATGGTTTTAATTTCACTTCCTAGTGAACAGTGAGATGGAACATTTATTTTATAGGCTCAGCTTTTTGAGGTGCCTATTCATGCCTCTTGCCTATATTTGTATTTTTCTTTCTTTTTCCTGCTGACTTTCAGAAACTATACATTATACACTCAAACATTCTAAGTTTCATATGTTGTAAATACTTACCCCCGATCTATGGTTTCCTGATGTCAAAGTGAAGTTTTAAGATCTTTATGAACAGAAGTTCCTAATCTTAATGCAATTAATTTATCAATCTTTTCATTCATGGTTCATTTATGGTTTCATCTGATTCCTAAAAAACAAATCATTGTGAACCACACAGTTATATTTATAATAGAGTTTTCCAGTTTTCTTCTACCAGTAATCAAAGAGGGATGCAATACACACACACAAACACACACACACACCTTTTCCACGTGCATTATCCATTGACCAAACACACTCACTGATCTGCAGTGCTACCTCTGTCAAAAGTCAAGTGCCCACGTGCGATGGGTATTTTTCTCACTCTCTGTTCTGCTCGATTAGCTTATTTTTCCTTCTGTTGACTCCATGATCTTTTTGATCCTGTAATTTTAGTTCAAGTTTCAATGCTCAGTAGTAGATGATCTCCAGCTTTTCAAGATTTTAGGACTATTCCTGAGCTGCAAACAGAACCCATCTTCCTCAAAACTGTATGCAAGTAGGGAAATAAATGGTGAGAAGAAATAAATAATAAATATTACTGTTGGTACAATGATAAGTTCTGTGGAGAGAAACACGAGAAGGGATTAGAGAGTGGCTGGTCCACGGATGGGGGATGTTTTCCATGGGACACTTCAGGAAATGCTCTCCAAGGAGATGACTTGGAGACTTCCAGTGCAAGAATGATGACTTGGGGCTTCCAGTACAGAAGGAGAGTGAGGACACAGCCCTGTGACAGGAGACAGGGATGGAGGGAGGCTGCAGGGAGGGAGGCAGAAGCCAGCGTGCCTGGGGAGCGTCAGTGAGGAAGAGCAACCGGAGGGAGACTGGAGAGGGGTCGGCAGGGCCGGCTCAGGGAATCCTGTCTCATTCTAGCACTGAGCAAACAGCAAACGCTTTTTCAAAGGCAAATTGGCAATGTTTATAAAAAAAAAAATAATAATAAAAATCTCATATCTAACTCAGTAGACCCATTTACGGAAATATATTCCAGGAAACGTATTCCTCCCTAGGCCCTACAGTGATTATTTTAAACATTCCCAGTCTCCAAAACTTCCCCATCCCACCTCCCCATCCCTACGATCGTCCCTCTTCCGAGGGGAGGAACGGACCCGCTGGGTTTCAGACGAACAGCGACCTGCTAGGGCACACTCCTGAAGGTCTGCGTCCTGACCCAGTGCCTCCCTGCGACCCACCCTGGCCTCCCCCACCTCTTCCTCGCCGGGGGCCCTGATGCTGCTGAGGCTGCCTCTCTGCGCTCGCTGACCCATGCCGCCTGCCACCCATTCACTCATCTCTCCGCTATTGTCCGCGTGTTCAACTGCTAAGCCATGTCCCACTCTTTGCGATCCCGTGGACGGTAGCCCACCAGGTTCCTCTGTCCATGGGGTGTTCCCAGCAACCATAACTGGAGTCGGTTATCACTTTCTAACTCCAGATGATCTTCCCAATGGAGGGATCGAATCCAAGCCTCCCGCATTGCATGCTGAGTGCTAATTCGCTTCAGTTTTGTCTGACTCTTTGCGACCCTATGAACCGTAGGCCGACAGGCTCCTCTGTCAGTGGGATTTTCCAGGCAAAAATACTGAAGTGAGTTGCCATGCCCTCATCCCGGAGACCTTCCTGACCCAAGGATCAAATCCGAGTCTCCTCCATTGGCAGGCGGGTTCTTTACCGCTGAGCCACCAGGGAAACCCCCTCCTCTTGTATGATCTTCCAGTTCTCCTGCTCGGCCAACTCCTTCCCTTTGACCATTCACCTCACTCAGAATTCAACCACCATTAAAGAAGCAAAGCAAACCCCCCTCCGTGCTTTCTCTTCACCCTCTGAGCCAGCGCTGTTCCAAGGTGATTCTCCACCCCTACTGACTACCTCCTCACGTCCATTCATTCCCAGACTTCCCACCATCTCTCTCTTCTCCCATCCCTGCATTTGAAAACTCTCTGGGAAATGTCTCCAGCGTCCTCACTGTTACTGCATCTTTCTAAAAATCCAACCTCCTGCTGTGGGTCTGCTTCAGGGGTGGCCTTGATTTCAGGAAGCAAGCGCAGAAAGCCACCCAGGAACTGTGGAACACGGTTCCTGAATGTTTTATGATCCTCCTTGTAATGAGGCCTTAATTATAACTTTCTTTTACACTGCTCCTGGTAGAGATGTTATAAGCTGTTTTTAAAAGAACATTTGCAATACCTTAGTTTGGATTAATTCCATGTGTACATCTTAGAAAAAGAAAAACATGAGGGTCCAAGTAATGGGTCAACAAGCAAACAACCTGTGATTAGGAAAGGAAAGTTGCTGAGTATAAGCCAGGAGGAGGAATTGCTGATTCTACAGAGGGGGAAGGCAGAAAACTTGTAGGACGTAACTCTGGACGGTGGGTGGACTCCTCCCGATGACAGGACAGAGCACAGAAGACAGGGACAACTGAAGACACGCTTTTGTTGTGCATGATTCACTCTAAGGACCTACTGGAAGCTGGGCTAGGTGTACGCCTGTGTTTCCTTGGGGGTGGAGGCAGGGCTGTCTCGTCTTTGTTCTTGCCTAACCAAGGACTCCATCTTCGTGAATCTGGGCAAATAGACTGTTTAATGAAATGGAAAACCCAAAATAAAAGTATTCGCCCAGGCAAGAGATGCCACCTTCTATTCATTTCTGATGCATCCAGTTTCTCAATGCAGCTGGGCCAAGCTGCAGGATAAAGTACATAGAGTAAAATTATACAGACTTGCAAAAATTCTGATTTGAATTCAGGGTATTAATAGCAGAAGGAATGTTCTTCTGGGAGTAATCTAAGTGTTATATTTACCTTTGGTTGGCGAATATTTGCAGCGAGGAATTTCAAATGCAAATATTTTAAAAGCATAGTGTGTTGGTAGAGAGACACTGTGGGCACTTCTGTTTTCCTTAAAAAAAGGTTTTTCTTGACTTTTTATTGGAATCCTAATGAGACCATAATTACGACAGCAAAAGGGAGGGAAATGCAGCTGTTAAAAGCCTGGTGTTACTGTATATATATAGTCCTTGCACTAAATTATAAAAAAAATCTAAAGCCATTCTAAATAGGGGGGAAAAGCATGATTTAGCAAAGTAAATGTTAAAACCTTATATCCTGGGTGCGCATAGATTTTTTTTAATGTAGATTAACATAGATTTAACATAGATTAACATAGATTTTTTTTTTAATGTAGATTAATTAACATAGATTTCGGAGAAGGCAATGGCACCCCACTCCAGGACTCTTGCCTGGAAAATCCCAGGGATGGAGGAACCTGGTAGGCTGTGGTCCATGGGGTGGCTAGGAGTCAGACACGACTGAGCAACTTCACTTTCACCTTTCACTTTCACACACTGGAGAAGGAAATGGCAACCCACTCCAGTGTTCTTGCCTGG
>CM035286.1:57952204-57994401 GCA_020226075.1 Hydropotes inermis | reverse complement strand
AAAAAAAAAAAAAAAAAAAAAAAAAAAAAAAACACTTGAAAAAAAGGCCAGCCTTTGTTTTTGTCCTTTCCACCTGTGTCCAACCTCCCTAAATCTAGGTGTTATGATGTTATGATTATGAAACTAAACACTTTCAGAGGCTAAAGATTCAATTATCTCCTCAGCTACACCCCCGCTTAGAAGTGCTGGATGTCTGTGCGTGGAGACTGTGTATCTTCAACATGGAATGTGGACGAGGGAACAGGTAGCTGCTAATAGAGGACTTGTGATCACAAGTTAGTTCCCTGGTGGTTCAGACGGTCAAGCGCCTGCAGTGTGGGAGACCAAGGTTCAATCCCTGGTCAGGAAGATCCTCTGGAGAAGGAAATGGCACCCCACTCCAGGATTCTTGCCTGGAAAATCCCATGGACCGAGGAGCCTGGTGGGCTACAGTCCATGGGGTCGCAAAGAGTTGGACACGACTGAGCGACTTCGCTTTCACTTGCGATCACAGGGACCTTTGCCTTCTGGTTCAAAGCAGATATCAGCCTTTCTGCTACACTAGACCAAAAGAAGCATTGTGTCCCTTGAAGAAAGGACCATGATCAATTGGATGCAATTCATTTTTTAAAAAATTTGACAGTTCCCAAATGGCCCTCTAATTCTTCTGGTTGTGCCCTGGACCTAGATTCAAGCAAATGGATGTTTTAGAACAAGGAGGATGTTCGGAGCACAGACTAAGCAAAGGTGCTCAGACTGACAGGTCATAAACAGTGCTTGTTAACTAGAAGCGGCTGGGTAACTAGAAGCAGCTTGTTAACTAGAACCAGCTTCCTTCAACCAGAAGCTGGGGTGGTGGGGGTGGTTTAGTCAGTAAGTTGGGCCTGACTCTCGCGACCCCAAGGACCGTGGCCCGCCAGGGTCCTCTGTCCATGAGCTTTCCCAGGCAGGAGTACTGGAGTGGGTTGTCTTCTCCTTCTGCAAGAAGTCAGGGTGGAGGCGATCTAACCCGAATCCTCTTTTCCCTCCTCTGATGGGGAGAATGAAGCTGTGAGTTAGCACAGCAGTGGGGGAACGCCCACCAGTGAAGAACAGTGAGGCTTCCAAGGGTGGAAATGGATTCACGGGAGCCTGGCACACTCCCGAGCTTCACCCAGCACTTCCTCACGGGCACTGCCTCAAGCCTGACTCCCCTGCACGGGAATGGAGCCTTCAGGACACGGTTAAGATGAGCACCGAAACCCTCCTCCCATCTCATTGTACCCTGAGAGAGGAGAACACTGCTCTCATGGCTAATAAACTACATTTATGTCTCACATGCTGATAAGCGTGAGTCTCCGATACAACCACCCAGTCACCTTTCAGATAGATGTCTTAGGAGCCTAAAGTTCTCAGCCCTGGGAGAGCTGAATTGCCACCACTCCCAGAATTTACAAAATTGTTGGAGAACAGTGTGCTCTGAGTGTGGTGACTGTGTCTGCTTATATGACAGATGAATAATCCACGCCTGAAGAGCCAGCTATTGTCAGAGAGCTGTTATCTAGTAGTACGTAACACAAGAGAGGTGCCTTCAGAATGAGCTGAGGTTGTGTTAGAAGTCTGGGGTTTAAAGAAGAGGATAAAAGTTGCTTTTCACATCTTTACTTCCCTAGTGGCTCAGATGGTAAAGAATCCACCTGCAATGCAGGAGACCCAGGTTCAATCCCTGGGTTGGGAGGATCCCTGCTCCAGTATTCTTGCCTGGAGAATCCCACGAACAAAGGGGCCTGGTAGGCTACAGTCTGTGGAGTTGCAAAGAGTCAGACACGACTGAGCGACTAGCACTTCACATATTGACTAATTGTAGACAGTATTATTTATTCTGAGATGTTTAAATAAGTCTATTTGATAAATTCAGCATATTCATTTTAAATGAATTACTGCCAGTTATTATTCAGATTCTGATACCCCCACCCCCATAACAGCCCCCAATGCTGGCATACATTTCTTTCCCACTTCAAGAATCTTCAGTTCAGTTAGTCGCTCAGTTGTGTCCAACTCTTTGTGACCCCATGGACTGCACCACTCCAGGCTTCCCTGTCCATCAACTCCCGGGGCTTGCTCAAATTCATGTCCATCGAGTCAGTGATGCCATCCAACCATCAGCTCAGCTTTATCTTCAATTACCCTTTGTTTACCTCCCAGGAGCCCCCTTGTCTCAGATCAAGCTGCCATAGTAAAACTCCATAGACTGGGCAGCTTAAACGATAGGAATGCATTTGCTCGCAGTTCGGGAGGCTCAGAAGCTTGAGGTGAAAGTGGCAACAGAATTGTTGTCTGCGAGACCTCCCTCCTGGGCTGCAGCTGGCTCCTCTCGCTGGGACCTCCCGAGGACTGTCTTTGGTGCCTGTGTTTGGAAAGAGCACCGGCTTCCCCCCCTTTTATGCCCCCCCCCCCCCCAGGGCCTAATGAATTAGGGCCCTCCCTCCTGACTTCATTTAGCCTTGAAACTGAAAGCGTTAGTCGCTCAGTCATGTCAGAGTCTTTGGGAACCCATGGACTTAAGCTCGCCAGGCTCAGAGCTCTGTCCTTGGGATTCTCCAGGCAAGAACACGAGAGTGAGGTGCCATGCCCCCCCCCCAGGGCATCTTCCCGACCCAGGGGTCTCCTGGGATCTCCTCCCTTACAGAAAGATTGTTTTTTACTGTCTGAACGTACCTCCTAAATGCCCTGATACCCATATCAGCCATATCTCAGTTGGAGCTTCAACATGTTAATTTGGGAAAGGGGCACAATTTAGTCCATAGCATCCCCTCCCAATAATGCACAGATTGTATCCATGTCTTGACGACTGCAAATTCCTTGCTTAAGGAAACAGTCACACTCCCCAAATGATGCCAACATCACCCTGAAAGCAGGCACCCAGCACAACCGAGATGCGCCGACAAACCACCTTCCCCTCCGACGGAACGTGTTCTCGTCGGCACTCAGATGTCTCTGCGGTTGCCTGCCGCCCCGGCTCACTTCTCTGCTTTAAAAACGGCACACCTCAGACTGTGCTTCTGATTACAAACCTGTCTGGCTCCCAAGTCACAGAACAGCAGCAAATTATAACTAATCGGTGTTTTATGGACATAATTAAACTGTGCACTTACAAATAAAATGCAGCACTTAAAATCAGGCCCCCGTTTCTCAAAGCTGCATTAATATTTATAAAATGATTATTGCAGACAGGCACATTCTTTCACTGCTTACTAGGGCTCACAGTATCTACGCAGGGCAGTAAATTCTTAATTATCACAGACGCCGAAGACCATGGTTCCTTGGTCCCCCAGCCTAGTCCTGACAGCTTCCCACCTTTCAAGGCCTCTTTTATGGAGAAGCTCCTGGTCTTTTTCACTTCCCCACCTTTCTATTCCCAAGAGATGCTACCTTAAGAGTCACCCTTGAGAGCACGTTGGAGGAATTATGACCGTCCCTTACAACTCCGTGGAATATGGGGAACGAAATGGTTCACCCTTGGCTCAGGGAGGCTCCTCTGTGAATTCTGCAGCTCAGATGATAACAATTTCTCTCCCTCAATGCCCCCATGGCTGTTTCCACCAGACCACCACCATCGTCTCTTATTAGCCCATACAAGACTTGTAATTTCTCGATGGAATTTTTGTAGGGGTAAAAATCACGTACTTATATAATGGAGGTGGGAATTGATTTACATGGCGATAGCATGCGCTCCAAAGCGATACAGTATTTTAGAAACAGTCATTAGCCCAAAAGGAAATTTTAAATGGTAACAGTGAGCCAAGCCCACCAGCTGGCAGCGTAGCAGAGCCCAGACGGGACAGCACACTTGGCCAAGAGCACGTCCATCTCCCAGCCCCTGTGGAGGCTCAGGTTCCTTTACACGTGGCAGGATGCTATTTCCTGATGCACACAGAATAAGAAAATGGTTTTGGGGGAAGCACTCGCAGGGCTCCAACCGTATCAAATAGCTTCTCACAAAATATCTTGATGACCTAACTGGAAATTCATCGGAAGTGTACAGATGATGTTTACTTTGTGAAAATGTTCTTTTCATAGAATTATGTCCTAGGTAGGGGGACCTGTGGGATGATCCAGTCTAAATCTTCCATTATACTTGAAAGTACCAAGGTAAAGTGAAATTGGTTGTCTGCGGTTGATCAGTTATATGCTCAGAAAAAAAGTTAGCAGACAGGAGAAGCAGCGTTGTCTCTGTGTAGAGGGATTCAGCGAGAACTTGCATACATGTGTACTTAATAGAAACAACTGGCATTTGGGCTTCCCTGATGGCTAAGATGGTAAAGAACGCCTGCAATGCAGGAGACCTGAATTCCATCCCTGGGTGGGGAAGATCCCCTGGAGGAGGGCATGGCAACCCACTCCGGGATTCTTGCCTGGGAAACCTCGTGGACAGAGGAGCCTGGCGGGCTACAGTCCATGGAGTCGCAAAGAGTCGGACACGACTAAGCAACCAAACATGCACGCTGACAACAGCAGTCGAGAAAGTGAGAGAAAAGGCAATCCCGCCGATCCTAATGCATGACCACCGTGCGTTGTGAACTCAGAGCGCCGAAGCCGACATCTCCTCTATAGGTTTCTTACATCGGGCTGTGGGTGCTGAAATGCCCACCGTTAGAATCCTGCTGTGGACCTGAGATTTTTATCACCGCGGAAACTCAATTACATGCAAGCAATTTTGTATACAGAATGAAGACTTAGCTCATTCTTACAGCAGCATGAATGAGATGATCAGCATATACAAGAGTGAGACAGGAGAAGCAGATGGATTGGGAAGAGGCTGAGGGAAACTGGAGAGCTCTGGCGTCTCATCCATCTGCCTAACAGAAAAAAGCAAGAGTGTGCAAAGGATGGGAAGGGCTGGGGCGTCAGGACATTTGAGGCTTGTGTAGCAGAAACATGAGAAAGGATTTATAAGAGAAAGTCAGAGAGGTGCCAAAAAAGAACCTTTCCTTCTTGGTCATTCAGGATAGGCTGATGGGCATCTGTTCAATGAATAAGAAATATCAAATTCCTTCTAAGCAAGCAAACTTGAAAGAAGATCAGTAGCAATTTAAATAGCAATCTCTTTAAGGAGAAGGACATGGAACTTGGGGTCAGGCAGTATAGCACACATCTTTTACTACACCATTGAATAGCTGCATGTTCTTGAGAAAATCATTTAAAATCGAGCATCGGTATCTTTCTATGTAAAGCAAGGATAACGTGCTTTCCAGGAGTACTTACAAAAATTGTGTCTGATATAAATGCGGCAGATATTCAAGACCTAGTACATGGAAGAACTAAGGAGGGGATTCTCTGTGGC
Organism: Hydropotes inermis; assembly: GCA_020226075.1. Classification (NCBI taxonomy): domain Eukaryota; kingdom Metazoa; phylum Chordata; class Mammalia; order Artiodactyla; family Cervidae; genus Hydropotes; species Hydropotes inermis. The sequence goes on along the minus strand of CM035286.1, from coordinate 57,989,099 downwards.
TGGAAACTTTAACAATTATAAATGGAACATCCTCAATTGCCAAAGTCCAGTCTAAACATTCTGGAAAATCCTCAAAGGATGGGACTTCCAACGCCCTGCTCCCATCCAGTTTCTACACCAGTTTTTTCTTGGCAGCATTAAAACTCAGAATCTCTCTTTCAGCCCACAAAATGCCCGATGAGGGTCAGTTAGGAGGACGATTGCTTGCGGAAACAGTAGGTCACAAAGCCTGGGGGGATCTGGGGACACAATGTAAGGCGATCTCTCCCTTCATGTCCTTCCTTCTGCCCACACTGTTTATGTCCTTTAGAGGCCCGAGCACTTGGTGCGGAGCTGAGAGCAAGTGGAGTGCGCAGGACTCTCACCTAAGACCTGCTGGCTCCTCTTGAGAAAGTTCTGAGCTTCGCCGAGGCATCAACGCTCAGCTGGTATTTACATCATCACTTGATGTTTACCACAGCGTCCTCTGTGAAATACACTCAGCGAAGGTTTTGTCACAGGGGACCTGAGATTTGCACACAAAAAGAGAAATGCCAGGAGACCAACACGTAGCAGCACTTGGTTTTCAGGAAGGAATTATCTGGGAACTGTGTGCCCACTTTCCAAGGGACAGTAAGCACCCAGGAATTATCCAGAGGGATGTGTGCAATTCTGACACTAGACTTTGGCAGATAACGTGGGCAGGAATGTGGCTCAGGACACAGACTTGCCAGCTCTCATGATTCAAAAAAAAAAAAAAAATGATGAAATTTAAAAAATTTTTTCACATATTTGTTTTCTCCCACTATTATTTTATAGTCTTGAAAATGGTGATTTCTTTAAGTCAGTGATGAACTATATAATATTTACATTTTACTCAACAGATTCCCTGACTGCCAAATCTGATCCCTGCATATGTGTTTGGGCGTTCCTGATACACCACAAATAGAATCCTTATACAGCGTAACATTGTATACAGGTAGTGTGATTGGGTGGGATTTTCAGTGTTGGAAGAAAATTTATGACAAACCTAGACAGCGTATTAAAAAGCAGAGACATGACTTTGCCAACAAAGGTCCATCTAGTCAAAGCTGAGGTTTTTCCCATAGTCATTATGGATGTGAGAGTTGGACCATAAAGAAGGCTTAGCACCAAAAATTGATGCTTTTGAATTGTCGTGCTGGGGAAGACTCTGGAGAGTTCCTTGGACAGCAAGGAGATCAAACCAGTCAATCTTAAATGGAAGGATTGATGCTGAGGCTCCAATACTTTGGCCACCTGACGTGAAGAGCCAGCTCACTGCGCAAAGTCCCTGATGCCGGGAAAGACTGAGGGCAGGAGGAGAAGGGGATGACAGAGGATGAGATGGTTGGATGGCATCACTGACCCAATGGACATGAGTTTGAGCAGGCTCTAGGGGACAGTGAATCACAGGGAAGCCTGGTGTGCTGTAGTCCGTGGCGTCACAGAGAGTCAGACATGACTTAGCCACTGAACAGCAACAAGAAATACCACGAGTGGGTACTTTTAGGTGATCATCTTTAGATGCCCTGGTCCCCCACCCCTATCGCATGACATTAAAAGAAGCAGCTTATGGACATCCTAAGTAGTTACTGCGAGAGGACCAGTCTCCCTGTCAGCAGGCTGCCGTCCATCCCAGGAGAGAAGCCGCCACGGAGCAGGCCCCATTCGGCCTTGCTGGTGCCGCCGGGGGCTCCCTGCACGCCCCCTGCAGTGTCCACAGGCCCCAGCCCCTCCGCGCGCCTTCGTCACGAGCCATCCTGCCTCATCTCGCTCTCTTCAGCTTTTGCCAGCCCTGCGGCTGCTCTCCTCGACCCACCTTCCATCACTGAACTAGTGGCTGTGAGTTCTGTTCTTGTCTGTGTCTACATCCGTCTGTCTGCCTCTTTCTAGATATAAAATTTTTCAATAGTAAACATAAACACACTTTGTTGTTAAAACTGAAGATAAGGTAGAACATAAAAACTGGGCTTCCATATGTGCACAAAACAGATATTTATGAAGATCACAAGGTGGGTAAAATCCCGCACCCCGTTTTTCCTCTACCAATGGCACTGCAGATGGTTTGACAATTCCATGTGCCGATGCATGCTCACATCTCCGTTTTGATTTCTGGTCCCTTCGGTTTGATGCTTATTCACACAATTTGTTTAGCTTCTGGCTCCACCATCCCTTCTTCAGTGTCTTGCTCTATTTTTCACTCTTGGCTCCAAGTCTGCAGATGAAGGTTACCAAGGCTGGGCTCCTACTGCAATAAAACCGACTGAAATATGCGATCCTGGATTGGATCCAGGACTTGGAAAAAAATCATTGTAACGACTTTACTGGGCCAACAGATGAAGAAGGAACAATCTACATAGATAACAGCATCCCTGGTTAAAAACAGACAAACAAAAAACAACCTTCCCCCCCAAAGGGAAAAATAACTTCGGTCAATATTCTTTAACAACGGAATGGAATATCCTTATTATTAAAAGAAAACATGCACTTAAGAATTTAGAATTAAAGGAGCAGAATTTCTAGAACTCACTCTCAAATAGTTAAAAAAAAAACAGATAAAGTATAAATGGTAAAATGGTGACAACTGATATATTTGAGTAGAAGGTATATAGGAACTTTTCTTGAAATTTTCTATAAGCTGTAATTATACCAAAATAAATGTAAGTTTAAATACAGTACACGAGAGAGAAAGGATATTTTTGTCTAATGGTCCATCTTTGCCCCTTGGAGTTAAATTAAGCATATTAGGATAAAAATCCCTCAGAAGTCATCAAGTACCATTCATCTCACTTGGAAAACAAAATCAAAAGTAGTTGCTCTGTCTAAAACAAATGCATTTCCAATTCTCTGTCTTAAACACTACACAGGCCTTGATCTCTGTTGCTGGGAAATGAATAAAATTTGGTTGCTTGAGATTTCTCTACTCCAGAATTTATATTAAAATTTACCTGAAAGATAATGAGCAAGAATTTAATTTCTTATAATGGAAACAAGAGATGACAGACAGCTCAGTTCAGATTCCAGACATCATAAAATCCTTTCTAAAATGAACGGTAGATAGACTGAAACATAACACACACGCGCACACACACATGCACACACTCTTACATTTAAACCCAAGACTACAGACAGTTTCATTTTTGTAAAGACTGGTATTGTGTGGACAGTTTATGGTTTTCAGTAACACGGCAACATTCGCTATGTGTATAATAGCAGCATCTAAAATGACATAATAAAAAAAGAATTATCTGTGATTAGAAGTGAACTGTTAAAGCTACTCTGGTCAGTGCCAAAAATCAAGAGAGTTTATTATTTCAGTAGCTGCAGTGAAAAACCCCTCTGGGCGCCTAGAAAACCTACCCCCTGAGCTTTTCACCCATCCTCCTCACTGACACGGTAATGGGCTTTGTTAAATTCAAAGACAGTTACGTCAGCAATTTGTGGTCTCTCGTGGATTTTCCAGGCCTATAAAGCACACAAATTATACCCAAATATTGGCCTGAAAAATTAGTAAGCTATAGGGTTTGTGTTATTTTAGCCAAGCTTTACTGGAGTAAAAGAAACTCAGGGACCCTAAAACTCAGTAGTTTCTTCACTGCTTTATTATTTTCTTTTTTGGTGGGCTGATTCTCATATGTTAATGCTGGGTGTTTTTTTTTTTTTTTCCTCTTCTTTCTTTTTTTCTTCATTATTACATGATTTTTATTATTTTTGTCTTGCTTGCTTTTCTTTGACACCCGAGGACAATTTTGGCAGCTGTTAATTAACACTGCATTTCTTGCGCCTTTATAAAACTCTGTTCTTTGGCTTTTGCTTAGGATTGAGTGATTCAAAAAATATCTAAAGTTATCTTACATTTCTAGAATTGCCCATGAATATCCTTGAACATTACACTGCCCGCGTTACAAGTCACAGATACCTGGAAGGTGATATATTGATATAATTCCATACGTTGAGTGTGAAACAACAGTTCAGTGGAGTCATAGCTTGAGGCCGGGCCAGGTAAGAAGCCTGCAGTGACTAAACTACTAACTTCACAGCTAAGAGAATGAACCTCTGCAGTGATTTAATGACCAAAAGCACTTGAAGGAGAAAAAACCTGAATCAGCACCAGATCCGCACTTAGAAGCTTTGCACTTCTGTGGCCAGTTTCTTCTTGACTTTTAAATTTGCTGATACTTTTGTACTTTACAGTGAAATGCAAGTATGGAAAAGCAGCACATCTACACAGCAGAAGGAGTTAAGCTGAACGCCCTTATAAACAGCCACCCCAGGAAGCCTCCTTGTCTCCCATTCCCATCACAACTCCTCCATCTCCATAAAGAACCATCATTCTGACTTTTACAGCAATAAAGATACGAGGAAGTACTTGCTATAAAAGAGGACAGTGGCTATTTGTGGCCAAATTGGTAAGCCTCGTTTTCTCCACTGGAGTACTGTGTAAAAACGGTATTGGCACTAACACACACACAGTGGCGTTTGGAAAAAGAAAGCATAATAAACACACACAAGATAACTTTTTCACGAGTCCTACAAGCTGTAAAGCTCTCTACCAAGAGACATCATTCTTATTTGACTTACAGAGTCTCAGGTAGGGGGTCTGGAGACCAACCTAACTCTAACCCATGAATCTGATGAGATGTATTGCTAATAGCTCTTATCATTCATATTTATGTACTGGGAGCTGTGGGGAGCTGGGCTCCAAAGTTTTTCATAAGGTTATTTATCCAGTAGGCAGATAATTATAAGCAGCAATGGGGAAACATAATTGATAATAAATATGTGTTTACTTTAAACTACTGATACTTTGATATGACATTTTCCACTAAACCTTCACATATTTTCCACATTTCTGATATTTAATGTTCATAATTTAATTCCCACAAACACTAGTACTAAGCTCTGAAGGTCAAAAATCCAAAAAGGGAAAAGAGACTTGGCTGAATAAAGTTATTTACATAGTTAATCAGGAGCTGAAGCCCAGGAGAAATGCAAATCGCCATGTTTCCAGAGAGGGAACAGTAGTATAATCTTTGGCCAGCATTCACACCCCCAGAGACAAACAAAAGCTCTGAATTTCTTCCCTTGAACTTCTTTTGTGTATGTGATCTTACTCGGTTTCAGTTTTCAAGTTTATAGAAATAATCTTCTAGGTGAACCAAGGTCAAAACAGCAACCTGGGGTTTAACTGCTGATCAAGCAAACAGGATGTCCAAATATTTCCCCAAAGTAATAAACCATCAGTTAATGGTGTCATTCCCACCCACAATGCCCTCTTAGACCAACAGGAAATGTACCTTCGTTCGCTGCCCATGTGCAGGAGGAGCCATTTTAAACACTAAATAAAAATGATCACATCAGGATTTCTAGCTCCAACTAAGGAAGGTAACTTTTCAGGGAATAACAGGCTCGGTGTCTCCCCAACTACCTAACTCTCTTTCACTCAGTTGTTACAGGATCCTGGTGGCTCCATTATTTTAAAATAACAATAGGAAATCCCAGAGAAGGATAGGAGGCTAGAATTTAGAAGACTCTGTTGTTGTTATTATTGTTGTTTCAGCTGCTAAGTCACATCCAACTCTTTTGCGACACCATCGATTGTAGCCCACCAGGCTCCTCTGTCCATGGGATTCTCCAGGCAAAAATACTGCAATGGGTTGTCATTTCCTCCTCCAAGGGATCTTCCCAACCCAGGGATAGAACTCACGTCTCCTGCATTGCCTGCAATGGCAGGTTCGTTTTCCACCTGGGGAGCCTTGGCTTTAGTCCAATTTCTGCCTCTATGTGGTTATTTTTCAGGTCACTTTAAAATAATGAACAGAATTCTAAGAGGTTTGATTTAAATTCTGAACACTACTATGATTTATAACCTCCTCTCATGATAAAAGGCTTTGCTGTAAGTTATAAGGGGTGAGAAACAGTTAGTGGCTCAGTCATGTCTGATTCTTCGTGACCCCATGAACTATCGACCACCAGGCTCCTCAGTCCAAGGAATGCTCCAGGCCAGAACACTGGAGCAGGTAGCCATTCCCTTCTCCAGGGGATCTTCCCAATCCAGGGATCCAACCCAGGTCTCCTCCATTGCAGGCAGGCTCTTTACATTCTGAGCCACCAGGGAAGGGGTGTATCATCAAAATCAACTGTGGTGAGGATGACGGGCAGCAGATAAAAACAGCCAAAAGAAGGTTGAAGGCATTGGGTAAAGTCTCTGTGGGTCTGCACTAAGGAACATCTAAGAGATATCCAACAGGCCTTGAAAGGCTGACATCCTCAAGGTGCTTCACTAATGCCTGGACAATACCATTCATCTTACTAAGCTGTGAGGGGTGTTTTGTTGAGAGCTATCTTCGTTAGCTATCTTGGTTCACGTTGGATTACAAAGTTGAAGCTTTTCTTTTCAGATCTCCACACCTGATAAAACTACTTAACTTGTACTAAGATCTTGTTAGGGCCTTAACTCCGGAATTTTTTGATATTCCTAGACCAAATTCCCTTTTCCCCAGATTTTAGTTTAGTTTTTTTTTTTTTTCCAAACCCCTTACCTAGCCTCAGTGAATTTTGTGTTCACATGCTCATTTTCCTATTGGGTCATTTTCAAATTTCTCATTGATTGATAGTTATTTATAAATTCTTGATATGAACTCATTACTACTTATAACTTCTAGTTATATTGATTTTATTTGCTAATGGCTACATTTTATTGAAATTATGTTTTATATTTTAAATAGTACAAGAGTTTAAAATATGTAAAAATATTTTATAAATCTTTTAAAAATGTGGTTTATTTCTTTTCTTATTTAAGTATTCCTAACCTGAGGTCAAAGATATTTTCTTCTGATTTTAAAAAAAATGCTTTACATATGCACATGTCTAATCTGTCTAGAAGTGACTCTTATATTGTACTAAGTATAATGTCTTTTTCCCAGATCAGTCAACTGAGAGCCACTTATTAAATAGTTTATTTTCCCCCAACCAGTTTTTAACGTGATACATTGAGCTTCCAAACATGTGTTAGATCTTTTTCTGACCCTATTCTCCTGTACTGGTTTGCATTTACTCCTATGCAATATGAAAAAGCTTTAATTACTATAGTGTTAAAATGCATTGATGTCTATTATGTGCTTCCATTTTATTACTATTTTTCAAAATTATATTTGGCAGTTTTGGTCCTTTGGGAGTATCTTATTAAGAATTTTAGGACCTGCTTCCCTGGACTTCCCTGTAGACCCAGACAATAAGGAATCTGCCTGTAGTGCAGGAGATCCAGATTGGATTCCTGGGTTGGGAAGGTCCCCTGGAGGAGGAAACAGCAGCCAACACCAGCATTCCTGCCTGGAGAATTCCATGGATGGGGGGCCTGGCCGGCTACCATGCCCAGGGGTCACACAGAGTCAGACACGACTGAGTGAATAACACTTTCACTTCCAGGACCTGCTTATCAGGTTCCACAATAAATATGTTGGAATTTTCATTGGAATTAAAGTTAATTTATTAGCTAATTTGGAGAAATGTCAAACTTTTAATTATACCGTTTGTTAACATCCATGAATATGGTACATTTTATCATTCAATTAGCAGTTATTTTGCTACACTTATTCCTAGATACATTATGCATCTATTTTTCTCACTGTTTATCGCAGGTGTATAGAATACCAATGATTTATTTTTGTTGAGCATTCATCTGGCAACCTTCCTGAATTTTTATAAATTCCAACAGTTTATTGAATTTCTGGATTTTTTTTTCTAGTGGACAATTATATTTAATAAGAGCTATCATAAGTCAGAAAGAAAAAGACAAATATCACATATTATCATTTATATGTGGAATTTTTAAAATGATACAAATGAGCTTACTTACAAAACAGAAACAGACTCACAGACATAGAAAACAAATGTAAGGTCACCAAAGGGGAAAGGGGGAGGGATAAATGTGGAGTTTGAAATGAACAGATATCCATCACTATATATAAAACAGATAACAAGGAACTACTGTATATCACAGGGAACTATATTCAACACCCTATAATAACCTATAATGGAAAAGAATCTGAAAAAGAACATATATATATATATACACACAGGTATCTGAATCACTTTTCTGTACACCTAAAACTAACAACACTGAAAAGCGACTATCCTTGAATAAAATGTAAAAACAGCAAAACAAGGTTGAATTTCTTCCCTTCACAATTCAGAATCCCAAACCTGCATATGAAAGGCTAAATAATTTTACGGAAGGAGCTTGATTTTTGCTATTGTCTCACATAATCTCCAACCCTGTGCTTTGATGTAAAATGAGTTCTGATAAAAATGCTGAGCTATTATTGACAGAGAGATATAGCAGTAATTATTCCTGATTTGGGAAGAATGCTTAGATGCTTCTCTTGTATTATTTCACTGAAAATTAAATTCATGTCCTGATAAACTATCCTTCTACCTGTTAGTCACAAAAAAAATATGTGCCCACCTAAAAAGTTATCATAGGGTTAACTAGGGAAAAACTTTAGCACCAGCAGTTTTAATAGAGAGATAAGCCAAAAATAAACAGATTCAATCTTGTCTAGCCCTACTGTTTAATTCTGGGGAAAAAAAAAAAGGAAAGAAAAATAATGGAAACACCTACACCTACTCTTGGTGAATTTACCCTCACCCCAACACACACGTACACTTAATTGGTTCCATGATTTATATGGTGTGGTTTACACTCCTTTTCTACCCACTCACAATATTACAAATATTAATCATTTTCCATGGTCAATTATAGGGATTATAGCCTTGTGCTGTGTATGTTCATAAGAAATATGACATCAAATGGAAACATGGTCTGCTTTTTGTTTCCCCCACCCCCATCCCCAGCTGTTCATAGATCATATTTTGATCTCTCAGAGAAAGGAATATGGATATCTCAGTAAAGAGTTAGGCTAGAAAAGCAAAGAGTAAACAAAATTAAATGAAGAGAGAAAACTCCTCTTGGAAAAAGCAAATCACATAAAAGCTCCCAGAGAATGAATGTTTTTCATGCATGGACCCTGGGTTCAAGATATCAGAGGGCAATGTCCATATTCAAGCTACCAAAACCAAGAAAGCGATGGCTGAGAACCTGCTGAAGTCAAAGACACTGGAATTACTGAGTTTCTCTGTGTCTCAGCACTTGTACCAGCCTTACTTTAAATGTCATCTGAGATGGTGTCTCTGCTCTCCAGATGAACTCTGCTAGGAGGATGAACCAAAGGCGGATGAAGCTGCAAAGCAAGCAGGTGTGTGCTCCTTCAGGAAGGAGCTCATGTTCTTTGTACGTAGTCAGTGAAAAACTTCCTACACTTTTCCTCAGTGTCTCAGCCAGGTGTGTAAATAATATATTTTTGTTCAGCAGAATCAGATGTCGGATTTGAGTATATGGGACCAACTTTTTACCACGCCAGCAGTTCAGAGGATCATATATGGAATACCGTGTATCATCAGGATAAACAAGGTTAATGTGCAGTAAGGGATAATCCCAGCACGCAGTGGGAGAATACAATGAAACTACCTTTTGTTCATCCCACGTAGTGTGCAGATAAAAGATTAGCAGGGGAATTTGTGCATCAAAGTTAAAGAGAGATGTAGGCTAAAGGCCTCTCCATCTTAACAAGTACTGGTGGGACCAGCCAGCCAGGAGAAGGGGGTATGCTACACCACACCCCAGGCCTCAGAGCTTCTGCCTGTAAGTCACACACACCACTGTGCTCCTCTTTCAGGGCTTAAAATCAGAAGGAGCAAGGACCTGCGATCTGACCATGTACCAAGGAAAAAAGAGCTGGGATAAAGGACAGCAGCCTTAATGACCTCACTCTACTTCATAAGACTTGTCTAAGTCATATTCTTCACTATCGTGAGCTCAGTCACTCAGTCCTGTCGGACTCTTTACGACCCTGTGTGTGCGTGCGTGCGTGTGTGTGTGTCTGTGTGTGTGTGTCTGTCTGTCTGTAATTTTTTAAGTCCCTTCTCCACTCTCCGGCAGCCCCTGCAGTGACCTGCTGCCTGGCCTGTTATTATTTCTTTACTAAAGGTTCAGAGAACTGTGTGATTTGGCTCCTTCCAGAAAAATGAATTTGCTGCAAAAACATTTTTTTTTTCCTTTTGTTCTGTCATGGGTAAGAGAGACTGTCCGAGTAGCCCAGGCAAATATTATATTTCTCTGGCGTTTGTCAGTGACGGACAAACTTGAGGCTTTCCCTGGTGGCTCAATTGGTAAGGAATCTGTCTGCAGTGCAGGAGACCCCGGTTCAACTCCTGGGCCGGGAAGATCCGCTGGAGAAGGGATAGGCTCCCCACTCCTATATTTTATTCTTGGGCTTCCCTATGGCTCAGCTGGTAAAGAATCCGCCTGCAGTGTGGGAGACCTGAGTTTAATCCCTGGGTTGGGAAGATCCCCTGGAGAAGGGAAAGGCTGCCCACTCCAAGATTCTGGCCTGGAGAACTCCATGGACTATAAACCCGAAGCTTCAGTGCCACAAGATTTTCAAGCCAAGAACGCTTGAGTGACGCTTATAACAGCTTAAGTCAGCGTGTACGTGAACAATCACATCTACATTTGGAGAATTAGCTTAAGAGCTTCAGAACAGGCCTTTATGGAACCAAGGAGTCAGAAATCACCACGTCCAACTGATAGAACTAGAAGCAGGGGCCAACAGAAAACATAACCTGCGAGAAGCCAGTCATCCAGACCCTCCAGTCTCAAGGGCCAGTCTACCACTCTGTCGACCTATGGAGAGGCCACTAGGTGACAATAACCCGCGAGTTTCCATAGATTACACAGGCACCCGTCACCATCTGCCGTGGGAATGAACAAAAGTAACACGACATTGCAAGGAAATGTAAATCAACCTGTTTACTTTAGGATTCCAAATGAAATCAGGGGTAGATTATATTAGTGAATACATCTTTGGCTATTCTTTTAAAGTTGAAAGAAAGTAAAAGTCCCTCAGTCATGTCCCACTCTTTGTCCATGGAATCCTCCAGGCCAGAATACTGGAGTGGGCAGCTTTCCCTTCCCCAGGGGATCTTCCCAACCCAGGGATCGAACCCAGGTCTCCCGCACTGCAAGCAAATTCCTTACCAGCTGAGCCACAAGGGAAGCCCAAGAATACTGGAGTGGGTAGCCTATCCCTTCTCCAGGGGATCTTCCAAACCCAGGAATCAAACCGCGGTCTCCTGCACTGCAGGCAGATTCTTTACCAACTGAGCTACTAGGGAAGCCCTTTTAAAGTTGAGGAGGTGCTATTTATTTTGGAAATAAGAAAAATACCGTTACTAAAAAATAGAGGTATTTCTTGTGCTTCTTTCTATGTTATTCTATCCCAAGGCAAATAGGTAATATTTCCATGACCACCTTCATTCTTACGCATACATTTAATGCTGTTCAAAATGTCACAGCAGTGAATAACGCGCTGGGTGAACAAGCTGGCTCGCGCGGACCACTGCCCCTGAGGAGCTTATCACCTAAGCCAAGTCTGATATCAGGTCCCAGGTGTGAAGAGAAGTGGGAAATGTAGAGTCCAGCGCATAAGCAGTGATGGACTTTCCCGAGGTGATCGGCCTCATCTGCCAGCTTCTAGACACAAGCATCCCTGGGCACTGCCTTTACACCTAACCTTCAGAATGTTCCAGTTACTAAGGACATACCAACTTACATTCGGATCATTAATCCTCATTTCATGCAACTTTTTAAAAATCCTCCCCTCTAGGGAGAAGTGGAGGTGAGGAGAAAAGACTGTGTGTGTCTGCATGTGCACATGTGTGTAGCCGTGTCCAACTCTTTTAGGACCCGCGGACTGTAGCCCACCAGGCTCCTCTGTCCCTGGGACTTCCCAGGCAAGAAGACTGGAGTGGGCGCCGTCTCCTCTTCTAAGGCCTCTTCCCAGCCCAGGATAGAAATTCGTCCCCCGTGTCTCCTACACTAGCAGGTGGATTCTTTAACATTGAGCCCCTCGGAAGCCCCTACTGTGCCTATAACCTGTCCACAACAGAACTCCCATCCCTGGAACTGTCCCTCATTAAAAGAAAAGGAAAAAAGAAAGACAGAGAAGAGCAAACACACGTCCTTATAACAGCTTTCTGTCCGTGTTCTTGCCTGTTCACACCTGATCTGAGAAGCCCTCTGACAAATTATTTCGCTGGTCTTGGCTTTCTGACAGCACAAGATCAAAGTCTCTGCACCTCTGGATTAATGTCTCTGCATAAGTAAATACGGCGCTGATACACTTTGGGGCTATGTGAAGAACCTTCGGCTTAAGCAGCAAAACTGACTTATTTTTTTTTTTTTTTTACAGAAGCCGACTTGGAACATTACAATAAGGGGGAAAACAAAACCAGCCAAGAATTTTGTGATATTTATGCCTAGAGGCTGAGCCAGCAGGACAGCATTTATGAGGCTTTTCCAAGCTAAGTCCACCGATCATCGGTAGACGGCTGGGCTCTGCTGAACATTCTGTATTTCTCATCGTTTATGGGATCCCTGTTGGCCCCGGAGTGCTGTCTGAGAGTTGGGAATGTGAGACATAAATCTTTCCTGGTCCTTTTAAATGAGACGTCAGCTGTCTCAAGGGAGAGTGGCCCTGGGTCAGTTCCTTGTAGGAACCTGAGGAATAATGGAATAGAGAATATAGGTCATGGTTACCCTCAGAGGATGGATAACCTCCCTCTAAGCCTGATTCTTCTTTACAGGGGTACAAATATTTCTTTCCTAATTGCTAAGTCTGACTTAAGCTTTATTTGTGGTTCCTCTTTCCCCTCCTTCTCTCTGTCCATTGCCCTGTGTCTCTGCAGCTTATGCACGTAAAATTCATATTATATCACCTTACATGGGTTATTTCCTAGCTTTTTAATGTATTATTTTTCCCACAAAAGAGTATATTTCCTGAATATCTGACTCATGTTTATAATCTACTCACCTATTATTTTTCAAAATCTCTGCCAATAATAAGTGCATCATAAATAATCATTGACTATATGTGTAAATAATTTTGGCTTCTTAAAACAGTTCATTGACAACCCTTAAAAACATAACCAGGAGATGCTGAACTTCCACTACCCCCTGGAGAGCATGTGAAGTCTTTCACACCCTCCCCTTAACTCTTTCCAGTGTCTCTGCCCATGTGATAGATTAGATGTTCCTATCCTATCAAAATCCATGCTGACATCTTAGCCTCCAGTGTGACGGTATTGGGAGCTAGGGCCTCTGGGAGGTGATCAGGTCCTGAGGGTGGAGCTTATGAGGAAGATTAGGGTTGCAGAGAGCCCGCTTGCTCTTTCTTCCACACAAGGACACAGCGAGGGCATCCACAGGCATCTATGGACCAGGAAGAAGGTCCTCCCCAACACCTTGATCCTGAGACTCTCAGCCTTCAGAACTATTAGAAACAAAGACACTCCAACTACGGCGCTTTGTCAGAGCAGCCCATGTGGGCCAAGACACCCCAGGATCCCACAACTGGCCTTGTGTTCGTGGCAACCCGAACCCCTTCCTACTCCCTAAAGAGAGAGGATGGCCCTCTGTAACCCTGGAAGCCCTTTCTGGATTTTCCACTTGTGGACTTGAATTTATCCTTCAAGTCCCAGGGCGCAGGTTGCTTCCTTTATCCATCCTTACTTGATTCCCCGCAGGAACCTTCATGAGTACTCAAGCAACACTTTGTAACTATCTTTACCACATCAAGGATCACACTCTAAGTGTTACACTGTGGTTATCTGTTTCCCAGGCACACCGCCTCTCTCTTTCTCTCTCTCACACACACAAATAACATGCACATTTTCCTGAGCATAGATATTAAGCACCGAACATAACACTTGAAAAGTAATTTACTAAATATATCTATGTAGCATGTATTTGTGGAATGAAAGACTAAAATAATAATGAATGGGTGGATGGATGGGAAAGGTAAGAATTTAGAGATTTAAGAAAAGATCGGCCTGAGTTTGAATCCTGTTTGAACCAGTTCTAGCTTCTGATCTTCGGCAAGTTCCTTGTCTTTCTCAACCTTCAGTTTTCCACCTCTAAAACGGAGTCATAGAAATGCTTTCATAATCAGTTCAGTTCAGTTCAGTCGCTCAGTCGTGTCCGACTCTTTGCGACCCCGTGAATCGCAGCACTCCAGGCCTCCCTGTCCATCACCAACTCCCGGAGTTTACTCAGACTCATGTTCATTGAGTCTATGATGCCATCCAGCCATCTCATCCTCTGTTGTCCCCTTCCCCTCCCGCCTTCAATCTTTCCCAGCATCAGGGTCTTTTCCTATGAGTCAGCTCTTCGCATGAGGTGGCCAAAGTATTGGAGTTTCAGCTTCAGCATCAGTCCTTCCAATGAACACCCAGGACTGATCTCCTTTAAGATGGACTGGTTGGATCTCCTTGCAGTCCAAGGGACTCTCAAGAGTCTTCTCCAACACCACAGTTCAAAAGCATCAATTCTTTGGTGCTCAGCTTTCTTCACAGTCCAACTCTCACATCCATACTTGACCACTGGAAAAACCATAGCCTTGACTAGCTGGACCTTTGTTGGCAAAGTAATAGAGTTTTGATAAAAGTTACACAAATCAACTCATGGAAATGGTTGGCAGTATCTGGATGATGAGGAAGAAATGAAAAAAGGATGAAGAAGGAGGTAAAGATGAGAAGGAGAAGGCAGAAGAAAAGGTGGGAAAAGACGAAAATGTGAAAAGCAGTGAAAGGAGACAAGGGAAAAGCAGCCGTGATAAAACTGATCTTCACCAAAGGGAGCGGAGAGGCAAGAACAAGGCCGACAAAGTCCACCTAATCCAACGGCAGCTCTTCCCAGGATCGCTCCTTGAGTTGAATGGGAAGGAAAAAGAAATAGTCTCAGTAAAAGAAAATTGCCATAGCATCCATTTGAATCTTTTCAACTTACACAGATGTTCAAAAGATTGGGTGAGTACTTAAAAGAAAAATCAGTTACAAGGTTAAGCAATAGATGTGTGAAAGGTTTTGGTCTCTTTTCAAATGTTTTAACAATAAGTGAAAACGTCACTGAAAGGTAGGACTCTCATGGTGCATTTCGTTGGGCAGGAGGCCCACGGTGAGGGCAGAGCTTCAAAGGGATATTCCTAAGGCAAAAATATCTTAAGTGTGGGAGGAGCCTGAGGAGGCTTGCTATAGGAGGATTTTCTATCGCCACCGTATGTTGTCCCCCCACCGTTATGACATGCGTTAAAGAGGAAGAAAGGAGTGGGTTTTCCAAAGAGTCCAATTTCACTAACAAAACAATTTCTGAATCAATTGTCAGACCTACATCAAAGCCACTGAAAATAAATGAGGTCCCACGCACCAATTTTAAGTTGGATTCTAAGGGGGATTTCGGTGGCGGAGAGTCTGGGCTCAGCATTCATAGCCCAAGGAGGCATGGAGACAGAAGAGAAAATTCTCCTTCAAACTTACAAACAATTGTCACCCCCAAATAAGTGAGACTTATTGCAATGAGCTTCCCCCATGGCTCAGTGGGGAAAGAATCCATCTGCAAAGGAGACACGGGTTCAGTCCCTGGGTCGGGAAGATCCCCTGGAGAAGGAAGTGGCAACCCTCTCCAGTGCTTTTCCCTGGAGAGTCCCGTGGACGGAGGAGCCTGGGGGGCTACAGTCCACGGGCTCACAGAGAGTCTGACGACGACTGAGCGTCTGAACACACACAGTGTGATGAGTGCTGGTGTCTCCCACAGCACCCTGAGGCACCTCCCTAGAAATCAGGTCACCTTTTGCTACTGATCAAGTAAATCCAAGAAAAAAGGAGTCAACACAAATCCTTCATAAACTGCCCCTCCAAACTTACCTATTTGTCATGACAACATACAGCATTCTTACCGTTGAGAAGGTTCTGAACGGCATTTATCTACAAACACAGACACACACTTGCACACATACCAAATAAATGAAAATCTCTCCCATCTTGTCTCTACTCCCCTAAATCTGTGATAAGCAAGTACTAGTCATGCCAAGGATTCTGCAACATATATATGAAGTCACATTGTCACAGGGGTCAGGAGTGGAAACATGATGGAGAGAAAACTGGTTTTTAAGAATTTTAATAACTTCTAAGTTACTTGCTTATTTCAAGAAATGTTCCACATTTGAAAAAGGAAGTTCTGTAGCTGAAATTATGTTTCCAAAGTGTTCTTCTGCACAAAATGTAAAAAAGTATGGATTTCATTTAAAAAGCTGCAATATACATGTATGGGCACATAACCTTGATATATGCAACAACCCAATAGTAACATATATATGTATTCATTATATATACACATACATGTATACATATTCCTTGGGAGTCAGGGCAAGATCCAGTATCATTTTTCACCCCAAGATGCTCAAACAAGTGATTTGTACAGAGTAGAATTTCAATAACTTTCTTTTCTTTTTAATGTACCCAAGCTGTAACCAGAGTGGGTATATGTGCCCACATACATGCAGCTATTGATGTCATTATAAAAGTGATTAATAGGTCCTCAGAGGTCTTTCAGTTTCCAACGTGCTTGCCAAAATGAGTGGGCTCTGGGAACGCTGGGGAACTGAGGGTCGGAAAAGGTCCAGTTTCCATCTCCCGTCGCGGCCCCCAAAGCTGTGATTATTTACTGAAGGCCAAGGATGTTCTTGGCACCACACAGTTCACGGGGGAAAGTTCTGACTCTGCCCAGTGGGGTTTGAGGAACCAGGCTCATAGGACATAAAACACAAGTAAGAACTGGCAAGAGGAGCAATCTAAGCTTGCGGCTTAAAATATCATTAAAATAATCATTAAAACCAGGCGCCTAACACATCCCGTGATCTAGGCCAAAAACAGAGGAAAATGTGAGATTTTTCAACCTGAAACCACAGGCTCCTTTTGTAATTGGTAGGCATCAGGGAAGGGAGTGATGAACTGCTTCCTACATGTTCTAGGAGAGAGTTGGGAATTTGTGCTGGTAATGATGCTGCTATTATGGATCTTACGCCCACAGTTTCATGGCTTATGCTGGGAGGCATACAAGACTGACATGCAACTGTGGTGATTTCAACAGGAAAAGCTATCAGGATATATAATTTGCAAAAAAAAAAAAAAAAAAAGAAGAACATCTTCTCAAAAAACATTGAAGTCCAGGCTGATACCTGCAGTGTGTCCGGTAAGGGCCACAGGTGACTTGATTTCCAAAGAAAAGCTCATCTTCCAAATGCTAATTCCCCAAATATGGGGAAGTTTCCTGTGAAATGACATCAGGCAGAATATCACACAAAGATGTCCCTGTCTTATTCCCAACAAATGGTGCAAATACGCATTACTTGGCAAAAGAGTCTTTGTGGACCTGATTGAGGGTCTTGATCTTGGGAGATTATCCTCAATCACAATGGCCCTGATGATAGGAAGACCAGTTAGAATAGGAGATGTGGTGATGACAGACGCAGAAATGGAGTAGATGGGAGAATGAGACCACAAGGCAAGGAATGCAATGCGCCTCTAGAAGCCAGAGAAGATGGGGAACTGAATTCTCCCCACTTCAGTTCAGTCCAGTCGCAGCACGCCAGGCCTCCCTGTCCGTCACCAACTCCCCAAGTCCACCCAAACCCATAACCACTGAGTTGGTGATGCCATCCAACCATCTCATCCTCTGTCGTCCCCTGCTCCTCCTGCCCTACATCTTTCCCAGCATCAGGGTCTTCTCAAATGAGTCAGCTCTTCGAATCAGGTGGCCAAAGTATTGGAGTTTCAGCTTCAGTACCAGTCCTCCCAATGAACACCCAGGACTGATTTCCTTTAGAATGGACTGGTTGGATCTCCTTGCAGTCCAAGGGGCTCTCAAGAGTCTTCACCAACACCACAGTTCAACACCACACTTCAGCGCTCAGCCTTCTTCACAGTCTAACTCTCACATCCATACACGACCACTGGAAAAACCATAGCCTTGACTAGATGGACCTTTGTTGACAAAGTAATGTCTCTGCTTTTTAATATGCTTTCTAGGTTGGTCATAACTTTCCTTCCAAGGAGCAAGTATCTTTTAATTTCATGGCTGCAATCACCATCTGCAGTGATTTTGGAGCCCAGAAAAATAAAGTCAGCCACGGTTTCCACTGTCTCACCATCTATTTGCCATAAAATGATGGGACCAGATGCCATGATCTTAGTTTTCTGAATGTTGAGCTTTAAGTCAACCTTTTCACTCTCCTCTTTCACTTTTGTCAAGAGGCTCTTTAGTTCTTCACTTTCTGCTTTAAGGGTGGTGTCATCTGAATATCTGAGGTTATTGATATTTCTCCCGGCAATCTTGATTCCAGCTTGTGTTTCATCCAGGCCAGCATTTCTTATGATGTATTCTGCATATAAGTAAATAAGCAGGGTGATAATATGCAGCCTTGACATACTCCTTTCCCGATTTGGAACCAGTCTGTTATTCCATGTCCAGTTCTAACTGTTGCTTCCTGATCTGCATACAGGTTTCTCAAGAGGCAGATCAGGTGGTCTGGTATTCCCATCTCTTGAAGAATTTTCCACAGTTTATTGTGATCCATGCAGTCAAAGGCTTTGGCATAGTCGATAAAGCAGAAATAGGTGTTTTTCTGGAACTCTTTTGCTTTTTTGATGATCCAGAGGATGTTGGCAATTTGATCTCTGGTTCCTCTGCCTTTCTAAAACCAGCTTGACAATCTGGCAGTTCACAGTTCACATACTGCTGAAGCCTGGCTTGGAGAATTTTGAGCATTACTTTACTGGCGTGTGAGATGAGTGCAATTGTGTGGTAGTTTGATCTCTGTTTGGCATTGTCTTTCTTTGGGATTGGAATAAAAAGTGACCTTTTCCAGTCCTGTGGCCACTACTGAGTTTTCCAAATTTGCTGGTATATTGAGTGCAGCACTTTTACAGCACCATCTTTCAGGATTTGAAATAGCTCAACTGGAATTACATCACCCCCACTAGCTTTGTTCATAGTAATGCTTCCTAAGGCCCACTTGCCTTCACATTTTCCCTAGAACTTCAGCAAAAATGTAGTCCTTAAGAAATCCTGATTTTAAGACTTCTGACTTCCAGATAACCAATAAAATATATTAAGGCATTTAGGTTATGGTAACTTTTCACATTTCTTTGAAAGGTACCATTAAGAGGATGAAATAGCAAACAGCCTGGGTAATATATTTGCAAAATATATATATGATATAGGAATTGTACGTAGAATGTGACAAACCCATGAAACCGGACAATAAATCAAATCATTCTATAAAACAGGCAAACACTACCAGATGCTTCACAAAAGAAGGTATACAAATACTCAACACATAAAAACAGGCTCAGCATCATTATTAATCAAGGCAATGAATGATAAAACTATAAATAGATAGCACTACATACTGGAAACCAGTCAATCCTAAAGGAAATCAACCCCAAATACTCATTAGAAAGACTGATGTTGAAGCTGAAGCTCCAATAATTTGGACACCTGATGTGAAGAGCAGCTCCTTGGAAAAGACCCTGATGCTGGGGAAGACTGAGGGCAGGAGGAGAAGTGAGCAGCAGAGGATAAGACGGTTGGATGGCATCACCAACTCAATGGACATGAGTTTGAACAAGCTCCAGGAGACGGTGAAGATGGGGGAGTCTGGCATGGGCTGCAGTTCATGGGGTCACAAGGAGCCAGACATGACTTAGTGGCTGAACAACAATAACATACAGAATGGCTAAAATTAAGAAGAATCTCAATATCAAGAGTTGGCATCAGAATGACTTCTAGTGTCGCACACTGTTGATGGGAGTACAAAGTGGTACAGCTACTTGGAAAATAACTTGTTGGTTACATACAGGCTAAACACATTTCCTATCCATGACTAGGAATTCAGCCTAAATAAGTGTATCTACAAAAAGACTCACACATGTCCGACTCTTTGTGATCCCATGGACTGCAGCATGCCAAGCTTCCCAGTCTAAAACCAACTCCTGGAGCTCACTCAAACTCATGTCCATTAAGTCAATGAGGCCATCCAACCATCTCATCCTCTATCGGCCCCTTCTCCTCCTGCCTTCAATCTTTCCCAGCATCAGGGTCTTTTCAAATGAGTTAGTTCTTCACATCATGTGGCCAAAGTACTGTAATTTCAGCTTCAGCATCAGTCCTTCCAATGAACACCCAGGATTGATCTCCTTCAGGATGGACTGGCTGGATCTCCTTGCAGTCCAAGGGACTCTCAAGAGTCGTCTCCAACACCACAGTTCAAAAGTATCAATTTTTTGGCACTCAGCTTTCTTTATAGTCCAACTCTCATATCCATACATGATGACTGGAAAAAACATAGCTTTGACTAGACAGACCTTTGTTGGCAAAGCAATGTCTCTCTTTTTAAAAATGCTGTCTAGACTGTTCATAGTTTTTCTTCCACGGAGCAAGCATCTTTTAATTTCATGGCTGCAGTCACCATCTGCAGTGATTTTGGAGCCCAGAAAAATAAAGTCAGCCAGTGTTTCCCCATCTATTTGCCATGAAATGAGGGACCAGATGCCATGATCTTAGTTTTCTGAATGTGGAGTTTCAAGCCAATGTTTTCACTCTCCTATTTCACTTTCATCAAGAGGCTCTTTAGTTCTTCTTCACTTTCTCCCATAAGGGTGGTGTCATCTGAATATCTGAGGTTTTTGTTATTTCTCCTGGCAATCTTGATTCCAGCTTGTGTTTCATCCAGCCCGGCATTTCTCATGATGTACTCTGCATATAAGTTAAATAAGCAGGGTGACAATATGCAGCCTTGACATACTCCTTTCCTGATTTGGAACCAGTCTGTTATTCCATGTCCAGTACTAACTGTTTCTTCCTGACCTGCATACAGATTTCTCAGGAGGCAGGTCTAGTAGTCTGATATTTCTATCTCTTTAAGAATTTTCCACAGTTTGTTGTGTTCCACACAGTCAAAGGCTTTGGCCTAGTCAATAAAGCAGAAGTAGATGTTTTTCAGGAACTCTCTTGGTTTTTCGATGATCTAGCGGCTCTTGGCAATTTGATCTCTGGTTCCTCTGCCTTTTCTAAAACCAGCTTGAACATCTGAAAGCTTATGGTTCACGTATTGTTAAAGCCCGGCTTGGAGAATTTTGAGCATTACTTTGCTAGAGTGTGAGATGTGTAAAATCGTGCAATAGTTTGAACATTCTTTCTTAGTGATTGGAATGAAAACTGACATTTTCCAGTCCTGTGTCTACTGCTGAGTTTTCCAAATTTGCTGACATATGGAGTGCAGCACTTTCACAGCATCATGTTTCAGGATTTGAAATAGCTCAGCTGGAATTCCATCACCTCCATTAGCTTTTTTCATACACTTGACCTCAGATTCCGGGATGTCTGGCTCTAGCTGAGTGATCATACCATCGTGGTTATCTGGGTCATGAAAATCATTTTTGTACAGTTCTTCTATGTATTCTTGCCACCTCTTCTTAATATCTTCTGCTTCTGTTAGGTCCATACCATTTCTGTCCTTTATTGAGCCCACCTTTGCATGAAATATTCCCTTGGTGTCTCTAATTTTCTTGAAGAGATCTCTAGTCTTTCCCATTCTATTGTTTTCCTCTATTTCTTTGCACTGATAACCGAGGAAGGCTTTCTTGTGTCTCCTTGCTAGAGAAATGTTAATCAACATTTAATAGGAAGAGACAGCGTGGGTGAATCTTGAAAATACAATTTGAGTAGTAAACACTTAACACAAAAAAGTACATGCTCTGAGATTTTGATTACATGGAACTCCAGGAAAGGCAAATCTAATCCATGTCTGTCTGTGGCCAGAGAAAAGAGAGGAACTGGCTGCAAAGGGATGTAACTTCTGAGGGCTATCGGATGGTTCTATATTTTGGTTGTGGAAGTGATCAGATAGAACAATTTCTCAAAGCTTACCAAAGAGTACATTCAAAACTGGCTTCATTTGTGAAGCTGACACACATCAATAAGACTGATGCTTTCTCTTCCCAGAACCAAACTACAGAAACATCTACCAGCTACACATGTTCATACTGAACCTTTGTTTTTATATCAGATTGTGCTCTAACCCGTTCTTTTATTGGATGAGTTCCTTTCCATGTGGTGTTTAAATAACTCGAGCAAATAGAATCCTGAATGCAGGGCACTTCATGAACACTAGTAGTCGGTCCAGCCATTAAAGAGCTGTCAGATTTTATATGATTCTGCTCTCTCTGGGACTGCTACTGCAGGCATTCAACTCCACAGAACGAGGGCTGAGTACTGCTGACAAAAGGTAGGTATTTAAGGAATGACAGAAACAGGAAGAAACAAATGTCTAGGGAGAGTCATTAACCGTCCTCGCTGTGATGAGTGATTTCCAGAGACCAATATGCGGCTACATCAAAGTGTCCCTGTATGCTTTTGAAGAAGGTTATTTCTGTCTGCTCAAAGATGTTATGAAATGTTACACTCAGTGATAACAGTTATTGCTCCTCCACTCCCTCGTGGGGATAGAATTACAACACAAGGGGGATAACAATTAAATATTATTAGAGCCTGTGGTTTCCATGGTTAGCATCCATAATTTAGCATGTTAAAAAGGACTGAAAGTGGGTGGCATTGCTGAAAAATTCACTCTGAAATGACAGCCAAAGCCTTGAAAAAAATAAATGGCTATCCCATCAGGAGGCTTAAAGTCAAGTCCAGTTAGAACACTGCACCATCTTAGAACTATTTTGACTTTCCAGAGCTTCACTGATTTTTTAGAAAAAATTCCCTGAATCATCTCACTTCAGATCAAACAGAGTTGGAGCTGAAACAGCATGCAAAGAGCAGTTCAGTAAAATTAATCTTTCCTCTAGTTGTATACAATTTTTATTATTTGTATGAAGGAAAGTCATGTGGATATGCCAAAACTGATGGAATATAAAAGCATCTCAGCTTGAAATGCTATTTTGTGTGTAGAGCTCATTTACTGTTCTCATTCTGGTGTCATTTCATAAAATGATGTCATGAGTAGCAAAAGAAAACGTTAGGCAAACAGAGAAAGCCATCTGAAATTAAACGTTTTCCAGGAAAATGTCAGAGAGGACAGTAAGGACATGGATAATGGAAAGATAACTATCTGAGGGTCTCCGGGGAGAGAAACTTCTAAGAAGACTCAAAACGTGTTATCATGATGTCTGCTGGTAACTTAAGCCAACTTCAAAGATTTCCTGGGTGGATTACACCAAAAGGACCCATTATCAGAAAGGAGTAGTTAATTAAAGTGAATTATCAGAACGTGCAACTTTCCTCAAATGGAGCACAGCTGCTGAGTTACATTGTAAAAATGAAAGTGGACCACTCATCTTCTTATACACCTAACAATTTTTCTTTGAACTGGATATCTGATTTTTAAAACTGGAACATAAGGACACCAGGAAACATTGTTTAGCAGATGTAATATTTATGTGAGCTTTTCTTGATGAATTTTAATCATTCTACAAAATATCTTCTCTGGATATGTAAGACATTTTAACTCTTGCGGTCTCGGAGTGTTACTTCTATCATAAAACAACCCTTGTCCCCAGGTGTGTGTTTTCACTGTACTGACAGTGCCCGCAATACTTGGAGCGACACTACCTAACACCACTGCTTCGCAAGGGGGAATTTAGACTGAAGGTCACAATACAATAAAATCATTTTCTTAGTCACTCCCGAAAGGAACTTGAAAGGAACAGGTGCATAGTCAGGGAGGAAGACTGAGCTGATAGCATAAAAGACCTTTTCTTTTGTTCTTTTTTTTTTTCTTTTTTCCATCAGTAGGTTATAAAATATATATATAATGACAAGGAAGACTGACACAAATAGATGCATCTCACTCCAGGAAAAGCACAGACAGCAACTGGGAAGAAACGATGGCAGAGACAGCTGACGCAGAGAGGAGTGCCGCATGGTTTTCTTTCTGCATCTTTGCTGGTGCACGCATCTGGGAACCTGACAAGCTGTCATAAGGCTGAGGACGTAAACAGATGTGGACTGCTGATAAGAGTCTCTGGTGAGCTTTCAGAGCCTGGTGCTCATTTGCCCGATGGCTTGCTCGTTATCGGAACACCATTATAAACTCTCACCTGGAGAAGTGCTCCAGCCTGCCCGAGCAACCTGCATCTGGCGTCAATCATGGCCATAAAACCAGCCCATGAGTCATCTAACAGCCCAGGTGTCTATGATTCCCCCACTTCCGCAGCACCTGACGGCATGCAGCCACTCTCAGATCACGATCTCCCTGCCTCTATTTAAGGACACTGAAGAGCGCTCTAAGAGGTGTAGTCCAGTCCGGGGCACGCTTCTGGCTGAAGGCAGCGCTCTCGCTCATTTCCCGGAAAGTCGGCAAACACTGTGAGTGATCAAAGTGGAATGCCATGCCCAAGGAGGGTAAGAACAACTGGACGAACACCAGCAGTGTGGCTTGCATAACCAGCAGATGCCTGATCTTGAAAAAGATTGTCTTGACTTGCAAATCTGTTCCTCGTTCGATGGCAAGGAGAGTATGTTGGTGGTACCCACGCTTGGATGTCTCAGTTGTCTAGAGAGCTGCTACACTGCTCAAGATAAGGCAGCAGTTAAGATCAAGCTCGTTTCTGGCCGAGTCTGTGATTTTTCCAGGGTTTTGAGACATAGAAATGAAGCCAAAAGTTAAACTTTACACTGTTTCTGAAGTTGCAGAAAAAAACTAATGCACAAGACTGTGCATGGAGGCCCAGTGTATATACAGGGGTAAAGAACTGTCCTGTCAGTGAAGGGGACATGGGTTCAATCCCTGGTCCAGGAAGATCCCACATGCCGCAAAGCAGTGAAGCCTGAAAGCCCGAAGGCCACACTGCTGAGCCTGCGCTCCGTGGCCCAAGCTCCGCAGCAGGAGACACCCCGGCAGCGAGAAGCCTGCACGCGAGGGAGCGGCCCCGCCCCGCACAACTGGACCTGCAGAGCAGCAAGTGTCCGGCACAGCCAAGGGTAAAAGAAATAAAAACCACTGTATAAATGGTTACTTTTACATCATATGAACTGCACTTCAATAAAATTTAATTTTAAAATTCTAGGGGGAAAAGTAGCTGAGGAATTAAGCCAACATCTAGAAATCAATTTTGGATTAATCCATTCTACTAACATTGATGCATACTTAGCAAAGACTGAAGGCAAAAGAAGGGGGCAGCAGAGAATGAGATGATCAGGGAGCTGATCACTGACTCAGTGGACACGAAGCTGAACAAACTCTGGGAGACAGCGGAAGGCGGAGGAGCCTGGCGTGCTGCAGTCCGCGGGGTCACAAAGACGTGGCCATGACTCAGCTACTGAGCAGCAACAAACTTCTCAGCACATCCCCACGACTGCCCAATATATTTTAGCGTTAATAATATAAGCAGCTCTGAAGCAAATTAGTTTTTAAAAGGTTATAAATTTGGACCACGGAACAATAGATTCAACTGATGAGTCTGGAGTGAATTCTTTCCGTTGCCCTCAAGTCTTCCTACCCCAAAATCTTACCTAGTAAACACTGGCCGATCTCTAGTTACCTGAGATTCTCTTACCTCGTAAGTTAGGCTCAGTATGACATGAATAGCCTTCAATCAAGTCAATGAAAGTTTTTTAGAAGGATAAGGGTAAAATAAATGTATCTTGGGCTGTAGTTTATTTCTCTTTCTCTTCACTTATTTTGAAAATCAACTGTATTGAGGAATAATTTACATTTAATAAAGTGTCCCGTGGTGAGTGTATAGCTGGTGAGTTTTAATGCGCATGTACTTGTATACGACCACCACTCTGATCAAGAGATCAAATATTCCTATCACCCTAGAATTGCAGCTGTGCCCTTGGTAACAACCCTGCCCTGTCCCTGCCCCAAACAACTACTTATCATCTGCTTTCTGACACTTACTTCAGTATCATCTGGTCTACAACAACGTGTTCGCAGACTATGACTCATAGGGCAAATCTAGCACACTCTTTGTAAGGCCCACCCACAAGCTAAAAAGGTTTTGTTTCTTTCCCTGGTTAAATGGTTGGAACAGGCAAAAAACACAAATAATATTTCCTTATAAGTGAAATGTTTATGAATTAAAATTTTAGTGTCCAAAAATAAAGTTTTATTGTAACTCCGGCATGCTCATTTGTCTACCCAAGCACCCCATGGCTGCTTCTGTGCTAAAATGGTAGAACTCAGCCTCTGCCACTGAAACTAAAATATCTACTATTTGATCCTTCATGGAAAATGCAATCAGACAGAATGCAGTCTGCTGAATCTGGCTTCTTTTGCTCAGGATAACTTTAGAAATTCATCCATGTTGCTGCATGAAACAATAACTCAGCCTTCTCACTGCGGGATAATATTCCATTGTTTGAATATACCACAGTTCGTCTACTCATTCACATGCTGACATGCATTTGGGTTGATTCTAATGGGGGGCTGCCATGAATTAAGTTCTTATAAACATCCTTCTACAAAACTTTTTCTGTAACATGCTTATATTTCTCTTGGGAAGATATCAGGCCTGGATTCACAGACTCACCTTCCCTGGCAGCTCAGATGGGAAAGAGTCTGCCTGCAATGTGGGAGACTCAGGTTTGATCCCTGGGTGGGGAAGATCCCCTGGAGGAGGAAATGGTAACCCACTCCAGTATTCTTGCCTGGAGAATCCCATGGACAGAGGAGCCTGGTGGGCTACAGTCCATGAGGTCGCAAAGAGTCAGACACGACTGGGCCACTAACTCTCTCACTCACTCATGGTAAGAGTTATGATTAACTTTGTAAGAAACTACCATGAATGAAGATTCCACCTGCTCTGTACCTTTTGCCAATATTTAAACTTTTGTATTCTTAGGGGTTAAACGGCAAACATTTCTTAGCAAAATAAATAATTTAACTTGGATGAACTTCTTGGGTTATTTGTGTTGGGCAACTATAATTATGCTTCTGTCTCTACCTCTCTTGTTTTCACATAAACGATACTATCTTTGAATTTCTACTTAACAACTGTATAGCTCTTATGGATGACTGAAATACTCTATATTTCTCAATTCAGGTGATGATAAAATAGATCATGGCCAGTCTACTTGTCCTGTGAAGTGCCAGATGATGCAGCTTTGTGAGCCCCAGAAGGCCTCCACTGTCTCCACTCTTTCCCCTCCCCCCCCTTTTTTAACAACCCTTTAAAAATGTAAAAATCATTCTAAGCTAATGGTCTATACAAAAATAGACCATGTGCTAAATTAGACAGACAAGCTATGGCTTACCCTTCTTTGACATAAACCATGTTCTTCATCATTTAACAATGCTCAGAGTTTTCTATGCATTTCCTTAAAAGTGCTGATTAAAGGTAGGTCAGTCTGACATAGCAAGGAACAGACACCTTTCATGGAAAGTGTGCTAAGACAGGGAGAAAACTTTCTTAGGTGGGTGACAACCAATGTTCTTGCCAGAGTCAGCGTCTATCAGCTTGAAGAGCAGATTACTAAATACGCATGGGGCGTCCCTGTTGGCTCCATGGATAGGAATCTGCCTCCAAATGCCGGGGACACAGGCTCAATCCTTGATCTGGACATAGCCCACGTGTCTTGAAGCAAGCAAGTCGAGCCCATGCTCCACAACAAGAGAAGCCACTGCAACGAGAAGCCCACGCTCCATCAGCAGAGAGCAGCCCCCACTCGCCGCGTCTTGAGAAAGCCCTCATGCAGCAGTGAAGACCCAGCACACCCATAAATAAACACATTTATTTTAAAAAATAAATACTCATGAATTTTACTCAGGTGGGTATTTATGCCATTGCTAGCTCGAAATGGGCCACGGTGCAAGCATTTACACCATCACAATCAGTAATTTTGTGTTTCTTTTTAGAGAGATTTACCTGTGCACCACTGGCAACAACCTCTCTGAACACTAGTGCTTATGCAACCTGCATGCACAGACTTGATTGTACATGAACAAGAACAAATAAACCCACCAATCACATCCCCTTGGAGACAGCCTGCACCCTTCTTTCCCAGGGTAATGTGCAAAAGCCGTATTTTTCTCACTCTTGTAATCTCATTCAAAACCTAGAAATCCTGACCATAAACTGAAGAGTTCAGTCGTTCAAAATTCCTCCCCAGAAGGCTAGAGAAATTAGGAAAATGCTTGTCCATCTGCATATTTCTGCTCTTATTTTTTCTGTCACTAAGCAAACGAACCTTCTAGCTGATCCCTAGATATAATTAGAATTATAAAGCCCCCCGTGTTTTTAGTTTAATATTTTGCTCTTACTGGATTTATAACAAGTTCAGATGACAGCTTCTCTCTGGTTCTGACTTCTGTGAATTGAGTTGGGTTATTATGTAGGTCAAAGGTCAGTTGCATGCCAAATCTGGCCCATGATGGCTGCCCTGTCATGAGCTAATATGTGCCTTACATTTTAAAGAGTTTATAAAAGAAGAAGAAAAGGAGGAGAAAGAGGAGGAGGAGGAGAGGGGACAGAAAGAAGAAGATATGACACCAACTGTGTGGTCTGCAAAGCCTAAGATACATACAATCAGGCCCTTTATAGAGATATAGTTTGCTAGTGCTTAGTATAGAGAATCATCGCGGCATTATTATCTCATAATCTACTTATGAGACAGATTTGTACATTATGACCTAAGATATAGGACACGGTGTTTCTTCCGATACATTCCTTTATGTTTGCATGCGAGCTTACTCAGTCGTGTCCAGCTCTATACAACCCCACACACGGTAGCCACCAGGCTCCTCTGTCCATGCAATTCTCCAGGCGAGAATTTTGGAGAGGGCTGCCATTTCCTCCTCCAAGGATCTTCCCGATCCAGGGATTGAACCTGTGTCTCCTGAACTGCAGGCAGATTCTTTACCATCTGAGCTATCAGGTAAGATCCCATTCCTTTTTAATCTAATGACAAATATAAGTGCATAGGAAGAAGAGCCACATATGCATGGAAGTTCACTTGTCTTCCTCTCTTCAGACCTTTGTTTCAACCTTCTTCATTTTTATAGGCAAGAATAATAATTTAAGAATAAGAGAGACGATGAAGCAGGTAGTAGTCAGTGCCCACGCCTATCACTTCACTTACCATCATGTGAGCAGTCGTCAGAGGGTCATAAGTTCTTTTTTTTTTTTTTGTCGTAAGTTCCGTGTCTTTAAAACAGGACACACAAATAAGTTTTACTCACTGTTTGTGAGTAGGGCACCACAAAACTGCAACACAGTTATCTGCATAGAAACCCTGTGCTTTTGGAATTTACATGTTCAGCTCAAGATCATGTGTTGAGAATCTGCTATACTCTAGGCATAGGAGAATCTGCATATACTCTAGACCTTAGCAGTCCGAAAGCAGTCTGGATACACATTGATCTATAAAAAATTAAACCAGTCAGTCCTAAAGGAAATCAACCCTGAATACTCACTGAAAGGACTGA
Source organism: Hydropotes inermis (assembly GCA_020226075.1). Lineage (NCBI taxonomy): Eukaryota > Metazoa > Chordata > Mammalia > Artiodactyla > Cervidae > Hydropotes > Hydropotes inermis. The sequence continues at coordinate 57,959,709 of CM035286.1, read as the reverse complement.
TGCTGAAGCGGAAGCTCCAATACTTTAGCCACCTGATGCGAACAGCCAGCTCACTGAGAAGACCCTGACCCTGGGAAAAACTGAAGGCAAAAGGAGAAGAGAATGGCAGAAGACAGTTGGCTAGCACCACCAGCTCAATGGACGTGAGCTTGAGCAAATGCCCAGGAGATAGTGAGAGACAGGAAGGCCAGTCGTGCTGCAGTCCACGGGACCTCAGAGGACTTAGCAACTGAACAGCAAGAACAGAAACTTAAACATACAGCCACACTGTGAATGACCCATTTCATCCAGGCATCCCTCCAAACACGGGTGTCTCCTCACTGCGAACGCTGGGCCAGTCTGCAGGACACTTTGCATTGACAGAGGGGCTAAGTGGCGAGCCTGTTGGCAGGAGAGACCCAAGCTGGGAGCGCTTCTCTGATCCTGCTCCTGCTCTCTCGGCCTTTCCCCCCAGAGCAAACACCACCTCTGCTTAGTGCGGGCAGCTGGTGATGGGCGTCTAGCTGCAAGTGGTGCAGCCCCCTGAGCTAGTCATGAAAGTCGAGGTCTGGGTCTGCATCGGATGACCAGCACCCCAAAGAAGCAGGGTGGCTCGTGGCGTTTAAAGTATAAAATCAGGAGACCCTGCTGGGCAGAGTGAGGAAAGGGGGTTCCTGGCAGCCAGGACACCAGGGCGGAGCCCTGGAGGCATAGGGCGCGGGCTGGCGAGCAGGCAGGAGGGAAGGGCAGTGTAGGAGGGGTGAGACCCCCACTGGGTCACCAGGGGACCTGCAGGCCTCAGACAGAGCTTGCCCACCAGAAGGAGAAGCCTTTGCACAGTCGGAAGACCTGGAAACGTCTGAATGTCCTTCCCTCCTACCCCTGCCCCCGCTCCCCTGCATCCTTCACAGGAAGGTCAACCAAAAAATCCCCACACGCCGAGTTCCATCTTGGTGCCTGCTTCGTTAGAGGCCCTGAGCGAATACTAAAGATAATGGCAAATATTCATCTCATTATCATGCGATTTAGTACAGCTATCTCCTGGAGGGTTGAGGGAATCAATAAAATGGTAACAAGGAAGACTCACTAATGACCAAAGAACACCAAAGTAGCAGGATAAGTCCATGGATAGAATCGAGCTGCTCAGAATTGAATCACATCTATAAACACAGAAGAAAAGATGCTATGATGCTGATACACATGGAGAAGACTTCCCAAGTCAGGGCTCTGAAGTGAGGTGCCCTAGATGTCCTGGCGAGCAGGTCTCAGCAGTCTTCTCATGCTAACCTCTGGCCAGTCCCACCTACGAAGGAAATGGCCCTCATGTTAGAATCTAAACTCCCTGTTTTATAGCCCAATAAGCCAGACTCTAAAACTTGGGTGTAGAAACCAAAGCAGATTTGGTTTCAAGAGTATTTTTTTCCCTCTTCAGAGAAGGAGACTTGTTTAGGCTTTGGCCTGAGAGTATCCTATCCTGTGAGGTTTCCAAAACCAAGACAGGGTGTGGTGAGCAGCCCTGGCGCTGGAAACAGCTGAAGATGGATGCCCGGTGGCATCCTGCCATGCATCACACCCACAGCCTTCATTGTCATTAGCACAGATTAGACACCACCACCACGCCCTACCATGCACTCGTATTTTCAATTAGAAAATCTCCTGAGGTTTCCGTGTAAATGTCTTACAAAGGGTAATATGCAGGCCATTGTCTATAAGGACTTTGAACAAAGACTCCGTGCTCCCTGTGATTGCTTCGTTGAGATACAAAATGAATAAACAGAGTCTCTGAAGATGCTGCAGGAGACCAAAAAAAAAAAAAAAAAATGAAGCCCAGCTTAAAACTAAAGGAGATCTTTACGTCAATTGTTCTTACCCTGATGGCTCAGACAGTAAAGAATCTGCCTGCAGTGCAGGAGATCTGGGTTCAGTCCTTGGGTTGGGAAGATCCCCTGGAGAAGCAAGTGGCAACCCACTCGAGTTATTCCTGCCTGGAAAATTCCATGGACAGAGGAGCCTGGTGGGCTACAGTCCACGGGGTCACAAAGAGCTGGCCACGACTGAGTGAGTAACTCTCCCTCTCTCTTACAACTTAAATTATGCATGCTTTTGGCAATACTGCATTGTTTTACACCTTGGTATCTACTGAAATTCCTTGCCGTTGGACTCTTTAACCTAAAATGTCATTAATCTCAAGAGAAATACAGACTGGCACATTCGGAATAAATCATCGGATTAGAACACAATGATGTCCCAATCGCCATGTCTCCATAGGCACAGCTAGAGGGGAAAACAGAGACACCAGACAACACTCTGGAGCGAACGTTCAGGTCAGACTTACTATAAATCTCAACTGGGAAAACCTGGAGCTTCATATAACTTGAAAGAAATTAACAAAAATCTGTGCAAGTCTGTATAGATTTCAAAACTTGTCTCAAGAAGAAAATAAATGTGAAGAATTTGGACAACATAAGGTAGCTGAAGTGTCCAGTAAGGTGATGCTATGCTTCAGGAATTATTATCAAAATATATCCGTTCTGTTGCATTTTTTAAAAAGTAATATGATAAACAAGTATGAAGGCTATAAAAAAATTGAAGTAAAAATGTGTCAATGTATACTTAAGATTCAAAGATGCAGGGCTCCTAAGGGGTCACAGTGGGAGGCTCTTCCTGCCTCCTATGAATGAGTCAAGTTCTTTTGCAAGATGTTGGGAAACTGCTCCTTCTCTCATGAACCAGATCCATCCTCCACATGAACTGTGACATACAGCCTCTACTTACAAAGGAAGAAGGTGAATGGAATACTTGGTGTGATCGTTCATTGTACTGGGAATTTTTCATAAAGGTTCCTCCGCTGATTGATACGATGAGACATGGGGTTGAAAATCGTGATTAGGAAAAGATGGTTTATTCTCCTTTGGCTAATTTACCAATGAAACAAACTATCTGCTAAGTATGCTTCCTAAAGCAATTTCTGTGTTTACTTCCAGGAAAAAAAAAAAATAGAGACCCTAATTATGACCCCAGCCCTGAAGGAAAGATCTGGAAACAAGTGATTCAAATCAGCAACCTTTCCATACGTAACCCTTACCCTAATTAATGACCACAATGACACAATGATTCGGACCCACGCCAATTATTAGCTTCATCTCTGTGTTCTGTTTCTCAACATAGAGTCAATAAACAGTTCAAGACTTGCTGGGAGTTTAAAGGCAAAAATCGAAGCCAAAACCCTGGGTATATTAAAACCATTCCTGCAACAATAACCTCCAACTGGGAAATGAACTAATCATTCTCATTGTTCAGCTAGGCTCCAAACTGAAGAGGCTGAAATCAGCCAGCTGAGAAGGAAGCTCTAGCTTAGCTCGGGAGAGAAAAGCATGGACTGACCTTCGGGTGCCCTCCATCCCTGGGCTCCTCTGACCACCCACCCACCTTCTGCGGCACATGCTTCTCATTCCTCCATGCCAGCATCGAGAGCTGAGCTTAGGATGGCGGATGGTCCTGGGTGACTCAGAACCCATGGTTTATACCCCATTAGAAGAAAACAAACAAGACAAAATGTCTGGTAACAGGCCTTCAGCCAGATGGGTTTCATATTTTCCCTTACCTGTGCTTTTTAAAGGCTCCAAGTGCAATCAGAAATAAGACGGATCGCTGTTTAGTAGGAGCTGAATCTATCTGTTGAAATCATTCTTTAACTGGAAATCATTGAAACATAAAGAGGTCCTTGCCACAAATTCTATCTTGTGGTTTATCATACTTTGTATACACTAAGTGATTTGAAGACATCTGTGTCCCTGGATTTTTCCTATAACTAGCTGGTCCTTCAAGTTCAGTATGAGCCTGATTACATGCAATGGAAAACTTGGAGAGGATAATATATTCAATCAGCAACTCCTCTTGTAGTATTAAAGTAAATTAATGACTCTTTCTGAGGCTTCCCAGGTGGTGGAGTGGTAAGGAATCTGCCTGCCAATACAGGAGACTCAAGAGATGCAGGTTTGATCCCTGGGTCAGGAAGATCCCCTGGAGATGAACATGCATCCCACTCCAGTACTCTAGGCTGGAGAATTCCATAGACAGAAGAGCCTGGACAACTACAGGCCATAGCGTCTCCAAGAGCCGGACATGACTGAAGTGACAGCCCAGCACATACGCACTGATCTTAGAATGAGCTTCTAACACAGCTTCTGTGACCAGACAGCTTATCTGCAAGAGGAAGGTAACTAAGGCAAACTTCACATTGAACACCTGACTTCACAGAGGATAAGTGGGTAGTCTCATTTCACGTGACTTGGCTATGTGTTGTGATATGAAATTTTCCTCCAGACAAAATCTATATCTTCATATACCAGCAAAGTCTGGATGCACAGATTTTTTTTTTTTTTCAGAAATACCTCATTGTCCTCTGGTAAAAGAACACTAAATATCCATGCCTTCAACTGCCTCATTAATTCAAGTGCCTCAGTAATGATTAGGGCAGTGTAGACCTTTCTTTGAAAGTTGTGAGATGCACAAGGTTTTGCATACACAACAGCTATGTTCTGTCCCTTCCTTAACACTGAAAACGTTGTCCTCCCAAGAATGGACAGCAGATGTGGGTGTTCCTCTTCCCAGCAACCCTTGCAGCCAGGAGTAGCGGTGTGGCCAGCTAGACACAGGGCAAGTCTGCTCCAGGTCTGCTGAGATGGAACTCTCCACCTCCTGCAAAGAGAGAAACCACAATGCTTACTCTCTTCCCAGATCCTTTCTTCTAATACTTGGGTGCTGAGTAGTGAGGTCATGAGGTTTGGAGCATGAGAGGTGGAAAACATTAGCATTTTGGGTGACAGAGGAAACTGGGGGAGACTTGATGAGACTGTGAACCCGGCGGACCTACCTCAAGACCACCGTGACTCCAACCCTCTTCAAACACGAGAGGACGCTACACGTTTCTCTAAACAGGGGATGAGTGGCCGCAGTTGTTTAAGCTGCTTCTGGTCTGCATGTTTCTTACTCGCCACCCCAGAGGATGGCTAGTGTAGGGATGGGGGGACAGAAGCCAGCCCGAGCCAGCACAGCACAGGATTGTGTCAGGACTCCCAGGTAGAAGAACCTATCAAATGTGAACAATGAGGCAACTGTCTTCAGTTCTTGCTGATAGCTGCTTGAGACCTCGAAAGCCTGAGAACGAGCCAGCAGACTGAGAATGGCTGAGCGGAAGGATGAAACGTATCCTTGTTGCTGGTGACATCATCGACAGCTCTCTGATCTACCTGAATCCTGGTTTCCCATCATGCGAGGTAATGAATCAGTGAAAGGTTCATGGAATTTGGATTTTGTGTGCGGCAAGTTGACTGCATTAAAAGCCTCAGTGACATCCCTGGATGCACATTCTTCACCTTGTACGTTTCCCACTCTGTGAGAACGGCTTTACTCAATTGAAAGTGACAGAAGTGATGGGGCGCCGTTCTCAGCCTAGACCACATGAGACCTTGAGCGTCTCAGCTTCCTCTTGGAATTCTTCCACTGCCATGACTACCGGCCTGGGCCAGCCCCCAGAGAATGACAGACCACGTGGAAGAGAGCCTGGTCACTTCAGTTAAGGTCGTCCCAGTCTGGTTGACGCCTAGCCAACACCCAAACATGAGAGTCAGCCCAGAGCAGGATCAAGGTCAGACATGCCTCCTCAACCACCAGCTGACCACAGACACATGAGTGAGCCTGGCCAAGCCCAGAACGTCTGCCCATCTGACCCATAGATGCCCGAGCAATAACACATGTCCACTGCTGTAAGGCACGGAGATTTGGGATGGTGTATCATGCACCAAGAGCTGACTAATTCAGTTACTTGTGAACAAAAGCATCCTAGCTGATGAAGCCAAATAGGCAGTGAAGAGACAGGTAGAGGGGGTGTACTTAAATATATTTGAGCAGCTGGGACATCTGTGAAAATCTTTGATTAGCAGAATGATTTGTACTTTAGACAAAATATTCTGGCATGACTGTGGAGGATGGTATTAAGTGACTAAACCTGTACTGAAAATAACTGAGCCCGTGAAGGAAGAAAATTTTAATGTGTAGGACAATATGATCTAGGAAGAGGTATCTGAACAGAAAAGAGGAAAAGAAGGTGAAGCGCAGAGGGCAGAGGTCATAGGGATGTCTTGAGTCCCCACCACTGCAGGCAAGTTGATCTGCAGCAAGAATCAGACGCTCAACGTGAGGCCCCCAGACCAACAGTATCGTCAGCACCTGAAACTTACTAGTAGTTCAAATTCTCAGCTCCTCCCCAGACCTACAGCGTCAGAAGCTGGGTATGGGTCCCAACAATCTGTCTTCACAAGCCTTTCAGATTCTTCTTACAGTTTGAGAACCACTGACCTGGGCCATGGTGAGAAGCTATTAAGAATGCCAAGTCATGAAGGACACCAGCACTGATTCCAGATCATCTCTACCATAAGGACTTCAGCTGAGATGTCACCAGCTTTATCTGGTTGAAAGTCTTAGTCAGCAGATACAAGGCTTGTTCTCAGGGCTACTCCTCTGGGTTCTGACCTCTCAGTGGCCGTGTCCTGATGCTAGCCATAAGGTCTTCCACTGGCCCTGAGCTTCCGCTGGAACATGGCTCAGAGGAGTGACTTCCTGAGCCATAAGCAGAGACCAAGATTTTCCTGAACCAAGCCAAGACTGGAGTGCAGAATGTGTATATGGACAGAGGAAACTGAATTTACAAAATCAGCAAATTAATGGTCTTGCTACCTCAAAGGGACCCAGGTATGGTCCTCCTTCTGCCTGGAGAGGGGTCAGTCTTGTGCTCAATGGGATGCTCCCCATGAACGGCCTGTGCTGACCCCGTAATTATATCTCTTACACCTTACCCCATCAGAAGATTTTTGGAGATGTCTTCATTTCCCAGTTTTCCTTAAGTCTAGGGGTTGCAGATATATCAGTGATGTAAGTCTGAGGAAAATTGTAAGAATTAAAGTCTTAAATGCTAAAAAAAAAAAAAATACCAATGATTTCAATTAAAGGGAAAGTAAGGAGCTGTGAGGAAATTCTTTTGGTGAAAGAGAAGCAACTATTTATTAAGTTATTCCAGGCATTCCACTCTACGGAAGAGAACTCAGGGATTCTGGTCTACAGGAGGAATCAAGGGTTGCATTAGGAAGACATCTAATAGCGCCTTAGTATATGCTCTAGGGATTTCCAGTCTTTGGTAAGATTCAGCAGAGTCCTTCAATAAAGCAGCCACACAGATGTCCAGGTGCACGGGCCACCATGCTCCTAGGAGAAGATCATCACAGTTCCGCAGAAGAAGCAACCCAGATCCACAATTTGAAAAAAAAATCCTCAAGTTAGAGCAGAGGGGGTGACAAACAGGGGGTCACAGAGGATTTTTAAGGTAGCAAAACTACTCTCATGAGGCTGTAACAGTAGATACCTGTAGATACATTTGTCACCAGCCGGCCCCTCCTTCAAAAAGAAAATCTCCAAAGCTGCTATCCAGTGTGTGAGTGATATGAGTGTGTGCTGTGTGTGTGCTATGC
>CM035286.1:57903895-57950771 GCA_020226075.1 Hydropotes inermis | reverse complement strand
ACTCCCCATGGAAGACAAGTGGATAGAAATGCTCAAATCTTTAGTTTTGAGGGAGGAAAAAAATAGGATATTTTAATTTTTTGGTGGCAAAACTCACATAAGGTAAAACATACCGTTTTTCCCATAAGTAAGTGTCCAGTTCAGTGGACTAAGCACGTTCACATAGTTGTGCAACTCTCAGCGTCACTGTCGCCCACATTTTTCACCTAAACTGAAACCCTGTCTCTGTTAAACACTAGCTGTCTCCCCCTCCGCGCCCCACTGCCCCCGATCTACCAGCACACTTTCTGACTGTCCCGGGCGTCTCGTATAAGTGCCATCAAACAGTATTTGTCTGCGCCTACCATATCCTGGAATGCATTTTCAAGTTAAGTTTAAAAAATTAGTATTTCATCTTGAACAGACCAAAGCATAAACAGCGCTTCCAACTTAGAAGCAACCCAGAAAGATTTTACATACAAGGCCTGGAAGATACAGCCTACAATAAAGAAAGGCATGATGAACTATCCACGTTGGGAGAAGCCAGTCCAGATAACTCAGATCTAAGCTCCCATGTGTTTTTAGGCGACAGGCCCAGACAATGAGGGGGGCAATTGACGCAGACTCCTCCCAAGTCTTGAGAAGCTGGGAACTGTGACTAAAACCCCCATGTCCTAGTACTCAGCTTTAACTAATTTTGAATTTTTATGCTTTTCAAAACATATTACCATTAATAATTTAAATATTCTTAAAACAAATAGCAAGCTATGTTAATTATAGGAACATGAGAAAAAAGGATTTAAAAAGTAGATAATTAAAATCTTCTATAATCCCACCACCCAGATATGACTACTGGTTATTTTGATGTGCAGCTTTCATGGAACTCTCTGCCTAAATATGTATATAATTTTATTGAAATTCATTGAACATAATATTTTGTAAACTGATCTTTGCTAAAAGTATGGATGCAAGGTCAGAAAAAAAGTTAGTGACCTTGAACTCATAATCAGAACGCTGATTTAAAGAATTTCAGGAGAAAATATAGTGTGTAAGTTAAAGTCTTTTACTCAAATTCCATCACCATTGACATCTTATTAGGGAGCACTGTTGTTGTTGTTATTGTTATTCATTCACTCAGTCGTGTCCAACTCTTTGCAACCCCATGGACTGCAGCACCCCAGGCCTCCTTGGTCCATCACCAACTCCCAGACTTTACTCAAGCTCATGTCCATTGAGTCAGTGATGCCATCCAACCGTCTCATCCTCTGTCGTCCCCTTCTCCTCCCGCCTTCAATCTTTCCCAGCATCAGGGTCTTTCCAATGAGTCGGCTCTTTGCATCAGGTGGCCAAAGTATCAAAAATGTATCTGGCAAAAAAATAAACTGCATTAGAAGACTAGATTCTGCAGCATTTCTCCTATCTTGCTCCTCCGGGTTTTCTCTCACGCCATCGCACACTTTCTCTGTCCATGATTCGCTCCACCCCTCTTTGCTCTTCGCTTTCCCCAACCTCTTCTTGCCCAGAACGACGGTTTTCCAGCTGGCAGCTTGGACCCCTAGCATGGGAAGGCGCTGCCGTCTGGCAGCCTCGGCGAGCGTTGCCATGAAGACTTGTTTTCCATTGTGCATTGCCCTGCGTGCCATATCCACCCCGGCCACCGTGCCAGGTGAAATACCACCGCTCGCCCATGTGGAAGATGGTTCATCCGGAGGCGATCGGCTCCACCGAGGGAAGGGAGAAAGAAAAACATGTGTGGTTTCTGCCGCCTTCACCTTGGCAGAGAAAAATGGATGTGAGACTGGGGCCGGGGTACAGAGCCTTCAGAGTTCTGGGCGATCAGCAGGGCCGGCCTGAGCCAAGAAAGAACACACGGCGGTTGTGTGTGGCTGTGACACCTCAAGAAAAATCACTTTGAGTCGTGCGCCTGATCATTTCACTGCTGTGGGCACAGGCCCAGCCCGCTCCCCAAGTCAAACGTAAATGGTTTAAGGAAACCGCTCTTTTCCCCCTCCACTTTTACCGGACTGCGTGTCTGACAGCCATTTTACTGTGTTTACAAATTATGAAAATTCTGGGCAGCTAATTATGAAAATATTGAGAAGTCGTAGGAGAAGTAACTCTTGGAGCAGGTTAAGGCAGAGAACAGACTGTAAAGTCCTTGAAAAATGAGCTGCTCGGCCTCCGCGTCTGCCAGTAACTTTTGGTATTCCAGAATATTGCTATGCTAATCGGAAACCCAAAAAAGAAAGAAATCAATAAAAATCTAAGAGAAGAGGAGGGGAAGAGGCTGTCCGGCCATATTGAGCAGATGAAGGATAGCGGGTTCGTTCCTACGGTCTATCCGTTTCTCTTCCAGAGGACCAGCAGTCAGAGAATCCAGGTGGAAAACATGAAAAGCAAGTTTCATAAGCAAACAAGAGGTAATACATTTTCAGTTCTGTTTTTTTGTTTTAAAAAGGGACGGCCTTTTTTCAAATTTGACCTTGCTGCTTTCACACCATCTGGAAATAAAATCTAGGTGTCTTCCCCCATTTGTTTTATGTTGAATAAAATTAATGCATGTGCAACAATAACAGAAAGAATACAAATACATTCTAGACTGAGGATACAGTTGGCGAGATATCATGATATACCACAATAAGGTAACAAGTGTTGTTTTTCTACAATGCCTTTCTTTCTTGCAGTGGATTTGCTTCATTAAACGTTCACGTTGAGCAAATCATTACCAAATAGACTTACTGTCAACCTCTCTAGATCGGAAAGATGAGTCACGGCAGTTGGGTCAGTTTTTAGATGGTCAGATAGTTCTAGAACACAGCTATTTTATGATCCAGTCTTATTTTCTTCCCACCAGAAAATGAAGTCTTCTGTTTACAGAATGATGCATAAAATTCATTTTATATTCCATATTACAACTTTACAGACAAAATTGTCTTTGCTATAAGACAACTTTCAAAAACAGTTTTTTATCGAAGTCTAATTGATTTACAGTGCTGTGTTAGTTTCAGATGTGCGGCAAAGTGATTCAGTTAGACACGTACAGTACACATAATTTTTCAGGTGATTTTCCACTATAAGGTATTACAAAATATTGAGTAGAGTTCCCTCTGCTCTACAGTAGGTTCTTGTTGGTTATTTATGTTTTGTGGTTGTTTTCCAGTTGCCAAGTCGTGCCAACTCTTTGCAACTCCAAGGGCTGGGGCACACCAGACTTCCCTGCCTCTTACCAACTCCTGGAATTTGCCCAAGTCCACGTCCACTGAACCGGTGATGCCATCCAACCATCTCATCTTCTGTTGCTGTCTTCTCCTTCTGCCTTTGCCTTCACTCTTGGGACATTTAGATTGCTCCCATGTCTTGGCTATTGTAACAAATGCTGCAGTGAACATTGGGGTGCATCTTCTCTAATTTTGGTTTTCTCCAAATACATGCCCAGGAGTGGGATTGCAGGACCATATGTTAGCTCTCTCCCTCTCTTTTTTTATTTTTTAGGAACCTCCATACTGCCCTCTATAGTGACTGTACCAATTTACACTCCCACAACAGTGTAGGAGGCTTCCTTTTTCTGCACACCCTCTTCTGCATTTATTGTTTGTAGACTTTTCAATGACGGACATTCTGACCAGTGTGAGGTGATGCCTCATTGTAGTGTTTTGATTGGCATTTCTCTAATAGTCAAACTTATTTTCATGTCCCTGCCAGTCATCTTTCTTTTTTGGGGAAATGTATGTTTAGATCTTCTGCCCATTTCTTGATTGGGTCGTTTGCTTTTTGCCACTGTGCTGAGTTGTTCATATATTTTGGAGGTTAATCTTTTTGGTCACATGCTTTGCAAACATCTTCTCCCATGTATGCTGCTTTTTGTTTATGGTTTCCTTTGCTATGCAAGAGTTTCTGAGTTTAATTAGGTCCCATTAGTTCATTTTTGGCTCCATTTTCATTACTATAGGAGATGATTCCAAAAAGATAACACTAGGCTTTATGCCAAGGCATGTTCTATGTTTTCCTCTAGGAGTTTTATAGTACATGGTTTTACATTTAGGTCTTTAATCCATTTTGAGCTTATTTTTGTGTGTTGCTAGATAATATTCTAATTTCCTTGATTCATTCTTTCACCTTCATCTTTCCCAGCACCACTTGTGTATGTACTGCCTCTTCTGTCGTAGACTAATTGACCATAGATGTCTGGGTTTATCTCTGGGCTTTCTATCATATTTAACTGGTCTATAAGTCTATTTTTCTGCCAGGGCCATACCACATATATAGTGTGCATATACAGAGTACTATACTGTAAAGCCACTGCAGAAGAAGTTAGGGCATCTGATTCCTCCAGCTTCATTTCTCTTTCTCAAGATTGCTTTTGCTATGGGGTCTTTTGTTTTTCCATATAAATTTAAAAAATTTGTTCTAGATCTGTGAAAAATGCCATCGGTAATTTGATAGGGATGGCACTGAATCTATAGATCAGCTCGGGCAATACAGTTATTTTTACAATATTGATTCTTTCAAGCCAAGAACATGGTCTATCTTTTCAACCATTTGCATCATCTTCAATGTCTTTCACCAGTTGGTTGGTCATAACTTTCCTTTCAAGGAGTAAGTGTCTTGTAATTTCATGGCTGCAATCACCATCTGCAGTGATTTTGGAGCCCCAAAAAATTAACTTTGACACTGTTTCCAATGTTTCCCTATTTATTTTTAGCTATTTTTTTTCTTTTTGATATGATGGTATGTGGGACTATTTCCTTGATTTCTCTTTCTGATCTTTTGTTGTTAGTGTATAGAAGTGTGCCATACCTCTGTGTATTAAGTTTGCATCCTGCAGCTTTACCAAATTTGTTGATGAGCTCTAGTTTTCTGGCAGCATCTTTAGGTTTTTAATGCATAGTATCATGTCATCTGCAAAGAGTGACAGTTTTACTTCTTTTCTAGTTAGACTCTTTTTTTATTTTATGACAATCATTCATGCTTTATAATGCACTAAAACCATAAGTGAATTTTGTGTAGCATTACTGGAAGCAGTCCCTGAGTCATAATATGGCAAATTAGAGTTTCATATGTGGATAGAACAAATATGCATCTTAAATTCAGAATCCTATAATCTCCAAAATCACTGCAGATGGTGACTGCAGCCATGAAATTAAAAGATGCTTGCTCCTTGGAAGAAAGGTTATGACCAACGTAGATGGCATATTAAAAAGCAGAGACATTACTTTGCCAACAAAGGTCAGTCTAGTCAAAGCTATGGTTTTTCCCATAGTCATGTATGGATATGAGAGTTAGACTATAAAGAAAGCTGAGAGCTGAAGAATTGATGCTTTTGAACTGTGGTGTTGGAGAAGACTCTTGAGAGTCCACTTGGTTTGCAAGGAGATCCAACCAGTCAATCCTAAAGGAAATCAGTCCTGAATTTTCCTTAGAAGGACTGATGCTGAAGGTGAAACTCCAAAATTTTGGCCACCTGATATGAAGAACTGACTCATTTGAAAAGACTCTGATGCTGGGAAAGACTGAAGGTGGGAGGAGAAGGAGATGATAGAGGGTGAGATGGTTGGGTAGCATCACTGACTCAATGGACATGAGTTTGAATAAACTCCAGGAGCTGGTGATGGACAGGGAGGCCTGGTGTGCTGCAGTCCATGGGGTTGCAGAGTCAGACAAGAATGAGCAACTGAATTGAACTGAAAATTTCTACAACAGGTCCTGCTATTTTCTTGCTCTTGATCTAGCATACTCATAAATTATAAATAAACGAATTTTATTAATTGATAAAATGTAAGATATGATCACATTTTCAATTTCCCCTCTACTGTTTGTTGCCATAAGAAATAGGATAAGCTCTGGTCCTGAGCTCCTTTTTCAATGTTATAAGCCAAGAAATGTACTAAGTTTTCCCTGACTTTCCATTGGCAGAAAGCTTTATAAAAGCTGTGATTTATTTAGAGTATGGAAAGGCAAGGAACACCCACAGTAATACCTGTGAAGAAGTAAAAAGAGAAAGGATGAAAAAAAGAGTGAAAAGAACTCTCCATGCACATTTTATTTGACTGAAATACATAGCTACATAAATAACTGACCCCTTATATTCTCCAGTTACCTTTCAACTGGGCATTTGTGTAGATATAAATGCATATAGTTTGAGTAGCTTTCTAACAGAAACACCATAGACAGACCTTGTAGATATTTCGAGTTTGGTTCCAGGTCACTAAAAAAAAGAAGATATTGCAATAAAGCAAGTCCTGGGAATTTGTTTTTTTGCTTTCCCAGTGCACTTAAAAGTTGTTTATAGCTATGAAGTGTGCAACAGCATTATGTCTTAAAGAAACAACATACATTCCTTAATTGAAAAGTATCTGCTGGAAAAAAAAAAAAAGTATCTGCTGAAAACAATGACCATCAGCTGAGCCCTCAGTGAGTTGTTGTTGAAACATCAAAGGTCACCGATCACAGATCGCCATCACAAACAGAATAATAACGAACAGTTTGAGATACTGTGAGAAATTAACAAAATATGATAGAAACATGATGTGAGCAAAACACTTGGAAAAATGGCACCAACAGACGTTCTCAATTCAAGGTTACCAGAAACTATTAATTTGTAATAAAAAAGAGAAAAGGATGCAATACCTGCAAAGTACAATAAAATGAGGTATGACTATAAATTAAAGGTCATGATGAAGACCAATTACTTTTGTGTCAGCCCTATTGTCCTATTTTAAAAGTTTAGCAACTTTTCCAGAAGAAAAGTCTTAACTCTTCTTGGAGCTTAAAAATCATCTTTTTACATCAACCCTAGAGTTTATTTGAATGCAAACAGTCATATAGCTTGAAGAATTCAAAGTGAACTTTCGAATGCTTGTCCATTTTCAGTCTTCAGGCGTCCTTCTCACTTCCCATGTTTTTCTTTCTTTTTAACGGATACTAATTTGTCAATTTGCTTACTTGCCAGTGTTGCCAGTATTCTACAGGAGATAAATCAACTGAGCCCCACATTTTTAATTCACTTAGAACAGCTGTGTATGCATGCATGCTCAGTTGGCATCAGTCATGTCTGAGTCTTTGCAACTCTATGGACTGTAACCTGCCAGATTCCCCCATCCATGGGGATTCTCCAGGCAAGAATATTGGAGTGGGTCACCAGGCCCTCCTCCAGGGGACCTTCTGAACCCCGGGATCGAACCTGCATCACTTGCATCTCCGGCATTGCAGGCAGGTTCTTTACCCACAGAGCTACCTGGGAAGCCCAGAACAGCCAGGGACATATCTAAAATATGTTGTCAGTCTTTGGCATCATGCTCTCCTTAGCAAATTTAGCCTACCCCTTTTCATTTCAAAGCTCATCCCTCTTGATTGTAAATACAGAAATCAAATGAGACTTAAAATAATTGTGACAGAATTTGGTATATGGCCACTAATGACCCTTGTCATATCAGAAGTGTTTATCTGAACAAACTATTGATTTGAAAATTGGAGTAAAAAGAGTCAGTCACAGCAGGAAAAAAAAAACATACTAATTATGCCTCCTTGATGCAGACATTCTCCCACTATTTGTCACAAGCTGGGAGATCATACCCTGGTTATTGCTTCAATAATTAGTTACCTGACTTTTATACATGGAGACAGCATTCAAGAATTAGAATATAATAACCATCTTTCTCCCTTGGACTAAACATGCTAAGTTAAGCAGAATTTGCCTGTGTATGATTTCAAAGGAGTACAAAGTGAAACAGTCTGGTCAAGTTTGTTTTGTTTTGTTTTTAAGCCCCAAATAGAAGAGCAGATTCTTTATTAAAACTGGGAAACACCTGAATGTGGAGACAGAGGTGTGTTTTGTGTGTTTTGTTTCTTTTTTCTATCTACTTCTCCCTCTCACTTTTTTGTCTCTTTGAGAAGGAAGCATTCAATGGAATGAGGCAGCTAGCTGGCTCTTTTTTAAATTGTCCTAATTCATTTGTTTTACACTCTTTCTGCTAAGGTATAATTTAAAATCAACAGTGCGCATCCACCCACGTGGAACCGTCATGAGGGTCTGGGAACCAATCAAGAAGGCCTGGTGCCCAGCAGGCTCCCCGCAGCTCTGAAAGGTGCAGGCCACTGACAGCCCTTTCAGCAGGCTCGGCTTCACGAGGGAGCAGGGTGCTGTCTCAGGCCGCGGGCTCGTCCGGAAGACAGCACGCCCACCCCTCTCCGGGGAGAAGTCAAGCCCTGAGTTTTCAGGCAGGGGTTCCTTCTCTGGCTTTTACCACCAAATCCTGATGGTTTGGAATGAGGTCGACGCCACCTTGCAGGGCCTCACAATCTGTCTACAACTGCTCGATACCAAAACCTACCCATTTCTCTCCGTTACAGTGTGAACCAGAATCTCATCATTCATCACAGTCAAAGGTCTCTCCAGTGTGCAACCTAATTCCTCATTTTCTCTAGCTTCCACTCACTCATCACTCCGATCACACTGATCAAGTTTCTAAACCTAATAAACAATTTTTTGAATTAAAAATATACTTTTTATTGAGTATTCATTAACTATTTTGGAAAAATATTAACTATAATGGCATACCTCAGAATTCATCATTTCCTTTTTTGCATGTAATCTTCCTATCCTTCTGTACTTGTATATGCATTTAACCGACCATTGAATATTGTGATTTTAATTGTCAGAGCTATGTCATGTTTCTGGTCATTGCCCACTAATGCACTGGGTAAGACAATATAGTTTGGTCATGCCTGCCCTTTTCTGCTTAGAACTGACAGGTGGCAATAAGTCGTTTTCACCATCACCATCACCATCATCATCGTGTAATTAGGATTCAGATGGTTTGAAACATTTAAGCCATTTATCTTCTCAACGAGCCTATGCTTGCCTTTCAGCTGATCCACTGTGGAATATGTTGTGATAATACCATATGCATCTACCCAAACCGCTTTTAGATTTTGTTAAAAAACGTTTAGTCAAGATAAGTTCCCAGGAAAGTTAACAAGATCTAAGGAAATGAGTATCTTTCTTCCGCCAAAAATTGTCACACCTTGCTGATATCTACTGTCCTGTTTCCTTATTTGAGAAAACCACCCCCAGCCAAACACACTCAGACATTATCTTTCCTTCTCTCTGTCTCTCTCCTGCCTGCTAAAACCTTCATCTTCTTTAGAGTCCCGCTCTTACTCTCACACCTCTTTCTCCACACAGATAAGTCTCTCTTAGAATCCATTAGACTGCTAAATAAGGATAAGTATAATTACTACCTCAAAGAGTCGTTAAGTTACAGGTCACCTGAGACGATGTCTAAAAAGTGGCAAACATGTATAACGTATTATATCTATTAGTTGTCTTTACCGTTACATTAGTCTCCCCAAATATGGCTTTTTGTTGTTTTCCTTAAAGAAAAGGTAAGAAGGCTGAGTAACTAAGCAGGAGACAGATATTTGAAAAGACTTCATTCTCATAAATCATCAGTTTTCACTCTTAAGGCACTGCAGGAAAAAAAACCTGGGTAAAGAGAGGATAAATACCAGTGGTTACATCCACATGTCCTCCTGGTGATGAGAGGAGTTGCAGTGAAGCCAGACAAGCTTACAAGGAAAATACCACGTTGATTTGAACATAGCACAAAGCTGAGCTCCAGAAATCAATTCCTAACTCCCCAGTGACTCAAAGATTGCCGGCAGGCTGCTTGTGTGTGGAGAAAGACGTGGGCTCTCCTTCCTGAAGCGGCTGACATTTTCTCTGCTAAAACCCACGAGATGGCTGCTCTCTTGGGAAACTTTTGGAAACAGAAGGGTATGCCATGAGTAGAAAGGACACGCAGACGACTATTCCTGAACATGTGGAAGAACTATATTCTATATAGTGCATGAAATATCAGCTTGGCCAGGCCACCTAAAGCTAAATCGATCCATATGATTGGAATTTTGCCCAGATCCTTTAACCAAAGGGGGTGGGAGGGGGGGAAGGCACCATTCCGAAATTAGCATTATCAATACGGTAATACATTGTGAATGCTAGTGGGCCTGACATAGGAAGTGATGTAATAAGAGACTGCTTACTGCTCCTGCCCCTTGAACAGGAAATATTTTCCTTGAGGAATAGAATACTTGAAAACTGCAGATTGCATTTTAATATTAACCAGATTTCTACATTAAGCATGATTTCCGAGAACAATTTGATTTTTCTTTTTTTACCTCTTTCTCTCTTTCCCCCCACCGCACCCCTCAAGCAAGTGATCAGAGCTGTGCTCAACCCTGGGCAGCTCCTGGAGTAGACCCAGGGCTGCCTGCAATTTAAATGTCAAACTCCGTGCCTTTGAGCAGCACAGACTCTCAGTCAGCAACACGTGTCACTCACTGCCGCCCTGTCCATCACTACTACCTCTTGATGCATTCAGATTGCTACAAATTCTCTCCTGGTCTCTCTGATTGTCTCCAAGTGTGAAATTTCAAGGCTTGTTTCTTCTTCTTCATTCGGTTTTAGACAAGTGAGTGTAATCACCTTCTAGAACAAGCAAGAAGCAACAAGAAAATGACCAAACCTGTTTTAAATTTTGAAAGCAGCACACAACAGCTTTTCTGAGCTCCTAGAACTAGCTTCTGCAACTAACTGCAGAATAAAAAAAAAAAAAAGGCTTTTTTCTTTTTTTTCTTAACTGGCTAAACAGATCTATCCCCAGTGGACACATACACAGGAATTCTAAGCTACCAAAAGTGGCCTCTCTCAGGGCAGGTTGACAGCAGTGACAACCCCTGATTGGTTAGTGAAAGCACTTCAGGATTTATCCGTTTTGATTGCTATCGGCTCTGGCAGAAAAACAGTGAAATAAAGACAATTTAAGCACAGTTGTGCAGCGACGGGAAAGGGTGTGGAAGGACTGCTACAAGCAACGTGCTGTCACTCTTGATTTGTAGAAAGCAGATGGCCGTGACATGGGGGCCACAAAGGAGGTGCAGTGAGGAAGAAACCTAGAACTGCAAGGTAATAAACCAGAAGCAGGACTATTTGGTACACGTAGTGAGATGCACGATGCTAACGTCACCTGAGAAGATAATCAGGGGAGAACGGTTATAAACAGTTGTTATAATTTGACATAGCTAAATTAGAATTTCTAGCGAAATAGGTGAAAGAAGGAATTTGCTAAGTTGTGTCTGACTCTTTGTGATCCCATGGACTGTAGCCCGCCAGGCTTCTCTGTCCATGAGATTCTCTAGGCAAGAGTACTGGAGTGGGTTGCCATGCCCTCCTCCAGAGGATCCTCCCCCACCAGGAATCGAACCTACACCTCCTGCACTGGCAGGCAGATTCTTACCACTGAGCCACCAAGGAAGCCCCAAAAGAAGGAATTTAGAAAACAGAGAGCAACACTGCAGTCTCTCTGAGGATCTACAACTACTTGAGACCATCCCTCACCCTCAGAAAAAAATGGTGGTGTGATGGGCAAGGGAGCCCAGGAGTCCTTAGAGGTGTCCTTCAATGCAGCCACGACCAAGAGAAGCAGCTGGTGGTATTCACCTGAAAACCACATGACCTTCTTTTGGCAGTAGGGTTTCACTTTTCCACTGCAGAGGAGAGGTTTTGTCAAGATCTGCAGGTTTCAAACATTAGAGGCGCCTGAAAGTAAAACAGGACTATTTTTAAATAATTTATTTCAACTCAACATAAATGCCTCAAAGCTGCCCATTTTCCTTTTCTCCATTCATCCTAAATCCAGCTTTATACAGCAAGAAGAGAATCGAGCATTTATACAAAACCTACTATGGGGTGGGCTGCATGTTTTGTAGTTAAATTTCATGACATCCTACATCTAACCACATTATGAAACAGGTATTGTCTCGGTTTTTAAAATGAGAAACCAGGCGTAGAAAGGTCAAGTACCTCTTCAAGATCAGAAAGCACAAAATATGTGCCCTCAACCCGAAAGGAAATCAATCCTGAATATTCATTGGAAGGACTGATGCTGAAGCTCCAATACTTTGATCACCTGATACGAGGAGCCAACTCACTGGAAAAGACCCTGATGCTGGGAGAGACTGAGGGCAGGAGGAGAAGGGGGCGGCAGAGAATGAGATGGTTGGAGGGCATCACCGACTCGATGGACATGAGTCTGAGCAAGCTCTGGGAGATGGTGAAGGACAGAGGAGCCTGGCGTGCTGCGGTCCACGGGCTTGCAAAGAAGTGGACGCGACTGAGCACCTGAACAACAAATAAGACAAAGAAGCAAACTGTGAGCTCAAGGTTGCTTGAGTTGAAGGTTAGTGCCCTTTTCACTACATTCCATCTACTATCCAGATCAATCTGCACGTGTCTGATACCCGATGTCATCAGTAAACGGCCCTGGGCATCTGTGCTTCAGGGCTCTTGGGATGCCTCTCTGCACAGACACAACATCCGACGGGAGCCTTCTGCTCTGATGTCTGATCCTTGCTCTAGAGAGTTGCTCTGTTAGTTGGCACTCCATCCTCTGTGCCTATAGTCAAAGTCCTCTGATAATCCCCAGATGTAGTTGACTAAAGACCCTGCCTGGAGGTTCAAGAGAGAGGGGCATCTGTATACCTATGGCTGCTTCATGTTGATGCATGGCAGAAACCAACACAGTGTTGTAAAGCAATTATCCTTCAATTGGAAATAAACAAATTTTAAAAATAAAGGTCCTGCTTGGATGTACATCATCTTTATAAAATCATCCACACTCCCTAGTATTCAGGATAACTGCCTCCTGTCTGACTTTTCCACGCACTGTTTGATCCCATATCCTGCTCCCTCCACATACATCTCCCATCAGGAAGACTCTAATTCTAGAAGCTGCTGGTACCCATAGATAAAGTTCTACCAGAGCTTCTACCAGAATCTCAGATAGAAATTTAGTTGTCTAATGTTCAACTGTCAAAACACTTAAGGAAAAACTTCTAGAAGAGAAAAAGAGACAGGTGCAGAATTGCAGTTAAATATTTCAATGTTTCCATCTTAATACTTGGTAGAATATACAGGTAAAAATTCAGTTGGTTGACAGTTGCTCAGTCGTTTCTGACTGCAACCCCATGGACTGGAGCCCATCAGGCTCTATAGAAAAACAGACCCCAAATTCACAGAGTACAAACTCTTTACAAGTATACATGGACTATTCACCACTATAAAGCATATGTTTGGCTATAAAATAAAAATCAACAAATTAACAAGGATTGAAACCAAGCGGAATATGTTCTCAGACTAATGAATTAAATTACAAAATAACAACTATTTGGAAATTAAAGAACAAAAATAATTCATGAAGAAAAAAATTTAGAGTAAAGCAAATATTTCTACCTGAATAAAAATGCAAACAAAGCATATCAAAAATTTCAAGATATAGCTAAAGGGAGTATTAAATGAAACATGCAGATTTAAGTGTTTTTATTAATAGAAAGTCCAAAATCAACAATACCAGCTCCCACCTTACAAACTGTGGGAAAAGGAGGACAGCAAATTAAATCCAAAACAAGTAAAAGAAAGAAAATGATAGAGATTAAAACAGGAAACAGGGAAATAGAAAATACAGAAATAATAAAGAAAAAATTCAATGAAACCATAGCTAGTTATTTTTAAAAAATGAATAAAACTGATAAACCTCTCACAAAAAAATTATAAAACTGAGGAATAAAAGGGGATATCACTATATACTTTACAGAAATTAAAGGCTAATATAGGATTATTATAAATAATTATGCTAACAAACTTGAAAATCTAGCTGTAATGGATAGATACTTTGAAAAACAAATTTGCCAAAACTGACACCAGAAGAAATTAACCATCTAAATAGCCCTTTGCCCTCTATTCAACAAATAAACTGAATGTGCAATTAGACATCTCTCCCCCCTATAAAAAACAAAAACAAAAAACCTCCAGACCCATGTGACTTTCCTAGTTACTACTATAAGTGAAGTGAAGTCACTCAGTCATGACTGACTCTTTGAGACCCCATGGACTGTAGCCCACCAGGCTCCTCCGTCCATGGGATTCTCCAGGCAAGAATACTGGAGTGGGTTGCCATTTCCTCCTCCCGGGGATCTTCCCAACCCAGGGATCGAACCCAGGTCTCCTGCATTTCGGGCAGACGCTTTATCGTCTGAGCCACCAGGGAAGCCTTCACTTCTATAAAGATTTAAGAAAACAAGAACCACCCTCCCACCCTCCCGACCCCAGCCCCTAGGTCATCACAGAGGCTGGGCTGAGCTCTCTGTGTAGACAGCAGCTTCCCACTCGCTCACTGTTTTACATGCATAAAGTCCCTGCTAATCTCAATGTGCCCCCCCTCCTTCCCCCACTGTGTCAACAAGCCCTTTCTCCGTCTCTGTCTCTATTCCTGCCCTGCAAATAGGTTCATCAGTACCATTTTTCCCATTGCTGTATGGCTGAAACCAACATGACATCATAAAGTAATTATCCTCCAATTAAAATTTTAAAAAAAGAAAGAAAAATACCATGCATAAATTTCCGGGAGAAAAAAAAAAAACTTTTTCCAACACATTATTTAAGGCAAGTGTTTCACCGATAACAAAACAATAAAAGAATATGACAAAAAAGAATCAATATTCCTCACAAATACAGAACCAAAAGTTCCAAACAAAATTTCAAGAATTTTAATTTTAGAAATATGTAAACCTGGTATATCATCAAGTAGATTTTATTACAAAAATATAAAATGGGTCTAACTTTCAAAAATCAGTTGAGGTAATGCACAACATTAGCAGAACAAAAGAGAAAAACCATATAACCATCTCAGTAGATGCAGAAAATAAATTCAACAAAATTGAACACTTGTTTGATACAAACAGCCTCAGTAAATTAGGAACAAAGGGAATCTTCAACTGTACAAGGATATCAACAAAAATAAATCTTCAGTTAATATCAAACTGAATGGTAAACGACTGAATACTTTCTGCTTAAAATCAGGAACAATGCAAAGCTTTCTGTTCAACCTTGTACTAGAATTCCTAAGCAGTTCAGTAGGACTGGGGGTGGGGGTTGGGGGGAAGGCACTTGATTGGAGGAGCAGCATTATTCACCCATGACGTGACCCGTATCCACAGACCTTCCAAAGAAAAGCTACAGCAAAGCTTTGAGAACTTGGTAAGTGAATCT
This sequence comes from Hydropotes inermis, assembly GCA_020226075.1. Lineage (NCBI taxonomy): Eukaryota > Metazoa > Chordata > Mammalia > Artiodactyla > Cervidae > Hydropotes > Hydropotes inermis. Next base: position 57,935,689 of record CM035286.1, on the reverse strand, counting down.
ACTTGGGTGACAGTAAATGAGATCAATATAACAGATGTCTATACACTTTTTTAAACTTTTATAAGTCACATTCAATCATATGCTTCAGAATATACTTTTCCATAGTACTAGGTTTAGAGAGAGTAGTCTTGAATTTTTAATTAAAAAATTGTGTTGGGGTATAGTTCCTTCGCAACGTTTTGTTAGTTTCTGCTGTAAACACACACACATGCCCCCCCAAATGTTCACTACAGTACTATTTACAGTGGCCTGGCGATGGAAGCAACTCGCATGCGTGCTAAGCCACTGCAGTCACATCTGACCCCTTGCGACGCTATGGACAGCAGCCCGCCAGGCTCCTCTGTCCGTGGGATTTTCCCAGGCAAGAACACTGGAGCGGGTTGCCATTTCTTTCCCCAGGGGATCTTTCCAACCCAGGGATCGAACCCATGTCTCTTATGTCTCCCGCATTGGCAGGCGGGTTCTTTACTACTAAATGTCCGTAGACAGATGAGCGGATAAAGATGTGGTGTATACACACAGCGGAATATTACTCAGCCACAAAAATGGATGAAACTGGGTCACTGGAGAAATATGGATGGGCCCAGAGACTGCCATACAGAATGAAGTATGTCAAAAAGAGAAACGCAAATATCATATATTAGGACATACGTGTGTAATCTCGATTCATACACAGTTAAACACTGGAAAATAAACATTTTAAAAACTGGATAATATTTCACAGTGCTGTTCTCACGTGTTTCAAACACAGGATGAGATATGAAAAATATGTTTTGACAAGAATCAAGAGACTCTGAGGACATTAGAGAATCAAGAATATAGATTAGCAGAGACATCCTCTCTTGGGGCAGTTAAGTCTTACCACAAGTATCACTCGAAAACCCAACAATATAGACATTCCTTTCACAGAAAAGTTGAAAATGAGACATAATGACAGGCCCCTGTTACTACCAATTAAGAGAGGTAATATCACGTTCAGTTTATTGACACTGAATTCCAGCATGTGAGACATTAACTACCAATCAGGAGAGAGATGCCATGCACATTAAGAAGTCCTGGAGGGAAGAATAATAATATGGGCCCTAAATCAGTTATGCTACAGGATCTAACATCATTTCAGCACCTGTAATTTGTCATTATTATTAAGCCATGAAATGAAAAGGTGAGCCAAATGGTATGTGCTTTCCAGTGGTAAGTTTTTGTTGGAATGAGACACTGGGCCACCAGAGCTGCTAAAATATTTTTTAATGAATTCATAAAGAAAATCCAGACTCTTAAAAATAACAAGGCCTACAACAGTGCATTTCAGCAGAGTTTGCTGAAGGGGAATCAATATTTTTCCTTGAGACTCACTTCCTCTGATTCTCTCCTGCAAATACAGACATTAGAAAGTAAAGAGATCATTAGTTCTCTCTTAAACATTAATGAGTAAAAGGCAGATGTTTCAAATTTAAGAACAGGATTTGTGATAGAGCTGCTTCTGAAACAGGCAAGTTGGCTTCATATGCTCCAGGGAATATAGCAGCAGGAATAATTTTTCATATGTTCCTTAGGTAAAATGACAAACATGTACAGAAACTTTATCACCAAGTTAAAATGATCACAGCTGCGAATAAATGATTAAAATCATATAAAAGTTATTACAACTCCAAAGTTTTATTTTCTATTAAACTTCATGTAACAATGGTTAATTATTCTTGAGAAACGCCAGGCAATATAGCTATTACTATTACTACTACTGCTAACACTAATAATAATAACCAAGACTTTGCTTATAATAAGTATTTACTATGCACTGCATGCTACGCTATGAAGAATTCAATCATCATAACAACGTCATGAAGAATGGATCATTATTGTTACTATTATTCCCCATCTGGGAGGTCAAATGATCCAGGCATAAAGAGTTTAAACGGTTGCCAAGGTCTTTAGCTGCTGGTAAACGGTATGGCTGACTAACACAACACTGTTAATCAACTACACTCCAACATAAAACGAAAAGCTTAAAAAGACACTGTGGTTGAACTTCATAAACAAGTTTGTCAGGGTTGAGATTCAGAAATAAGCATGTCATATTCTGAAGATTGAGTTTTTAAACACTATGATGTTCTAGATAATGGGAAAAAAAGGAAAATACCCAGAAGTACTGAACGATCTATAGCTTTTCCCCTGTCCTTTCACACCCGGTGCACAAAGGAGGGGCAGAAAAAGCTACTGTGGTGATCGGGAATTAAGAAGTCTCTCCTCTTGTAGAAAGATTGTTCTTAAACAGTCTGCTGTGCAAGGATCAATTGTCAAGACTTATTCAAGTTCCATGATCCTACTGGAACAGTCGCTGGAAAGTAATTAGAATGGATGGATCCTATTAGAGTCTATCTGAAAAAGATTTCTAGATATAAAGCTCATAGGTTCACACTTAAACACACACACACTCTTTCTTGCAGTTCCTTGAGTTAGTGCACCATAATCTCAAATAACCAACACTTTCTACATTCTCGGTTCTCGGTTAAGGGAAAAAAAGAAAGAAAAAACAATTCAACAAAATTGCCATGGAGAAGTGAAAATCAAATTGCTTCTAAACACATATAACAGTAGGGAGGATGGCTGTCGGGGGGGAAACAGCACTGGGCTGAGTGTGTGAGGAAACTTGGCTAATGGCAAAGTGCAGTGAAGGCTAATTACTCATGTAGAATTACAGAGACTCCTGAGGAAGTCTGAATCCACTCTGCCTGCCCCACGCTACCAGGGAGCCTTAATCCAAACAATTCTAGATAAATGGGTCTCTTCTTTGTTTTAAGGGAATCTCCAGAGTCTCAGGTTTTGAAACTGCCCTCACTTGCACATTTCATATATTTTCCTCAACGTTCATAAATCTCTCTTTTTATTAAGTAAATCTAACTTTCCCATAGGAGTAGGGGGTTTGGAGGAGAAACATTATACAAACTTTCTCTATTTCCCCAAAGTTCCAGCATAACCGTAGGAAAATACTGGCGATCTTGCAGTATCTAGAGGTGAAAGGACCGCTTGTCCACCGTTTTTACCGACAGGTATCACGTCTCAAACAAAAACACTCACAGACACACACAGAGGTCTTCCCTCATCAGCTTCTGCTGATATTATGCTCTAAAATGCTAAGTTTTATGAGTTTCTCAACTAGAAGACATTAAGTGTTCAAGGTATCTTCACACGATGCTCTTTTTTTTTTTAGAGTATAATATCTTAGCATGACACCAAAATTGATTATAAACCAACTTTGATTTTCTTTTCAGAGCACACACACAAAAAAAAAAAAAAAACCACAGGAACAACAAAAACCAAAACAAAATGTTTGGATTATTTCATTCTTTTGGATGAATTTATTGATCTTGAGGCTATGTTGAAAATAGCAGAGATGAAGTGCATAATGTTGAATGCAGTTTCTGTTGAGACCATAATTAGGATTTGGTTATTAGTCCTTAAGTCGTGTCCGACTCTCGTGACCCCGTGGACTGGAGCCCGCCAGGCTCCTCGGTCCATGGGATTCTCCAGGCAAGAACACTGGAGTGGGTTGTCATTTCCTCCTGCAGGGCATCTTCCTGATGCAGTGATCGAACCCGGGTCTCATGCACTGCAGGCAGAGCCTTTACTGACCGAGCTATCTACCTTAACATAAACTCTGGGACCATTTCATTCAGAACCAGTCCTCCTCTGCTTCTCAAGTGTGATCTCTGGAATACACAGTGCATTTTCCGTATTTACATGTGCTACTTATTCAACACATATCCTGAGATTTCCTCTCCAAGCGCGCTACTCCCTTGGTAGCCGACAACTAAGACCACTCACAAGATTTAGAAAACACATAGATGGTAAAACTAATAAACTTATGTATTAAAACAGCTCCTATAAACATATTATGCCACTGAATCCAACAACTTAGGTGAAATGGACAAACTCCTCAAATAGCAAGCTATCGAAATTCATTCAAGAACCTTTGACTGATAAAAACACTCAGAATACTTCCTAAAGCTGATCAAGTGAAAGCGAAAGTGTCCGTCGCTCAGGGTGTCTGACTCCTTGTGGCCCCATGGACTGTAGCCCACCAGGCTGCTCTGTCCATGGAGCTCTCCAGGAAAGAACACTGGAGTGGGTTGCCATTGCCTTCTCCAGGGGAGCTTCCTGACCCAGGGGTCAGACCCAGGTCCCCTGCATTATAGGTGGATTCATTACTATCTGAACCACCAAGGAAGCCCCAATCTGATAAAAGGAGTCTACAAAAACCACAGAGTTTACATCATACATGGGGATAAAAGATGGAATGGTTTCCACCCAGGATTTGTAATGAAGCAATAACATTTGTGCTCACCATTTGTTTAATGTTTTACTGGAAGTTCTTGGGGAGTGCAATAGGGTAAGAAAAGAAAGAAAATGCACACAGACTGGAAAAATGTAAGGAGAAATAAATAACAAAAAGTGAGTTTAGTGAGCTTGCAAAACACAGGACAAAAAATAATTTATATTTCTCTATTAGTAATGGACAATCAGAAATTGAACTTTAAAAAGAAATATCATCTACAATAGCACTGCCAATATGTGAAAACTCATCAAGTGTACAAATGAAGCTGTATATGAAATTCATTTCCTTAATAAACCTGTAAAAAGGACTTTAACTGAAAAGTTATACACAATATTACTTGTTCAGTAAATCAAACAAGGTCAGAGTTGACAACTTTGCTGTTTCTGTGTATCTGTTTCCACTGGAATCAAAATGTGGTTCTTATGACAAATACTGTGTTCCCTTATTATAACCGTCAGTGTATAGTGCAAATCACTGTACAGCAAAAATAAAGAGATAAGGGCCTAGTCAACAGATATTGGATGGGAAAACACATCTACAGAATTTTATCTAGATGTCTACATGGAGAGGATGAGGGACAAGAAAATATGCTTTGAGCCTGAGTTTGCTAAGAAAGAAAACAGGAACCTCGGGGCAACTCTATTTAAAAGAAAGCTGAGTTTGGATTTGAAACATGTTAGGCCTTCAGAGGCAGCACAGCTTGTCTCAGGCTGAGAACACAGACTTGAGCCCCTCTACACACAGTCTTCATTCTGCTCAGAGCCGTGCGGCCCAACCAGCCTTCCACGAGGCTGAGAATGTTCTGTTTCTACACTGCCCACCATGGTGGCCACTACCTGCGTGTGTCGGCTCAGCACCTGATAAATAGACTTAATTCAAATCAAGTTTAAACTGAACCAGCCACAGGTGGCTAGACAGGTTTAGAGGCTTATTATTCATTCAACAGCCCAACCAAGAAACTCCAGATAAACCTATCTCCTTCACTTCCTATTTTTTCATTCATTTACTGAATAAACACGGCTCACTTGCTCTGCTTTGTTCATTATTGTATTCTCACCATTTAGTACAAACAAGGTCCTCATCCTCCTGAAATTTATGTTCCAATGAATCCCATTAATCACCAAATCCTAATTATAGTCTCAACAGAAACTTCATTCAACATTATGCACTTCATCTCTGCTATTTTTAACACAGCCTCAAGATCAATAAATTCATCCAAAAGAATTAAATAATCCAAATATTTTGTTTTGGTTTTTGTTGTTCCTGTGGTTTTTTTTTTTTTTTGTGCTGTGAAAAGAAAATCAAAGTTGGTTTATAATCAATTTTGGTGTCATGCTAAGATATTATACTCTAAAATGCTAAGTTTTATGAGTTTCTCAACTAGAAGACATTAAGTGTTCAAGGTATCTTCACACGATGCTCTCTTTTTTTTTTTTTTCATTGCCAAGGATCTGATGACAATAAATGTAGGTTGAAATACACAGCAAACTTTGATTCAGGCATCTTACTGTTCAAGCTGACATGTGTCTATACGTTGTTTAACTACACTTATATTTATGTCTATCTTTCCATCCCTGGGTCAGAAAACTTCCCTGGAGGAGGACATGGCAATTCACACCAGTATTCTTGCCTGGAAAATCCCATGAATAGAGGAGCCCAGTGGGCTATAGTCCATGGTATCACAAAGAGTCAGACATGACTGAACATTGAGCAGAAGCGCATGTGTTGTCGTATATTATGTGTTTTTATCCAGGTTAAAAAAAATCTTCTTACAGAGACAAACTAATCTGAAGTAGCCCTAATTCTTCAAAGACTCAGTGAAATTGTCCATTATATCTGAGGCTCCAAGTGATACCATACACAGCGTATGTAGAAATGTTTCCCATGCAAAGCACACAGCATAGCTTCCAAATGACTTTTCATCAGAAATTTTCTTTAGATAATTTGATAATAAAGCCATGGTAATTAGACTGAAACTTTTAATTATCAGAGCATGCTTTCGAGTCATGGAGGGGAGAAGAAAAACTTGTCAAAGATTTTATCTTATGATTGCAAATCCATCCAGGGCTCTGAATTTGTCAGAGAAACCCACTGAACAATCCTGGGGGAAACCAAGAGCATTCATGAGGGAAACACGAACCTCATACAAGTGTCAAAAGGATAGGAAGCCGACGTCTGCGAGTCTTAGACTGTCAAAAAGAGCCGCTTTCAGGGCCTGTGCTCCGCCTCTCTGGGACACCCAGAGGAATTATTAGAGCCTTGGAACAGCAAGCTTCATTACCATAGATGTAATAAGACTTATTTTCTGCTCACTTTCTGGTTATCACTATTTAAAAGCGGTGAAATGCTGATATCCCCAATACGCTAATGAAAGATGGGGTAACTAAATCTCATCTCTGAGTCTGAAATCACTAACCTCTTAGCAGAGTCAACAAGAATGACACGAATGACTTCATTTTTACACTCATGATGAAAAGTAACTCATTATGTCAAAAACTCACTACAGTTTAAAGAAATAGGGGTGGTGTGGGGGATAGATATTTCCAACCTAACATCATTGAGACAGAATTAAAATAATGTGTGCTGATGGATCAGACATTAAAAGTACCACAATGTTCTGTAGCCATGAATTAGTTTAACATATGGCTGTGTGCATAGTACATTAACCGGCGTTTGGCTGCACCTTTTCTAACATAGAGAAGAAAGGAAGAAAGCAAGCCAGTCATGCACAGTGGCTCCTAACCTTTCTGGCACCAGCAAACAGTTTCATGGAAGACAAGTTTTCCATGGACTGGTGGTGGGGATGGTTTCAGGATGATTCAACCACATTTATATTTATTGTGCAGTTTATTCCTAATCTGACGACACCGCTGATCTGACAGAAGGTCCATGACCTGGAGGCTGGGGACCCCTGATCTAGAAGGAATATTGGAACCTCCGGAAACCCTGAGAAGGAAAGGCCTTTGACACCCATCTGCAGGCATGAAGCCTCAGGATCCGGCTCACGCAGGCAGGCGTTAAACCTGCCTTGTCATCATTGACCCTGAATCCTGTACACAGAGGGAGGTGCCAGGTCATCAGCCCTTCTAGCCTCAAAAGGGTTCTGCTGCTCTATCAGCAGGGAGCTTAATTTCCATCATGAACAAACGGTGCTTTGAGAAACCGCACATCCAACTTGTTGACTGTTTTTATTAGTGTGGTTTTCTTGGTAACTAATATGGGAGCTGAAGAGGTCGTTGTTTGGACCTCAGAGCCCGTTGAGTCAGGCTGCTGGTAACAAAAGGGGGCTCTATGCAGATAATCTGTTGTTGGTACTTCTCTAGAGGTAATTTCTCTCAACAGCAGTATCTGGTGAACTTTTGGTCATAATTTAATTTGCCCAAACTTGCCTGAATATAAGAATCTCCTGGAATGATTGTTAAATGTGGGTTGTGAAGACCCTCCCATGGGGATTCCAATCCAGCGAGGAGGAGGGTCTCAGAATCTGAATTTTATCTTTTAAGGAACGTTGCCCTAAGTTATCACCCTGCTGCAGCCAATGATGAGAAAGCAGAGATAGAACTGGGGTCTAAGCAAGTCCATTAAATCCTGGTTACAACTAGTTCCTGTCAGCCTCTCTATAGCTCTTACAGTCTTATGGCAATGGTTGCAGACAGCTGCAGATCTATGCAAACTCTGATACACGGGATGGATAAACAATAAGGTCCCACTGTATAGGATAGGCAACTGTATTCACAACCCTGTGATAAACCAGGATGGAAAAGATATGAAGAAAGGATATAAGTACACATAATCGTACTTTGCTATATAGCAGAAATGAACACCTCATAAATCAGCTATACTTCAATAAAATTAAAAAATAGAAAAAGAAATAAAGTCGCCCATCTGACCTTTTATAAAATGAGGCATAGGGAACTTTGTACCATGTAAAGAAGTTTTCATGTTTATCACTGGTTTCCACACTGTGACAACTTCAAAAATAGCTTGTTCATCATCTCAGCACTCTAAAATGGATGCGGTTTAGGTTTCCAGGCGCCAGGCTTTGCGATGGAGATGTGTGTGGTAAGTTTATTGGGGACATTTAGGGATCAATTCCTTTAAAGGAGTGAAAGAAACAAGTGTAGCTGAGGGAACATGCTGGCCAGAAATGCAACAAATGCACAGCTGGTCCCAAGGAGAGGTCTGGCCCCAAGCGAGGATGGCCCTTTCGAGTTATTCCAAATACAACAAGGTGGCCAGGCCTTTATACAACTCCAGTGATGTTTAATGGAGGTGACCTACCCTTGGGCTGTGAGCCTGAATTATCTTCCAAGAACAAATTGGTAGAAGAACTCAGTCAGAATCCATCAGATCAGCAGTCAACATCAACTGGGGAAATGAGTTAACTGGAAGCTTCCAAAGGCAAAAATCAATGACACAGACCACAGTATCCACTACAAAGTCCAGCCACCGGTTCCAATCTTGCTTATTTACCTTCACTCACGTCTGGTTGTTCCACATTTCAATAAGAAAACAAACAGACCAGGGCCCACCGTCACCTTTGAGAAAACTAAGAAGCTTCAGACATTTTAAGACTGGGAATTTATGCACAGTTTCAATGTACAATAAGGGCAGAGTGGGAGAGTTAACACGCCTTAGCACTAAGACGTCAGGTTTCATTAAGAGTTAGTTGTTCCAGGGAAGCAAAGGGAAATAAAACACAGAGAAACACTAACAAAGACTCACATTACCAGCCTTTTAAATACACTGACCATACACTGGTAGTTTATATTGAAAGAAAGGAAATGTGCATTTTACACATTTCAGTGAATCAACATTCTCGTCCACTAAGGCCTCTCATCAATCATTCAGTGGCCAGACAACCCTGCAAACAAGGAGTGCATCCAAGCGCACTTCTGGATTATGAATTTCAGGTGCTGTGTGATAGCCCTGCACAGCGAACACTTTCACAGGGCAACAGGCAACGTGCGGCACCCATCCACCGCTGAATGGGCTGGTCTCAAAGTTTCAACTGTGGGTAATCACATGTAAGTCTTGAGCGTCAACAGAGATCTTATTTAACCATGAAAATCCAGAGTGCAACCTAGGCTCCGGCACTGCCCAGAAGACTAGTGTTCTCCGGGGCTGGGTTTTTTGCTATCCGTACCTTCTCTCACTAGGTGACTTTACACTATTTTCTGGCTTAAGATCATCCATAAACTATGATGTCCACACTCCTGTTACCAGGACTGAACTGCATGTCCTCTGTGCAATCGACATCAATACTTGGATATACAATAGGCACCCAGTAAGCCTCTTACTTGGCTATGATTTCCTCCCTCCAAATCTGCCCTTCCCTCTATCGTTTCCATCAACAGCACATCCCACCATCCACCCAATTTGATCAAGTCAAAGATCTGCACACTAACCTTCATTCTTCTCTTGCTGTCTGGGTGGTGGGTTAGTCGCTGAGTCGTGTCTGGCGCTTGTGACATGGACTGTAGCCCGCCAGGCTCCTCTGTCCATGGGATTCCTCAGGCAAGAATACTGGAGTAGGTTTCCATTTCCTTCTCCAGGGCATCTTCCTGACCCAGGGATCGAACCAGGGTCTCCTGCATTGCAGGCAATTCTTTACCCACTGAGCTATGAGGGAAGCCCTTACTGTCTTAACTCACGTCAAATCCATCACACATGATGTCTCCTTAAATTCAAAACGTAGGCCTGCCTCGGTTCATCGGATCTAGACTTGAATTCTCAAGATTCACCCTTACTCGCACCACAGACAAGAACCTCCACCTTACCTCCCCTTCTTGCTCTCACCCGCGGTCTTTTCTCCACAAAGAGGCCAAACTGTATTTTAAGAACATGAATCAGATAGGGTTGCTCCAAAAGCTTCCATAGTATGTAGAACAAAACCTAAATGCCCTACCAATTCCATTAAGACCACACATGGCCAATACCATTTATTTTCACTCCTCTCCTGCCTTACTCCTCAGAGCAAATTGTGGAAAATTCCTAAAGAGATGGGAATACCAGAATACCAGAGCACCTTACCTGTCTCCTGCAAAACCTGTATACAGGTCAAGAAGCAACAGTTAGAACTGGATATGGAACAATGGACTGGTTCAAATTTGGGAAAGGAGTACGTCAAGGCTGTATACCGTCACCCTGCTTATTTAACTAATAGGCAGAGTACATCATACGAAATACCGAGCTGGACGAGGCAGAAGCTGGAATCAAGATTGCCAGGAGAAATATCAATTACCTCAGATATGCAGATGACACCACCCTTTCTTTAGCTGATCTATTTATAGATATTGCAATTATTTCCAATATTCTGTTATCATAAATTATACACCAGTGTTCAGATGTCCAGACATAGCTCTCAAATAAACACTTATTTTTAGAAACGTAGCAAAATGGACAAAGCATATGTACATATAATGTGATAAAGGAAAATCTGACTGTCATTTTTACTGAACATTGTTAGAGAAATTAAACCTTTGTCTCTGATATGTTTTACATATATATATCTCCCAAGTTGTCACTCAACTTTTCACTTTCTTTATGGCATTTTTCTAAGAATTTGTTAGAACTTTTAGGTAACCAAGTGGTTGGCTTTTTTACACTTTTTAAAATTGTACAGAATTGATATGCTATTTCCATGCTAAGATAATTGATGCAATGCTTCTCTGTGCTGATATATACATATTTATATCAGCTTTGCTCTCTCTGGGTATATTTCAGGGTGAGATGCCTCGTCTGATCCCTTTAGGTCACCACCCTACTCCCAGCCCTCACCAACGGTTCCCCAATATTCCTGATACCATTTATTGAGTAGACTTGTTTTTCCTTCAGTTTTTTTCAGTTCTCTCTTCATTACACAACATACCTCAGAGTACAGGATGGTAACCAGTGCACAGAAGTGTATTTATTTTCTTTTCATACTGACCAACTGGAAGTCCCGTTTCCATTAAGGCTGGAGATGGTTCCCCTCTGCTCTGGGCCTGGGGTCCCTATTAGGTTGCAGGATGGAGTGAGGGGGCAGGACCAGGGGCTGGACTCCAATGCATCTGCATTTCAGACAACTTGACATCTGGGGACAGGCAAAGGGGGTTTTCTTTCTTCTTCTTCCTGGTACCTATTTTGGAATCTCAAATACAGAAAACAGCTGAAGCAATAAAACAAATAAATTCTTAGGAACTCATTCCTCCTTGTCATTGCATTTAAAACACACACACACACACACACACACACACACACACTTGACTATCGGGCCCTCTATAATTAGAGCTAATAAATGCTTTTATTATTATTATATACATATATATCATATTTTATAAAATGAGTTATGTTTCGATCTTTACCCAGACATTTCAAATTGCTTGATTAAAACTTTCTTTGCTGACAAATTCTTCCAGAAATTTATTCATTCATTTAATAAAATTCTTGAGTATTTCTAGGTGCATTTTATTCTTCTAATGACTGTGAAGGACTCATAAATGAAGAAGAAAAGTCCCTGTCCCACGACCGTTTTTGCTGGCAGAGTTTAATAGATAAGACTGAGCAGAGCATCTTCCTGACAGGAGCAGTGGGCACGTGTAACCCATGGGAGAATGTGATAAGCATTGCTATGAAGACTCAAAGAACATCTCTGGCATGCCAATTCTGAGAGACAGGATAATATGACAGGTTCTTTCTCAATGTACTTCTCTTTAAAAGACTTCAGGGGATTTACATGAAAGGTCATCCTTCAAATAGCCAGGCAGAGTTTACCAAATGTCTGGTTCAGTTCAGTTGCTCAGCTGTGTCTGACTCTTTGTGACCATGGACTATAGCACGCCAGGCTTCCCTGTCCATCACCTGGAGCTTGCTCAAACTCATGTCCATCGAGTCGGTGATGCCATCCAACCATCTCATCCTCTGTGGTCCCCTTCTCCTCCCGCCTTCAATCTTTCCCAGCATCAGGGCCTTTTTCCAGTGAGTCAGCTCTTTGCACCAGGTGGCCAAAGTACTGGAGTTTCAGCTTCAGCATCAGTCCTTCCAGTGAATATTCAGGACTGATTTCCTTGACAATTGACTGGTTTGATCTCCTTGCAGTCCAAGGGACTCTCAAGAGTCTTCTTCAACACCACAGTTCAAAAGCATCAGTTCTTATGCACTCAGCTTTCTTTCTCCGTCAGGTCAAATCTGTGGTTTTTCCAGTAGTAGTTATGTATGGATGTGGAGTTGGACTATAAAGAAATGTCTGATTACTGAAGAGATTATATACAACAGAAGACCAGAGAGCTGGAATTCCTACTGTGAAGACTCTGTTCTTTATCCATATCAATCCTTCGATGACTTAGTCAAAATATCATCTACTCATTATATCTGAAACATCAATTTGTAACGAAACTGGACAAGGTGCTTTGAAAGAGGGTAACTTTAAAATCACGCACCACACACCATTTTTAAGAATGCATTACTCGTATCAGGCTGTGTGTGTGTGGAAACGACTCAGCGTTCAACGTCTCTTGCTTGCTAACACATCCCAAGTTAAGTCTCAGCCGCATGTGCCTGCAGTCAGGCCTTGTGGTCTCAGCCAGCTCTTTAATCTTGCTTCTATTTACTACCTTCCTTGTAGCTGGGGTGGCTGTGTTGCCAATGACAGGGAGAGCACTGATGGAGGGGACTCAGAAGAAAGCTGGTGACGAACCCATAACAGGGCTGACCAACGTGGCCTCTTTCTCTTCTCCTGTATCTCAGAGCCATGCAATGACTGAGAGGCCACATGAAGGACATTTACTCCAGCAGAGCAGGGAGAGACAGCACGCAGGGTTTGGATGGTTTTCATAGAACCAGCGGCTCAGTCCCATCTGCGTGTTATGTGCGAATAACAAAACTGCTCTCGGTAGGGTACGCTGCTAACTGCAGCCAAACACACTTCCATAGAATGTGTTGGGTAGTTGAGAAGAAAGTCTTTCACTAAAGACTTCCCATTTTTTGGCCAACCCTTCAGAAATGTTATGGAGGACAGTCTATAAACAGGGCTTATTGATTCTTAAACAGATAGATGTGAAGAAGGTCCCTTATAAGTATGGTGAGATGCCATACACTAAGGAAATGAGAGCAGTTGTTCAGGATAAATTCCAGCAGTAACAAAGAAGTAGCCTTTCAATTATCTCTGTGAATACTAAAAATCCCCAGAACCTTAAACTAAGTAGGTTGGTCTCAAGGCCCCATGTCTTCACTTAGCAACACTCAGATCCTTCTGTTGAATGTCACAGTAGCAGCGCATGGTCATGCCTAACGCAAGCAGCTGACGACGGTAATCTCAAGAAGAGAAGGCTCATAGCATGAGACAGGGTGCTCAGGGCTGGTGCACTGGGATGACCCTGAGGGACGGGGTGGGGAGGGAGGTGGGAGGGGGATTCAGGGGGGAACACATGTACACGCATGAAGATTCATGTCAATGTATGGCAAAAACCACCACAAAATTGTAAAGTAATTAGCCTCCAATTAAAATTAACTAATTAATTTTAAAAAAGAAGAAAAGTAGAGCTGTTGGCTGGTACATGTGTTTGGTCAGTCAGCCTTCTAGCCCATGAACTAAAAGCAACTAGTTTTCAAGTTTCAAACTTTTTTTCTTTCTCTGAAGACTTTGCCTTCAAGTTATTTTCATCTTAAACAGAGTTCTGGGGCCCTGGGCAGATATTCTGATACCCTGATAATTTGTGGTCTTGCTAAAGACTAACTCTTTGCACAGCCTCCCTGGCTTGATTTGTTATTTCAAAGTTCCAATTATTTCACACCTTGCTCTTAGACTTTTTCTAATTGGGTTGTATTTTCCCAGTTGAAATTAGAACCGGCCCAACTCTCACATTAATCAAAATCTGAGCCCCCTTTTAAAGATTAAAATTCTTCAGTGTTTTTAAACAGATGCTGTTATTTTTACAATCTTCCTAATTTCATTTCACGGGATGAACTAGGACCTTAAAATAGTGAGAAAATATTTTCTTACTTGATCCCCAAGCCCCATCTTTACTTAATAAATTTCCCATAAATAAACACTTTGGACAATATTTATAGCTTTTAAATATTTAGCAGCCGTTGTGATAATTATCTATGAACCAGCAAATGAATTTTGTGATTTGTGACTAAGATTCTTTTTAACTTCCTTTCCTCAGGTAGAAAAAGTCATATTACTGCCATGCAGCATATGTCCAAACAGCCATTCAAAACCATTTCTCATTAGAAATAAATAATAAGGAAAAGTTTAGGCCAGAGAAGCTAAATGTCATTCCAAGCATAAAAGGTCTTGTTTTCGTCCTGAGATTAAGTGTTTCGGGTAACTGGAACTTGATGTCTGTGATTTGCCATTCTTTTCCATTTCCTGAAAAATCTTTTAAAAAATAAAATCATAGCTTTATATGTCCCACTGCCTTTAACTAAACTGTTAAGTACTGAAGCAGGTTTCTAAAATATTCCTTAATTTCCATGCACGTACCTGTCCAGCCACGTGGGTGTTTGATGCTTGCTGATGTAACTATTTCTCTATATGTCGACTCAGTGAACCATGTTTCCAGAATTGAAAGTTGCTTGTTTAATCAGTGAATTCACGACACTTTATCAAACCACAATCAAGAAATCTGCAGCCAAAGAACATCCAAAAGCAGGTTCACAGTTTCAAGGGAATAGTCTCACAAGGAATAAAAGAGTCCTTCCATTATATCTTTCATGAGTTCTCCATCACCATCATCATCGTTACTATTACTGTTTCTTTAAAAATTTACATCTCTCCAACAGGAAATATTTTAAGGGTCTTAGCCTACTAATACACTGTCTGGAAAACACAGGTCACAGATTCAACAAAATAAAAGATCAAGAGACCTCATGCGTGTGTGTGCCTGCTCAGCCGCAACCCCATGGACTGCAGCCCACCAGGCTGCTGTGTCCTCGGGATTCTCCAGGCAAGAGTACTTGACCGGGTTGCCGTTTCCTCCTCCAGGAGATCTTCCCAACCCCGGGATCAAACCCATAGCTCCCGCATTGGCAGGCAGATTCTTTACCACTGAACCGCTGGGGAAGCCTCTGTCAAATCGAAATATTAGACATCACAAAATTTCGAAATCTTTACTCTTCCTAGAGCTTCATTCTTACTCAACGCCTAGTTGTTCTTAAGAATCCAAGCTCCAAACAGCTTTGTTTTTAGGTTATATGACACGTGGAAGCTTTATAACAATCAAGAGATAAATTTCAAGACAGGTTCACCTCGAAAAAAAGCCAGAGTTGACACCCTAAATAGGAAAATTAAAAAAACAAACAAACAGTTTTTGAGAAACATTAAAGAAATCCACAAATAAAGACACTGAAGTTTAGGATCATTTAAAGTATAAAAACAAACGTACATCCTCAATAGTCATCTTTTGTTTTTAGTGATAGTTCAGAAATTTGGACCAATAAGAAAATACTGGATTTTTTCCAGCTTCTACCATAAGAAAACAAGGAAGAGGCTAAAAACGAAGAGTGCCTCTTTCCTGCGGGATAGAAAAAAAATAGCCAGACACAAATGTGAGCCATATATTCTAAAATTTTTTTGACAGCCTCATTAAAATTAATTTCAACAATGTGTTTTTAGCCTCGCATATCCAAATCTTAACATAATCATAAAATATATTAATATTTTAACATAAAAATATCAATACATTTTACATTATTGTATGTGCGTTAGGTCTCCAAAACCCGTGGCTGTTTTATATTTGCATCCTCACTTGGACCGGCTGCGTTTCAAGAGCTCAGTGGCCGCGTGTGTCCAGTAGGTGCTGCAGCGGCCAGGACACCCACGAGAACACTGAGCTTCCGTGGAGCTCCCGGTCTACTTCGGAGAAGAAACAGAAAATTACAAAAACAGCAAACAAGAGCGAACAGACACGCGATTTTAAATGCCGCGAAGAAACCAGAAAGGCTGGTGAGGGCGAGGATGGGGAGGGCGGCGAGCTCTGCAGAGGCGACCTGTAACCTGGGCCCCAGGATGCGCAGAGCACGGGGCAGGAGAGAGCTCCCCTGCGAGCCCAGGCGGCAGCGAGCCTGCCTGCCCGGCAGCCCCGGCAGCTGCGGGGTGGGCGCGCCAGCACAGCCCGCGGCCTGGGCCCTGCGGCCCGGCCACTCAGCGCCGGGGTGCGCGGGGAGGAGGGCCCCGCAAACACGGGGCGCTCAGGGGCAAAGCCCGCAGGGATGTGCCCCGACGGGAGAGCCGCAGGGCTCCGTCCTCGTGCAGAGGAAGCGGAGCCAGTGGCCTCCAGCCCGCACTGGATGAAGGCGGTCTTCCCAGAGCAATGTCCCTACTGGTGGGAAATCAAAGCTGCCTTGGGAGAGTTAACTAGAGCCTCTCCACTTCTCAGTGTAAAACGCCTAGCTTTTAATCCCAAATCGCCATGAATACTGGCAAATGAGAGCAAACAACCAGAAGGAAAGGGAAGGAAAAAAACAAGATCAAAAAAGGCATTTTGGTGATGGACTCTGAGTTGTCACACTCCCGCTTTCTAATAACTCTGACTAGTGGGTCCAAGAAAATAGATGGGCAGATGGAGAATTTCACTGGAGAACCGAACCATATGAAAAATGAACCAAATTCTCCTAGAGTTATATATAGAGAAAAGGTGACAATAGATACATAATTCAATAGAAGGATTCAAAAGCTGATGTGATAAAGCAGAAGTAGAGATCGGTAAAACAGAAAATAGATGAGCAGAAAACAAAACACAAAAAAACCCAGATCAAAGAAGTGAGAGAAAAATAAAATTAAAAAAAATAAATAAATAAGATAATAAGGAGCATAAAAGATACACGGGCAATAAGGAAAAATGACCTAAAGTGGATGTTATTGGAGTTCCAGAAGGAGAGGAAAGAAAAAAAAAACCGGGAAACTGGGTGTGGTTTTATCTTTCTAATGCTCCTTTCTATATTTTCAGGTTTTTATTATTTTTTTTTAAATGTAGATCATTACCTCACATCATATATGAAAATAAATCCCAGATGGATTAATGAATTTAATGTAAAAAATAAAATCACAAAACCAAGCAGAATAAAAAGGAACAGGCAAATATTTATCTTGCCTTTCTCATCACAAACACAAAATCTGAAACCATTAAATAAAAAATGCTATGTTTGTCTACATATGAATTTTTGCTTATGAAAAAAACACCATAACCAAAGTTCAAAGGCTAAGGGCCAGATGAGAAAACAGTTGAGCCAGGTGTATGATGGAAATATGTGCAGTAATTAAAATCATATTTCACAAGAATATTTAACGACATGGAAAGTACTCATAATTTGTATTTATATTTAAAATAGTTTATTGACTTTCCCTCCCAGCGAATATGGAATAACAAGGGCTGGATTCACTCTTTCACGATAAGCAACGAGAAAATCAGACAAAACACATGAAACGAGGTTGTCAGGTACAGAACAAGTGGCACCGCAGAACCGCGGTCCTGGAGAGACGGGGAATAAACAGAGTCAGTCCCACGTGGCCCTCTTTACTGCTTCAGGGCAGTTTCCACACCACACTGCAAGGCGGGGAGACCCAGAGAGAGCCAGCGATCCCCAGTGCGGGGGACAGAGGGCAGACGTCAAGAGAGCCAAGGAAGGGAGGGCAGGGCTGTGCCCAGACACCCCGAGCTCTGCGGAAGGCTGCCCTCGTGGCTTTGACTGATCATCAGCCTGCGCGTACGGGAGAGAAAGGCAGCAAAAGATAGGGGAAAAATACTGGAACACGGTGGGCAGAGCACCTCCCACAGTCCACACTTGCAGGGAAATAGTGTCCGTTCCCACAGGGCAGAGCGACTTCCTATTACATGGGAGAAAACCACTGTTACATAGATACTTAGGGCTTCTCGGGGGGCTCAGTGGGAAAGATCCTGCCTGCCAATGCAGGAGAGTCAACAGATGCGGGTTTGATCCTTGGATCAGGAAGATTCCTTGAAGGAGAAAATGACAACTCACCCCAATATTCTTGCCTAGAAAATTCTATGGACAGAGAAACCTGGCAGGCTCCAGTCCAAGGGATCGCAGAGAGCCAAACAAGCCTGAGCAATTGAGCATACACACACACAACACCATACAAATATACAATGCTAATAACAGAAGCCTGAAGGTGGGAGGAGAAGGGGACAACAGAGGGTGAGATGTCTGGATGGCATCACTGACTCGGTGGGCATGAGTTTGGGTAAACTCCGGGAGTTGGTGATGGACAGGGAGGCCTGGCATGCTGCAGTCCACGGGGTCGCAAAGAGTCAGACACGACTGAGTGACTGAACTGACTGAACTGAATAATAGAAGAAATTGGACTTGGGGGTATGTCAGAATTTTCAGTACTATGTTTACAAGTTTTCTTTCTATATAAAACTATTCTGAAGAAATCTGTTTTAAAATGCATTGGATAACATTAATGGCACATTAAATGCTGAAGATTATAAAAGTAAACTTAAAGTCATAGCAAACTCCAGGAGATAATGAAGGACAGGGAGACTGGTGTCCATGGGGTTGCAAAGAGTTGGGACTCGACTTAGTGAATGAACAACAAGTCATAGCAACAAAAACAACCAAAATCAGAGAGGAAAAAGAAATGCCATCACAAATGTGTAACTAGAATGACAAGAAAGAGAGAGAAGGTGGCTAATGGCAGGGACAGAAAAAACATTTTGACGGAATAATGCCCAAATTTTTGTTAAATTTGATGAAAACTATAAGCACACAGATCAATATTCCTTATGATTATCAATGAAAACAATCTTCAATAAAACAGTAGCAATCTAAGCCCAAAATCATATTGAAAGAATTATACAACATTACCAAGTGGGATTTATCCCATGAATGCAACAGTAGTTTAACATAAGAAAATCAACGTACTACACCATATTAATAGAATGAATGAAACAAAACAGGACCATCTCAACTGATGTAGAAAAAGCATTTAGACAAAATCCAACACCACTTCATGACCCCAAAACTTCATAAAACTAGGAATTGAAGGGAAAACCCTTGATATAATAAATGGCATTTATGAAAAACCCACGTGCTGTGCTTAGTCATTCAGTCATGTCCAACTCTTTGTGACCCTATGGATGGTAGCTTGCCAGGCTCCTCCATCCATGGGATTCTCCAGGCAAGAATACTGGAGTGGGTTGCCATGCTCTCCTCTAGGGGATCTTCCCAACCCAGGGATCAAACCCAGGTCTCCCGCATTGCAGGCGGATTCCTTACCGTCTTAGCCACCAGGGAAGCCCATGGGTAACATCATCTTCAACAGTGAAAGATTAACACTTCCCTCCTGATATCAGGGATAAGGCAAAGATGCCTGCTCACACCATTGCCTTTCAACCATGTACTAGAAGTTCTAATCAGAGCAGTCAGGCAAGGGAGAAATAGGCATCCAAATTGAAATAAAGAAGTAAAACTCTCTATTCACAGATGATGTGATCCTATACAAAGAAAATCCCAAAGAACCCATCAAACAAAGAAAATAGCAAAGCTAATAGATGAATTCACCAAAGTTGCAGGGTACAAGATCGAGATGCAAAAATCAGTTGTGCTTCTGTATGAACAACCCAAAAAGGAAATCAAGAAAACAGATCAGTTATTGTTAGGGGCCGGGGTATGGGAGGGAGTTTACTACAAATATACATGAGTAATAGCCTAGAATAGTTGGGGCTGATGAAACCACTCTATATCATGACTGTGGTGGTGGTTATAAGAATGTGCATTTGACAAAACAATAAACTGTACATTTACTATTGAAGATTTTGCTATTTTACTATTTACAATATTTAAATTGATAACTTTACCTATGTAAATTATATGTCAAAAGCTAATAAGGCAAATTTTAAAACAAAACGTGTACTCAAGATCCTCTTTTTAAAACACCTGAATGCATAGATGAAAGTAGGGAATGACGGACAGTACAAAACATCCAAAAGGTTGGTTATGAGTGATTTTTACTTTTTGTAAAGGTCCATCTGGTCAAGGCTATGGTTTTTCCAGTGGTCATGTATGGATGTGAGAGTTGGACTGTGAAGAAAGCTGAGCGCTGAAAAATTGATGGTTTTGAACTGTGGTGTTGGAGAAGACTCTTGAGAGTCCCTTGGACTGCAAGGAGATCCAACCAGTCCATCCTAAAGGAGATCAGTCCTGGGTGTTCATTGGAAGGACTGATGCTGAAGCTGAAACTCCAGTACTTTGGCCACCTCATGTGAAGAGTTGACTCATTGGAAAAGACCCTGATGCTGGGAGGGATTGGGGGCAGGAGGAGAAGGGGATGACAGATGATGACATGGCTGGATGGCATCACCGACTCAACAGGCATGAGTCTGAGTAAACTGCGGGAGTTTGTGATGGACAGGGAGGCCTGGCATGCTGTGAAGGGGGTCGAAAAGAGTCAGACACGACTGAGTGACTGAACTACCTAACTAACTACTTTTTTGTCTATGCTTTTTACTTTAAATGGCTTATAATATATATTTATTAGTTTTATAATCGGAAAAACAGTTGTTTAAAAATATGTAAGAGCATTACACACCTTAGATTTATTTCCAATGAAGAGTTAATATTATAAAATATTGGCCCTTCCCATGCGAAATAAAGGGAGGTGTTATAATATCCTGAGCTGGCATTTTCACATTGTATCTCATAGAAGTCTGTGTACTAGAACCCCGTTTTTATATGGGTACAACTGAAAAGAGTTCAGAAACCTAGACCATGACTGAGAATTCAAAGGCTACTTTCCAAAAAGATTGTCGTGGTATGCTTAAGTAGAAACCTGGAAAGCTGGCTGGTTACCACAAACCCCTCTAAACTTTACACGACATCAAACGGTAACAAGAGTTTTAAGAGCTCCAGGAAATAGACTTCAAGTGATGAGACATGAAGAAGCAAAGGCTGGCATGGATGTTAATGATCAAACTTCACGTTGCCCTTGATCTCATAAAGAAAGACCCCCTAGCAGAAGAGGGCAAGGCATCCTGACATGTCCTCTAGAGAACAGACTAAATAGTGGGGAGCAGGCGAGATGAGCACTGAAACGATGGCGTTACAGACCTTGCTGCTATTCAGTCTCTCAGTCATGTCCGACTGTTTGGGACCCCATGGACTGTAGCCCGCCAGGCTCCTCTGTCCATGGGATTCTCCAGCCAAGAACACTGGAGTGGGTTGCCATTCCCTTCTCCAGGGGATCTTCACTGAACCCATGTCTTCTGCATTGGCAGGCGGGTTCTTTACCACTGAGCCACCAGAGAAGCCCATTACAAAGCTAGACTAGCTCAAACACAGATTTGGCATCAAATTTGGAAATTCTAGCGTTAGTAGTCTAATTTTGGAGAGTTAACGGGAAGTGCACCTAACAGATTAGGTGAAGATACAAAAAGGGATTATTCCAGCTACAGGTACCAGCTGAGGGATGAACAGAAGTTGAGTCAAGAAGTTCAGGGATAAATTTATAGACTCTTGGCCCATAATGAACAGTTAAAGCAAGTGCATTTAATTCTACCACAATGGACAAGAAAGCCCTTTGGAAAACTTCTCTAGCTAAAATAAAAGTCTTTTAAAAGCTAAAATAAAACCTTAAAAAAAAAACTTCCACGTGTAGAGTGCTCACTATATAAGAAGCACTTTGTATACATTATCTCTAATCTAAATTAAATACCCAAATTTGCGTATGAGTTTATGGTAGTTGAAACAACTGGCAACAGTCTTTACAGTAAGTAAATATTAGTGCAAGGCTTAAATCTCAGGGCTGTTTCAGTAAAAACCTCCATTTTTTTCCATTCTCATGCTTTTTCCCTCTGCACTAGGCTAAGGAGATGTTAAGTCTGACTGTGCTTAGCAGGAAGAGAGTGGAGAGAGCCTGCAACTTCCATTGCACACACCACAGAAAGCATACCGACTCCACGGAGCTCCCCGGAAGAACCCAGCCTTCGTCTCCGTGGAGGAACACACACGTCTACGGTCACAGTCAACAAAGATTCTCCTTTCATAAATTTACGGTGGGTGGCTTCTCTTACATGCCGGGTCAGGTGAAAGATGAAGACAAGCCTTACCTTTTCTAAACTCATTCTCCTTCAATTATGCCAAGTGGAAAGGAAAAAGTCATTCTGTCTAGCTCATTAGTCATCTATCTTTAAAGTCGAAATAATGACATTTGCTCCACAGGGCAGGAAGAATTCAGTTACATACATTTTTTTTTTTTTTTTTTTTTACCGTGCTCAGCATGACTTTATGGTGGCTATTATCTGTCTCTTTGAGTCCTCAGTGTTGGCTAGGGCCGTCCACGTGATAGTCCTTTGAGGGGTCATTATGGAAGAAACCACCAAACTAACAATCGAGTGAGCCTGGTGGAGTGGACCCTTCTGCCCACGGGGTTCCCCAGGCAAGAATACCAGAGTAGGTCGCCATTCCCTTCTCCAGGGGACCTTCCCACCCAGGGATCAAACCCGGGCCTCTCACGTTGCAGGCAGACTCTTTACCACCTGAGCCCCCAGGGAAGCCCAAGTGGGTCCCAGCTCCTGTGTGCCGTCAATGTTACCTTTCATCTCACTGCAATATGCTTCTTCCAGGAGCATCACCAGGTATTCCTTAGCTTCAGCGTGACATTTCCTGACTCCAGCTCTCAACTCCTCCTTTCCTTTTGCATTTTGCAGCTTGAATGACACCTCCCCAAAGAGGTTATACTTCACTGATGAGTATCAAAATAATAATTAAAAATCATTCTTTTTTTTTTTTTCATTTGTATTTGCACAGGGTGAGGATAAGTGAGGAGATTTAGAGATATTTCTGCTTGCATGAACTCTGCTCACAATGTCAGGACAGTCCATCAGTCAATAGTAACTCAGGACACTTTTGAAACATGTGGGGTGGGTAGGTGGGTGGGAGTGTGCGTGTGTCAGCAAGAGAGAGACCAAGAAGTCATTGCCTTGTTGCCCCAAGCACACTTTTTCAAATCCAGTGTGGATACATTAGACCTTTCACTTTGAGTTTTTACTGGCAGTGCTGCTAGAACAACCTTCTGAATAGCAACTACTGCTGAATTTTAAAATCTTCCTGGACCTTCACTGAGCCAAATTTTAAAAGTACATCAGGCTTGGCTCATTCTGATATTCAGGAACCTTATCTTTCCTTAAAATATAAATTAATCTTACTAGTACTCAAGAGCACATCCAAGTACTGCCATAAGAAGATAAGACATAGGCCATTCTATACTGTGAAGAAAAAGGAAAAGACCAAAAGTTTCTTTAACTTTCCAACGAAAGACTTAACCCCAGCCAAGTTTCATTTCACTTCATTCCTTCATTCTCTTGAGGAACTCCTTGTAGCTAAGGAAAATCAACTGTATAATTTTTATTTTTCTTTTGGACTGGCAAAACCAAGTGATTAGATGAACTGTATGATTTATAAAGGTTTTAGGAAGTCATCTCCTCAAGAAATTAATTAACCATGCTCAACAGTCTCTCACAGAAGGCCTCTCGAGCATTTTCATCAAGTTTTCCACTAGACTTATCTATCCTGGTACCATCGGCCCCCACAAAATACGTGCAGATTTCAGTCTTCACAGACATACATCCTTTTCTTTGACCGCTGAGATTTCAGCCTAGGAATGTTTCCAATAGAAGAATTTCTCCAGTCTCATCAGCTGGCATACTGGAAGTGCACATTCCAAGGAAGGAGGCGATATTTATTTTTTCAAGCCTCGACTCCAGCCAACCACCATAAACTTAGTTATTCTGAGGGCTCCTTGTTTCACTGCTATCTGGGGTCTGCCAGCAGGTGACTGGATACGACAGCACATTTGTCTACTCCTCGGGGATCCGCCTAATGGGACCATAACTTGGAACCAGTCTTCCGACTCAGGAAAACCCTGAGTCCAGAATCAGCAGCCCTTTCGAGTGCCTCTTCCCACATCCACACCAGGAGGTTGTGTTCCAAGGTGGTCTCGGCACTGCACCCGCCAGCTTATGACTGGATCAGCAGGAAGCTTATTAAAAGGAAAGAGAGCTCAATAAGCATCAGGTATTCTGCACCAGGCAAAGTGAGGCTGTAACGCAATGTCACCTAAGGTCACCCAGTCCTCTGAGACTTAAATAAAATTGGCTTGGGCCCCGATTCCACTTCCTGTGGGAGATGCTTAACTTTCCCCAAGATTTCTGCAAAACATCAGTCTCATGTCCTCATGGTCATATCTACATTCAAATCCGTTTTTTTCCCCCACTGAACTTTTGATCTGAGTTCATGTTGCTAGCGTCTCATCTCCTGTCTATTTTTTCTTTCCTCTGCTCCAGACATGGGACTCAGCTGTTTTTCTTTTCACCCCACCCCCCACCCCCCAACGCATGGCCTTCCTGTGGCAAGTAAATTCTCAGGCAGGTTTTGGCTCCAAGGGAGGTTAAGGCCCATAATTTAAAGCAGCAGCTAATCTCAATCATCCCTAGCCCTAGAGTCACGCAGACACCCTCAGCTCCCCCCTCGTCCTGTCTCCAGCAGCTCCTGTCTTGATCTTTCCCTCTTCTTCATTCCAGTTCTCTTCTGTCTTGATATTCATGTTGATTCCTAGGTTTCTTGTGTCTTATTTTATCTTAGTCCATGCAAGCTGCTATAGCAAAAAGCACCATAGACTGGGTAGCTTAAACAGCACATATTTGATTCTCACAGTTCTAGGGGCTGGCGAGTTCAAGATCAAGGTTTCAGGAGATCCGAAGTGTCTGGTGAGAGCCTGTTGGCTAGCTCCCAGAGGGCTATCTTCTTGCTGGGTTCCTATCTAGCAGAAAGGGGAAGGGGCTCTCTCCTGAGTCTCCTCCTTAAGGGCACTAATCTCCTTCATGAGGGCTGAGCCCTCCCGCCCTAATGACCTCTCAAGGGCCCTACCCTTCCTAATACCAGTAACTAGGGGTTAGGATTTCAACCTGTGACTCTGGGGGAGAATATGAACATTTACTCCCCATCATTTCTGTTTTACCCTCTGAACACATCATGTACTGAGGACCTCACTTTCCACATTATAGTTACTTTCTTAAAGAAACGTTCTTTCCACTTGCACTGAAATACATTAATTCAACTTTGAAAATTCTGCTCCATAACAATTTTAAAATCCCGTAAGCATGATACACCATTTGACTGTGAGGGCTTTCAAACCAAAACCATTTCTCTTGGGGTTATATGGAAAATGTTTTTCCAGCAATGCCATCCCCACCAACTCCTCTCCAACACTATAAACCGGAAATACTAATATCCGATGAGCATGGTTTTTTTTTAAATCAGCTCTGTCCTTTGACACAGTCTGCTTTTTTTTTTAAATTGTACAATCACGAGGAAAAATATTGGGGAAGTTTCCAGTTATTATTTCTTCAAATTAAGTTTGCTCTCTGTCTTATCTTCTCCATAGTGTAGATATTGTTCCAGAATGTCTCTTAAAACATTCTCATTTTAAAAAAATCTTTTTTCTGTTCAACTTAACTGATTTCTTTGTTTTTAGAGTGACTGGTTTTACAGAGGGCACATATTCATTTGCTCCAGGTCAGATGTTCCCCCGCAGACACGTAGCTGGTATAGTTTGATCATTTATCCTGAAGTGATTTGGGTGCCTGACTTAGGACCCAGGACATTTTCTCCTGAACCTATATTCCGTACTGTTTGGTGATAATCCACCTAATAAGAACTACGAAGCTAATGATATCTAGGTCAGCCAAGAGCACCTTTTGTTCACCCAAAGCTGGCCCTCATTTTGCCTGGCTGAGATACATTTATCCCATGAAATCCTTCCTTCCATCTACCTTCTAGCCCAGCTCTGGTCTGTACTCTTACTTGAGATTGAGATAAAATCCTCTCATCTACCAGCTCCCTAAGGATGTCTCATTTTGCCTGTGTTGTTGTTGTTTAGTCACTAAGTTATGTCCAACTGTTTGCGACCCCATGGACTGTAGCCCGCCAGGCTCCTCTGTCCATGGGATTCTCCAGGCAAGAATACTGGAGTGGGTTGCCATTCCTCCAGGGGATCTTCCTGATCCAGGTATTAAACCCTCATTTCCTATGTCTCCTGCATTGGCTGGCAGATTCTTTACCACTGAACCACCTGGAAAGCCCATGATATATGAGAGGTTTGGAAAAATCAAAGACTTTTCTCTGAGTTTGTCTGACAGAGAAAAGGGATGCAATGATTACTGACCCAGAGAAGATCAAACGGTGAGATTTACTCAGGGCTCTTGGACTGGGAGCAGAATGGAGTAGAACTGAGCTCACTTCTGCTCCTGTCTGTGTCTGTGGGGGTGGGGGAAACTGGAGATGGACAAGACACCCCATGCCAAGAGAAGCCCCTGACCTTCTGGTCACACTGGAGCAGGCAGCAGAAGAAAAAGAATGCAGAATGTTCTCAAAGACAGACACCATCTCACGTTCCACTTGTGTTAACTTACCTGTGGGTCTTAGCTCAGCATTAAGGATACAGTAGAAACTATAATAAAAATATTTTGAATGTGTTGAGAAAATGGAATCATACAACCTGGGCTGTGATGGGCTTCTTTCACTTGGCATAAGATTTTCAAAATTAGTCTATGGTGTATCATGTATCCGTGCCTGACTCCCTTTATGGCTGAATACTGTTCCACTGTAGGAATATACAACACCCATCAGTAGATGTACATATGCATTGTTTCCACCTTTGGGCTATAATGAGGAACTGTTAATAAACATTCATGTAAATGTTCTTAAGTGAACATATGGTTTCATTTTTCTTGGGTAGATACCTACAGGTGGAGTCGTATGGTAATTCAGTTTAACTTGTTGAGAAACTGCCAGACCATTTTCCAAAGTGGCTGCACCATTCTACATTCCCACCAGCAGAGCATGAGCTCCAATTTCTCTGAATCTTCACCCATACTTGCTACTATCTGTCTTTCGATTATGGCAAGCCCAGTGAGTGGGAAGTGGTTTTAATCTTTTGTGGTTTTAATTTTCCCTACTTACTAAAGATGTTGAGCATCTTTTTCTGATCTGGGTATTTGTATATATTTTTTGCAGAAAATTTACAATCGTTTCCTCATTTTCAAATGGATTACCTTTTTATTCTTGAGTTGTAAGAATTCTTTGTACATTTTAGGTACAAGTACTTTATCAGATATATGTTTGGCTACCATTCAGCAGGAAAAATCAGATTACTAATATTGTCACATTTTAAAGAACAGAAATAAAAAAATCTTCCAGTAGAAGATTATAAATACTGCACTATTTTCTGCAAAAACACATTTTCATTTTTATACGTTAATCAGCAAATATTTTAAACCCAGTTTTTCCCCTAACTCTCATTAAACTCACCCCCAACTTTGGTTGGTAAGAAAATAAGGACATGTATGTCAGTGCCTCTACAGAGAAGAACGGCTGATTCTGCAGTTAAACCATTGCAGCTTTTATAAATCATGTTTTACAAATTCCCATACTAGAATTACATCCCAAAATAAGTCTTGGAAGGCATCTGGCTACATGCTGTAACCATTAAAATGATGTTCTGTGCTGCAGAAAATGTGTTAGAGATACCCTCTACATGAAGTACAACTAGACAGTTCAAGTCTCATATGACTGACCAGTACGCTGGTTCCCAGGAATAAATACCACAACTCCAGAAGCCATGGAAACCGGCTCATTAAAGCAAGCCATGTTCTCGTCAGGCTGGAGTCTCCGTTATGTGCTGAATGGTAAAATGCAATTCACTGGTCACTCTGCTGTGAGCACCAGATTTCATTTCTGAGAACACACCCAGACAGGAAGAAGTGTCTTCAGATCACAGAACTCAGAAAACAGGACTCTTGATGTGAAGTCGAGTTCAAAGCCGAACACGTTCCTCACCATCCTTGTGCAATCCATCTTCTGCTCTGACAGTTCTTGCTGGGTGCCTCGCTCCCATCTCACCTTGAAATCCCCTCTCCTGGAGCCGTTGGAGGCTGGAGTATGTTTGAAATCGTTGAGTTCTTCTCTGCCGGGCTGAGCCGCGAGCCTTGCTTAGAAAGACCTGGGAAACATTAGCTTGCTTCTGGTCTGGCCATAATGAAAATAAATGAGGGCTTCAATTTAAAGTCGTTACTAAAAATTTGTTCTTTCCTCCATTCTAATTCTGAGACCCACTTGCAGCTAATTAGAACGGTTCCCAGCGTGATCCCCCAGCACAGTGCTAGTGTAAACACTGACCATCTGAGTTTCATTACAGTAAAGAAATCAAATAAACAGTGGACCAGAAAACAGTAGTTTGGGCACGGCTCATTACAGCACAATGCAGTTGACATTCCTTGCTCGGGAAGGAAAAGGGGGCATCGGGAAGCAAAGCTGATGCCCAGTGCTTCCATTCTTATTAACGACGGGAGTGGAACAGGGCATTATTTCGTACTGTTAAAACTTTCTGGAGAGAGAAGATGGGTTTTTGTGTTTTTTTTTTTAATGAAAATAAAAAAGAAGTGCTCTCTGAACCTCATTGTAAACAGAGAGAAAAGGTAATTATTTGCTTTGGACTACTCTCTGCTTCTCCAGTTCCTCATAGGATATACTGTTTACAATTTAAATAAGGAAAATGAAAAGGAGGAATAGAGTGCCCATTAATCTGCTTAAAATTTTTATGATTTGTCCTCGGTACAAACAAACCTCTGCCAACACAGGCTGGACAGGACTCTGTGATGCCTAATATCTAGAATATTAAAAAAAATAAAATAAGTAAACATATAAATAAGTGAAAGAGCCACTCGTGTATTTAGATGTTTTGCTACTCTAACTCCCATCGACTAATATTTGGAAAATTCACATGAACAAATAAGCACTTTGGAAGTTCCATTGCATTGTTCAGCATGACCTTGGAATTCATTAAAAGGGAAAAAAACCCAAGCATTTGTCTCTAAAACTTAACCCCACTCTTAAGTAACTGAAAAAGTCTAAAGACATTTATTGAATCTGGTTCACAAACTCAACAATGGTATGCGGTCTCCGGTTACAGCATCTTCCATGAAGAGAATGTTAACGAGCCCCAGTCCTTCCTAGGATCCTACCTGTCTGGCTGTGAGCGTCAGAATCCCTACCTGGTCCCTGCCGCAGGCCCGGGCTTCACTGCACATGATAGATGCTACCTGGCCCCTCAGCGTGACTCGGCTTCAGTGGAGTGAGTGAGAAAACCCCCTTCCTTCCTCTCTCACACACTCTAGGTCTAGTACCCCACGGCTGGTATTATTTACTTTTTTTCTCTTTTTTTTTTCATTTAAATGGTTACAGAAGGACTATGACACACGTGCAAATGTATTCATTCAGAAAGTTCTAGACGCTTTGGACTAAAATTAAAATGAGTCTAAAACAGGCTCTATGCACTGCACTTGGACCACTCTTAAGAGCTGATGCCTGAAAAGACCCAAAGTGAGATCCTCAATCAGATTAATACTTTAAGAAGAACAGTCTCAAAAATGCAAATTACACTGAGGTGGACCGTATTAGGAAAAAGGAGCTAAATCAATGGAACTAAGAGCCGAAATGCATGCTTTAACCTTGAGGTCCCTTTAGACTCTGTGGAAGGAAACAGTCACTCATCCCGGGGAGGAGGGGGTGAGGAACAGGGAGGCATCTGTCTGCAGCAGTCAGTCATCTTAAGAACACATCAAAAAAAATCCGCCTTTGTTTTGGAATCGTCTATCTATCATCTCCATGTTGAAAGAAAATTAAAGTCAAGGAAAATAAAAGTATCAATATATGTCCAGAGAAATTAAACTTAAGACACCATTTTTTAAAAATCTGAACAACACTGTCACATCACATGTTTTGATAATTTTCTTAACCTGCTTCACCTCCAAGCAAGCTACTTTGGTCCGAAAGTAGCTCTCTCTAACTGGAAAAATATTTATTCAACATCTGTCTGCTAGATGCCAAATCTATTCACTGATTTCTCAAGTGGAATTTGTACATGTTCATGTCCACCTCTGTAAGATGGGAGATTTAGACGGAATCATGGAGTGGGGTGGCCAGCCCTTCCCGTTTCGAGGCGTTCCCTCACCCTCAGGCAATCAGAGGCGGCCCCGGTCCTCTGCCCGGCCAACACGTGCTGTGACAGACCATCAGAACCAACCTGCCCACTTGTCAGCCACGAGTTTAAGGACTGAAATGTTTAGCGGAGTCGAATGGGGAAACTATGATTTCTCAGAAGTTCCCTCTGTATCCA
Organism: Hydropotes inermis; assembly: GCA_020226075.1. Taxonomy (NCBI): domain Eukaryota; kingdom Metazoa; phylum Chordata; class Mammalia; order Artiodactyla; family Cervidae; genus Hydropotes; species Hydropotes inermis. The sequence goes on along the minus strand of CM035286.1, from coordinate 57,905,177 downwards.
TGTCCTCCCAAGACTGGAATAATGCTGAAAGATAATCTAAATATTTCATGAATGCCAAAAGGATGACAATAATCAGTACTCAGTTTAAGCTTACTTTATATTAGCATTATTCCTTTCAAAGTATTTTTAGTAGTAATTTCTCATACAGCATGACTTAACGTGTGATGGAATTTTAAACCAAGAAAATCAATAAAATGCTTAAATAACTCCATTATTCCCCTTACCAGTGCCTGCAGTGCGTGAGGCCTTCAGACGCTCTACAACATCACGGGCTCTGCACCCGGAGATGCGGCCTGCCTGCTTGGTTTCCCAGTCGGGAAGCAGAGGACACAGGGCTTGAAACCAAGTTGATCCTTACGCAGAAGCCCATGCTCGCTCTTTCCACCTCGTGTGGACTTATTTAATCTTTGTGCATTTTGCTACAAACTAAGTTTTAGGAAATAAATACACAATGCATTTTAGAAAGTAAACATAGTTAAGAGAAACTGTATGATGGAAAGAAGACACAGTTCTGAGGTAAAATGACCCTCATTTGAACATGCATATTCTAATGCTAAAGCTTGCACATCAAAGCAAATCCTGGAATAGGAAATAGCAACCCACTCCAGTATGCTCGCCTGGAAAGTCCCACGGACAGAGGAGCCTGGCGGGCTACAGCCCATGGGGTCGCAAAGAGTCGGACACAGCTGAGTGACTGAGACTTTATAGCAAATAAACCAGAGAGCAGTTGTGCTTAATATCAAATGACTGAGCCATTAAACTCGATGGCTAGAGATTCATTTTGAAGACCCTGGGTCGCTTTTCCTCTGTCATTTGCTTGTGGAACATGGAGCCGGTCAATGACAGGGTTACCTAGAGTTTTATAAAAGTTTTTTGTTTGTTTGTTTGTTTGGATGTGGACCGTTTTTAAAGTCTTTATTGAATTTTTTACAATATTGTTTCTGTTTTGGCCATGATTCTTGCCCATGAGGCATGTGGGATCTTGGCTCCCTACCAGGGACCAAACCCACATCCCCCACACTGGAAGGTGAAGTCTTACCCACTGGACCCATGGGGAAGTCCCAAGGGAGACCCAGAATTCGAAATGATGCAAAGTGAGCAAGACCTGTCATAATGCATTTACAGGGGAAATGAAAGGAGTGAGAACTAACTCTCAAATTACTCTGTCAGGGATTATTTATACCAGTCTTCAGATCATCATTAAGGAAAACTGAAAAGGGGATAACACTATGATAAAAGGCATAAAGAGAGGAATGAGTAAAATGTTTTTATCTGTGCTCAG
>CM035286.1:57764396-57903885 GCA_020226075.1 Hydropotes inermis | reverse complement strand
CCACTCAGCAGTTGCCTGAGCTTGGGGGTGATGTCCCCACTCAGCAGTTGCCTGAGCTTGGGGGTGATGTCCCCACTCAGCAGTTGCCTGAGCTTGGGGGTGATGTCCCCACTCAGCAGTTGCCTGAGCTTGGGGGTGATGTCCCTTATACTTTCTGCTACTTTACCTGTGCAAAACTGAGGAGTGTTTGGTCTCAGATTTCCCTTCTAATTCTGATGTCCTCTTAGACTGTGAACCATCAAAAGAAAAAACACAGTGTTTCCCACCATGATTTTAATGTAGAAGTTATTCCTCCTTTGGCAGAAGGAAGTTCTTCTGCCTCTTCAAGTCACATATGTGGCCTGAAATTCAGTTTAATTGTCCAAAAGTCCAATCTAGGCAGGCAAACAACAGATGCTATCAGAAGCTCAAGACACCAAATTTAAAGTGTGTGTGTGTGCGTGTGTGTGTCCAGGAAAGGTCACAAATCTGACCTCCTGGAAGCTGCAAACGTTCCATCCACAGAGCCTGCTGTGGCAGCATCTGGAAATTCCTCTCTCGGGTCAGCGGGGAGACATTCTCTGTTTGCTTTGCTTTTGTTTTATACCCATGTGGTGTCCGGCATATCAATAATATATTTCAATCTCATCATGAAACCCTTTAATGATTTACTTTTCAAACCTCCCAGGCCCATCTAACCACAGGAAAACTCATTCCTTTTGTTACAAGCTTAAAGGATGACAGTCAAAACACAGACAGCAGAAAAAGTGCTCAATGGAATCCTATGTCGGCCCTGCTGTATGGCCCCTGTAGTCAGCGCTGGGCTCCCAACGTCTGGAGAGACATAGGGAAGGCTGCTGACTTCCTGTAGTGGCGTTTTCTCTTAAGTGACACGTGTCAAAATGCATGGAGTTTTTGCATGATTGGCAGTATTCATAAAAAAATTTTCTGGGAAACAGAATATGGCAAAAAATTGTTCTTGAATAGCTTAACCAAGCTTCGAAAGGAAAAGTCACTCGGTCATGTCCAATTCTGTGTGACCCCATGGACTCTACAGTCCATGGAATTCTCCAGGCTGTTAATACTCGAGTAGGTAGCCGTTCCCTTCTCCAGGGAATCTTCCCAATGCAGGGATTGAACCCAGGTCTCCCGCATTGCAGGTGGATTCTCTGCCAACTGAGCCACAAGAGAAGCCCCTATGCAACAATTTTATAGGACTTTTCATGTATTTCATATTCTCTTGTGTAGATGACATTGAAAATTCACTTGGCTCTACGTCATTCATTGTTAGAAATACTGTGAATTTCTATGGAGAGTGTCACTGATGTTCTGTCCTGCTCAACACAGGCTTTGCCAAAGTAGTCATCATTCAATCAAGATGATTCTGTGAGTGACACTACTCACTCATCCTTCCACGTGCCCCAGGTCAAAGCTTTTAGCATCATCTTTGTCTCACTCTTTCCATTCACCCATTGGTTCTAGTTAATTTCCACCTCAGTCTACTTTTTCAACTAAAATTGCCCAAAGCAATTCATTTTCCTCTTCTCCCCAACAAGCCCGATCCCCAGGGCACTATCCTATGGAGCCAGGATCACTGCATACGCTCCTACGCTCCCGACATAGCTCTGCCCCCACAGCCAAAATGGAGTCATCTCATTTAAGTGACTTCTCAGTCGGCTCAGCATAAAGAATCCGCTTGTGGGAGACAAAGGTTGGATCCCTGGGTCAGGAAGATCCCTGGAGGAGGAAATGGCAACTCACTCCAGTATCCTTGCCTGGAGAATCCCATGGACAGAGGAGCCTGGTGGGCCACAGTCCACAGGGTCACAAAGAGTCAGACATCACTGAGCGAGCAAGGAATCATATTTGAATATAAATCTGACTGAATCACTTCCATGTTTGAACCAAGCAAAGCTTCTCTTTGTTCATACAGATGCTCAATAAATATTCTTTATTGTCTGGGTGACTTGAATAACCAGCATTCCTGCCAAAGTGGCTGTGTATAGAACGAAACATTAATAAATATCTTCATATATTTGAAATTAAGCAGGGTAATTACAATGGGGCCAAGAAAGGAAGAAACACTGGTTAACCCTTATGCCCCTGTTGGTGGATGTACAAGATTTCATTTGTCATGGGAACTTAGCAGAGTAGGCCTGCTAACGCGCATCTCAGGAAATCGAGGCATAGAGGGATCAGGTGTCTTGCTCACAGAAAGTTACACAGGTGACAAACGTCCAGGCCAGGAGAGCTGTCTAGTTCCGGGCTGGCTGACTCGCCCTCACAGTAGGTGCATTAGTCTTTCACGCCCTCCTCCCTTCTCGGGATGAGCTTTCTCTGCACAGTAAGGCCTGACTGCTCATCCCTTCAGCTTTCCACCTGCTCTCTAAATGCCCCTTGTGTTCAAGAGGAAAAGCCATGTGTCCCGGTCATCTCCTGCCCCACGTGTCTCTTCCACCGAGTCCCCTCCCATTCACTCCTCCAGCTCCTGTAATAAGACCCTTCCCCATCCCTCTCACGGACAGTCCCCTCCAGAGTCACAGTGACGCCATGTCACACAGACAACAGTCTTTTTCAGCCCTCTTCTGTCGGAACTGCTCAAGAGCAAACGGTGCTTTGGACCACTTTATGTAAAACCTTGTCTTGCCCCAGAACGCCCTGATTCTCTCTTCCATCTCTGTTTCTCACTTTCCCGGCGGGCTCATCTTCTTGCCCACGGCTTTTAATTCCTGCTAACAGCAGTCTACTACCCCCCTTCCTGTTCTGTCCAGAGCATGCTCCATCTGCTGCTGCATGCTCCTAGAACTCTCAGGGTGATTCTTGACTCACTCTCGTCCCTCATCTCCCTCCACGTCCTGCAGGACTCATGGAATATTCTCCCACAGGGAACATTCTCCAGGAAAGACTAGGTCATAAAACGAACCTCAATCAATTTGAAAGGACTGAAATCATACAAAGTATGTTCTTTGACCACATAGAATTAAATGAGAAATTGATGACAGATGGAACTTAGGAAACTCACAAATATGTAGAAATTAACAAACGTAAATAACCAATGTGTCAAAGAAGTCAAAAGGGGAAATTATAAAATGAGATGAACGAAAAGGTTACAACATACTATAACATATAGGGGGAAATTTAAATCAGAAAAAAATGTACAGCTGTATATGCTTAGATTTGGAAAAGAACAATTTCAAATCGATAACTGAATCTTCCACTTCCAGTGTCTGGAAAGAGGAGAAAGCTCGACCCAAATGAAAGAAATAATGTTTAGAACATAAGATAGAAAAGCAGTTTAAAAAGTTAATAAAGCTATGAGTTAGACACACAAGATTGACAAAACGTTAGCTAGACCAAATAAAACAGTAGACTCAGAATATTAAAATCACATTATAATCATGATCATAATAATCAGAGAGGGACAAAACAGGAAGCCAGGGGATGTGAGAGCAGGTGATGGTCAAAGATTCAGGCAGACAGAAATCTGAATAGGTTGAGGACACCACCCCTGAGGGCGCAGCATAGCAAAGAGCACTGGAAATTTGCAAACCAACTCGTGGCACATCGATAGGCTCTGGTGCAGGAAAAGGAAGACAAGGATTCAAACAGGGAAACACACCGAGACAGGAGTCCCTGCTCTGGAGCTGGCCCCAAGAGAAGCGAAACGGCAGAGCCAGGCGATCATAACAACACACAACTGCAGAGCCAGAAAGCCACAGACGGAACGTGGTGCTAATACTTCAGATATAAAGCTGGATTCCATCAATCCCCGATGCAAAGGTCAGGACACGTCCTAAAGACTAGTGCAGCTGACATTTGGGTTAAGTGGTCTCTGCCATTAGGAAAAATCAACTATTGAATTCTGGAAAGTGTATAATGCTGAATTTGTGACCTAAAATCTAGAGCAGTTTCACTCTCATTCTTCTTTATTTTTAAGGTCATTCCGATGTAGTTAAATAAAGGACAGAACTATATATGGATAAATAATTTTGCAAGCAGAAAATTTTATACACACACACACACACATGTATATTTCAAGCTACATATATAATTTAACTTTCCTCAAGACAAGCGGATCTCTCATGCTCTCCAACACCTCAATATTCTTCAGACCTCAGAAAGGGCGAAGAATTTAAGAAGGTAAAGTGGAAGTATAATATTTCTGTCCAGAATACCCCATTACATTCTGTCTCTAGGTCGGTGTTTCTCAAACAAGACTGAATCCCAGGTCTGTCAGAGAGTTTGTTTTGGTTTTATTCATAATACAGACTCATGCCTCCTCATGAATACAAGCCCTTTTTGAGTTCTTCCTATGTACCAGGCCAGTGTGAGTGTTATTTCTATGCTACAGATGGGGAAAGTCAGGCAGGAAAACTAAACAGCTCCACAGAGTGAGCTGGCTAGTATTGGAAGAGTTACAATCCGCGTCCAGGCATTCTGGCTCTGGAGCGGGGCACCTCACTGGCGTACCCATCAATATTGCGGGAAGGCGCCCAGCATGTTGTATGTTTCTGAAAGTCCTGAAAGACACTCACGGTCACCTGGGCTCGGGAACCACTTTTCTGTCATGCTTCTGTTTGAAAGGGCACTGACAAACAGTTTGTGGTTCTTCTAACATCTGTGCTAATATTGCATTAAGTGTTCGGCATGTAGGGAAAAGGGTGTTCACGCTACTGCTTTAACTTGCTTTAGAAAGTTTCTTTTTTTCAATCTCTCTTTTTTAAGTTTATTTATTTTTAATTGAAGGATAATTGCTTTGCAGTGTTGTGTCGGTCAAACATTAACATGAAATCATTTATTCATTATATACATCGATGTGTCAGGAATGCACTTTACTTAAATAATAACAATACAGAACATGAAAGTAGTAACAAAGATGGTTAAGTTTGCTTCAATAATAATAATACAGAATCCTGAAGTAGTGATTAAGATGGTTAAAATCCAGTGAGTTCCACTCACTAAGATATCAGGCTGAATGTTTTGTATATAATATCTCCAATTCTTACAACAACATCACCATTATAAAGATAACAAAACCGAAGCTATGAAAAGGTCCAAGGTGAGAAACCTGAACTCACCTATATTAATTTCAAAATTCTTATTATTTCCATTAAGTCTATGGGCATCCTCTTCACACCCTGAATTTGTAAGAAGCACTATCTCATAATCCTATGTGATTTAGTTGCTAAATCATGTCTGACTCTGCAACCCCATGGACAGTAGCCCACCAGACTCTCCTGTCCATCAGATTTTCCAGGCAAGAATCCTGGAGTGGGTTGCCATTTCCTTCTCCATGGGAATCTTCCCAACCCCAGAATCAAACCCGTGTCTCCTGCATCGCCTGCTCTGCAGGGAGACTCTTTACCGACTGAGCCACCGGGGAAGCCCGTGAAGCCTATACCTGTGCCCGTTTTAAACCATCAGCCTCTGTGTGTGGGTCTTCCTATGACTAATGCCAGTTAAAGCCCTATTTGGAGACTATGATTTTCTTCAGAGTCCTACTGTTTCTGGAAAAGATAAGTGAAAATCATTCTGTTACTTAAAAGATTTTGGAGTAGCAAAGAGGGGATTAACACAAAAGGGACTCTGGAAGAAAACCAAAAAGAGGTTGGTAGCACATCAAACCGAGGACTTGAAGAGAGGTGGCATCCACACTATCTGCAAACCTTACTCCAGGGCATGCAAACAAAGGGAGACACTTTCCCAAGTCCATAACTCCGAGACCCCTTGGGTCATCCATAAGAAGACTCATGTAGATGATAGAAACACAAGCAGACTGGGACTTCCCTGGTCGTCCAGCGGTTAACATTCCACACTCCCAGTGCAGAGGGCCTGGGTTTGGTCCCTGGTCAGGGAACTAGATCCCACATGCCACAACAAAGATTCCATGTGCCTCACGTAAGACTCAACAGAGCCAAAAAAAAAAAAAAAACACGCACGTGTTTTAAGTGTAAAAGTCACCTAGCAACATTCAAGGTATCCAGCCCCAGTTCAGTCACTGACACAGGTTAGCTGACCTCAGGCATTCTGTGTATCTCTGGATCTCAGACCTTCTAGTTTCACGTGATTAATGCACCAAGATATGGTCTGTGCCTTCTTTCCAGGTCCAAATAAAAGTTAGTCATCTGTATTTAAATTAAAGTTCAAGGAGAAAAAAAGGATATCACCCATTTCCCAAGCTCCCAAGAACTTTAAGTACCAGGAAATCAGGTAAGCAGGGATGTGGGGGAGTTACTGGTGCTAGAGGTAAAGAATCCGCCTGCCAGTGCCCGAGACACAAAGAAGCATGTTCAGTCCCTGAGTCAGGAAAGATCCCCTGGAGGGGGAAATGGCAACCCACTAAAGCATTCTTGCCTGGAGAACCCCATGGACTGAGGAGCCTGCTGGGCCACAGCCCATGGGGTCGCAAAAGATTTGGACACAACTGAGTAACTGAGCAAGCATATAAGTTTGCAAAAGACCAACCTGACTCAAGTTCTAGAAGTTGTGTTAAGCATGCTCTCTATTTAAAAAATAATTATCTTAAGAGAAAGATTTTCTTTGGTGGACTTTTCATATATCCTGATAGGACTTTCAAACATCATCAAGGAAAGAATAAAGATTCTTCTCCCGAATGTCACAAAACTGGAACTTTTACACTTCAGTGTGGGAGTCTAAACTGGTATAGCCTCTTTGGAATACTGTTTAGTCTTATCTTCCCAGGCTAAACATATGCATAACTTATGGCCCATGGATGGGTCCTGTCAATGTTCTATTTTTCCATCCAAGTGCTATTTGCAAGGTTTTATTCAGCTGAAAATCTGTTGAGGTTTTCCTTAAACTTTGAACTTGTCTCTGTACACTTGTTATTCTTCATAAAACTTGTTTTTTAATCCTCTTCTAACATCACAAATTGTGACTATCTGACTCGGGAGCTCAGCTGATAATGGTGGTTAAATGCATCATCCGTGTAACAATTACCACATCTGTGTAATAATTACCAATTATCCCTATGCTATGGGATAAATTATTTCTTCCAAAAACTGTTGAAGCTCTAGTACCCAGGACCAGCAAATGTGACTTTATTTGGAAATAAGATGCTGGCAAAGACAGTCAAATTAAAATGAGGTCAGACAGTACTGGTCTTTGTCTGACTTAGCTCACTTAGCACAATGCCCTCAAGGTCCATCCATGTGGTCCCAAACAGCAAGGTTTTCTTATTTCTCATGACTAAATGGCGTCCATTGTGTGTATATGTATGCATGTGTGTGTGTATACATATATATATACACACACATACCTATCCATCTTCTCTAGCCATTCATTTGTTGACAGACACTGAGGTTATCTCCACATCTTGGCTATTGTGAGTAATGCCGCAATAAACATGGGGAGGGAAGGTATCTTTCCAATATCCTGCCTTCACCTCCTTTGGATGTGCCAGAAGTGCAGTACCACTTATATGTGGAATCTACAAAAGCCGAACTCATAAAAATAAGGAGTAGAAGGGAGGTTAGCAGGGGCTGGAGGAATTTGGGAGATACTTTTTAGGAAACAGACTCATAACTAGACAGTAAGTCAGTCCTAGAGACCTAATGTACAGCATAGCGATCATGGTCAACAACATTGTATCACATACTTCAAAGCTGCTAAGAGACTAGGTCTTACCTGCTCTCACCCCGAAAAGGAGATGTTAATTATGTAACATGAGAGTGGTGCTAGCTAATGCTAAGCTACGGTGGTAATCATGATGAAATATATCGATTTATCAAATCAATACACTGTATACCTTAAGCTTACACAATGACATAAGCCAAGTACGTCTCAATATAAAAAACAATGAGGTCACCCTGAATTAGAGTAAACCCTGATCAAACATAACTGAGACCGCATGACCAGAGAGTGGAGGGACAGGCCCACCAGCCAGGGCTGCTGGCGCCAGGAGTTAGGAGAAAGGCTGTGCCGATAACTCGATCGTCGGAACCCTAGTCTACACAACTGTGAGAGAACAGATTCTCGTTGTCTTAAAAGTGAAAGGGAAGTCGCTCAGTCATGTCCGACTCATTGCGACCCCATGGGCTGTAGCACACCAGGCTCCTCCATCCATGGAATTTTAGAGGCAAGAGTACTGGAGTGGGTTGCCATTTTGTCTCAAACCAATCCATGTGTGGTCATTTGCTACAACAGCTCTCAGAAATGAGCACCCACGGCAAGGTAGGTGGTGACGTCCTTACTTGACAAGCGATGTGACTAAGGATTAGAAAGATTACAGAACCTGACCAAGATGGTACATCCAGAGAGTGCTGGGCTGCTCTGCCCAGCTTTCATCGGGGGCTGGCGTTCTTTGATACCTCAAAAACGTCCTCTTTCTCACTAGACCTACAGGAGGGAAGATAAAGCTCCACAGTGAGAAAGAACTGCCAAAAGAGGAAGCGAAGACTCCAGGCAACACCCCGTATAGCTGAGCACTCAATTTCATCATGGCTGAAGCCAGGCCTTCGGTAGACCTTTCAACTTATCACAGACAACTAATCAAAGACAACTTACTTTTTGTCTCAAGACCATTGGTGATTTTCTCCATGAGAGTCCAAGCTAAAATAGCCTTGTCTTCAACAATCTCCATAAATGATGCATTTGTTTTAGGAGATGTCTCTTTCTGAGAGTTACTTCCACCTACCACACTGGGAAAAGCTCTGGGATGTCGAGAAGATGGCCTTATCTCTGATAGCCTCCTGAAGAAGAACAATGAAAGCCCACGTGGCACAATCCACGTGGCACGTGGCTCACTTGTCCGCTGGGTGGATCCTTTCCTAGCCAAAGTCCTTTCATCTCTTCTCTTAGCCCTTGCCAGAGACTAATCTAGAAACATGGCAATGCAAGACTGCCCTTACCTGCCAAATGGCAGGGCCCAAGTTACGTGGTCCAGAGGGCGGGGAGTGGTGATGGGGAGAAATTCCATCTGGTTGCTGACAACATGTCAGGCAAGCAAGTGATGCATGGAGACCATGAGTAACAAAGGAAGAAGACCTTTAACAAATCTCAGACTCAGAAATGTACACTGAGCATTTCTTCCTTATAGCTTAGAAGCAGCCTAAGTTTCCCTTAAGTTTGGAAACTTTATCATTGGCAGAGGCAGTAAATAAATTTGCCTAGATGTTGCCATTAAGGAGTTAAGGAACACTTTTTTTTTCTTTTTCTTTGGTATTATGATAATAAAGGGCACACATTTTAAAACTAATTTACCTTCTAAAAAATTAAAGCATTTTTACCACTGTTTGCTTTTCCAGCTTCTTTAATTTGGGTAATTGCTTAGTCAACTTTCAAAAATATATATTCTGTCTTAAAAAAACAGCCAAATATGACGGATCACCTTCATTTTCATTTCGGATTTGGCATGCTGGACCCAGATTGTGTATTCTTTCCATGGCGCCACACCAGCGTCGGATACTTAATTAATTTCCTTTCGTTTGTGCAGACTTGCACTTAAAGAGACACTGTCCCATTTTGATGGCTTACTTTTGGCTAAAGTTCAAAAGTATCACTTCTTAAATCTTTTTTTTCCCCCGTTCAAAACTTCCCAGAGTGCTATATAGAAAAAATAAAATAAAAACACCCTGGTGTTTTCCTCCACCCTCACCCTTCTCTTGAACTACCATTTCTTTCACTCTTATTTATTCTTCCTTAAAGTCAAGCTTTGCTTCAAAAGAGGAAAAGGAGGGAAAGGGAGAGGGCGTCACGAAAGAAAGCACAAGACGGATGCGTTCTTGCTTCCCCCCTCCTGACACCTGTTCTCAAAGCTGGGGGTGAGGCTGCATTTCACAGTTGTGTCCATGGGTCAAGGTCACCGGGAATAATCAAAAACTGTTTGAACATTAAGACAGCATCTTCTCACTGCAAATGAAGACCTGCCACCTTCTCATTAGATATGCCACACCATCCTCAGAGTAAAACAAACATTTTTAAAGACAGGTGATAAGGAGGTGAGAGGTAGGCTTGCAGTTTGACATTTGGGAGGAAGTTGGGGAGAGGAGAGGAAGTTGCAATGGAGACTGGCAACACCAAGGACACGCCTGAGCCAGGCAAGTCTTCTTCCTTCTGGGAAGTCCTTGGTCATCCAGCAGAAGTTATTCTGGAACAGCACGGCCTGGTTCTTATGAACCGCTCACACAGTGGCATCCAGTAGGACATTATACCCAACAATTTTACGGGCTATGTCCGGAACAAATATTTTTAACAATGGGCTGTTGCACAGTGATTTTTTTTTTTTCCCCACCTAAACCCAACTCTCTATCCAGGAAGGGAGATGGGGATGAAATATTTAATCCCAACTTGCAAAGACACTAAACAGAAAGAATCTCCTGTGGGGAATCTGGCATTAGCCTGCTTCTGAACCTCACATCCCTATTCCTTTGTCCCTGTGGCTCAACGCTTGCTGGTTTAGGACTCCCTTCCTTCCTTCTCCACTCGACTTTCCGCCTCTACTTACTCTTGGTATAATACCTCAGAGAAGTAAAATCATTAAGTATCTGTCCTTTTATTACTGTTTTATTTCAATCAGCCAGTTCATCCATGTTACAGCATGTTTAAAATTTCTTTTCAGGGCTGAATAATATTCCATTGTATGCATATACCACATTTTGTTTGGTCATTTACCCAGTGATGGAAACATGGGTTTCTCCCACTTTTAGCCGAGCTAACAACACTGCCATGAATGCGGGTGTGCAAATATATGTGTGAGTCCATCCTATTAACTCTTTTTGATCTACACTTGGAAGTAGAACTGCTGGATCATGTGGCAACTTTACATTTCAGTTTTTGAGAAACCGCCATCCTGTTTTCCATAGAAAGTATACCATTTTACATCCCCGCCAGCTATCCACAAGAGGTCCTATTTTTCCACATCCTCACCAACATGTGTTATTTTCTGCACTACCTTCCTTTTCATCATAACATTACTCTCTTGTCTAAGAGTTTGCTAACTTTGAAGCAGTTTCATCTTTTATTGTTCTTGAGCGTCTTTGTCTAACACGAACTAGATAGGACTCTCAGTGGCTTCTTCTTTCCCAGGTTCAGCTGGAAGTTTGACAGAAAACACAAGGAAGCTTGTAAATGTAATATCAGTTACTAAACCTGAAACAGCCTTCCATGGTCTGAGAAGAGAGGTTCGGCATTTACAGGCTCGGCAAAAATAATTCTTAACTCTAATCCAGCTGTCAGTGGGCAGGAATCTACTCTAAAACCATTTCTACAGCAGAAAGAAGTGATCAAACTTGGAAGGAATGTTGAAGTAAAGCAATTCCTTGTTGGTGGTCATAAAGCAGCAGTCCCGGGTACCACCTCCTCACTCATCTTTATTGCCGAGGCCCCTGGACAGTAGGGAGCCCACACTTCATATTTTATGCTGCCCCTTGGTATTGGCTTCACTGTCTATTCTACCTAAGATATATATACATATATATATCTACATCTGTATTTACATTTAACATAACAAAGATAATGCAGTTTAGTTTTTGGTACATTTTTCTTATATTAAAAATTATGCATACATCATAGATATATACACATGCATACATACACACATATACATAATATACACACACTAACACACACACACACTAGAACCACCACTTGCAAAACCACCACTTTGCAAGCAGTACCCCACTTGCAAAACGGAGTGATGAAAAGCAAGCTCCACTTTGCGTCCTCCCGGGCAGATGTCACTGTGTCTCTGAGACCTTCAGACGTTCCCACTTCTTACTCTACCTGTGGGTTGGATCCTGCGTGAACCCTATTTGTCATAGGCACTCTCATCCTGCTGTGACGCTGACTTGTATGCACCAGCATTTGCTCACTTTCTGCCTCCAATCTGGGGTAGAGCTCTGCATGGTGGAATTTTTTCCCCCTATTTAAAAATGTATCAAAGTGACCCAACATGCATATTCAAGAGAACAGGAAAGAAAAGTCTCAGGGAAGAAACAGCCCTTCAACCCACGCCCTTCACAATTTAATGATAACAAACAGCAACCCAAGGTTCAGAAGGCCATGTGTGGCAAAAGGGAACTGACAGGGCCCCCTGTCGATGAGAAACTGGCTGACTGATACACTGGCTGATAAAATCAGAAGGTCTCTCGTGCAGCCAGAACCTCAATCAAGCCCAGCAAGTCGAAGCATCCAGCGACAGGGAAGGCCAGCTCACACCGTCAGATCCGTGGCCAGGGCAGTAACTGCCAGGAATACTCACCAGGGGAAAGTTCTCGAGAAGCGGTGACACGGGGGAAGAAACAACCCACGATGAAGAGAGGAATATGCTCTTGCCAAAAATCTTCCTCGTATCTGTAAGCCACCAGCCTGCTCACCCTGATGCAACCTCCCAGAGCAGAACGACTTTCCAGCGAGAGGGCAAAGGAGAAGATGTGACTGTTTATCAGGCACCTACTGTCATGCATTGAATGTTAATTTATTGCGTGATTACTGTGGACAGGAACTGTGTCGCCTGATCTATAAACACCAGAAAATTTATCTTCCTACCACTGATGTGAGGCAAGTTTCATTCTCCTCATATAACAGGTACAGACTGAGTCATAAAGGTTACATAACAGGTCCAAGAGCCCCGAGGGAACGCTGGAACTCTGGTTGGAACCCTGGTCCATGAAATACACAGATGTAAAAATAACGCCCCAGACCTGCACCAGACAAAGTCATGTAAACCTGGAGAAAACAATGTGTGCAGCCTATGGACCAAATCCAGCTGACCATATATTTTTGTATGCCCCACAAAATAATATTAACAGTTGTTGACTGGTTGAAAGAACAGAACAAAAGAAACTTCTGTGACATGTGAAAATTACATGAAATTCAAATTTTTGTGTCCATAAATAAAGTTTTAATGAAACATGGCCATGCTAATTCATTTGTGCTTATGGCTGTGTTTGCGCTTCAGTAGAATAGCTGAGTGGTTGCAACAGAGGCACTATGACCTACAAAGCCTGAAATATTTACTTTTCAGTTTTTTTACTTTAGAAGTTCACTGACAACAGACACTGTTCTAGGAAACATCTCTTGCAATAAAGCCTTAGCTACTACATTGGTCACATAATTAGAGCACTCTCAAATTTTTCATGAGAGATAAAACACTAATAGATGTACCCCAGATACACTAATCTGTGTCTTGTATGAAAACAATTCATTTTCCAAAAGGATGCACTCAGTGCTTTTCACTAGATCATTTCAGATGGGGTTTGAGTTGCCAAATTCATTCTCATTTGCTCTTCTAGGAACATATACAACAGGTAAAATGAGGTACACCTGCTTTGCCAAACTCAGTCCAGCACAAATCTGTCTTGGATCCCATCCAAGGGAGGCTAATTTTCAAAGGACCAGAGGGACCTCATTATAACTCCTGCTCCTTCTGTCCCAGACACCCCGCGGCACGGACGCCCATCTCAGGCTTTCCAGCCAAGTCCCTGGATACTCAGGCGCTGGGAAGCTAATGAACCAGGACTTGACTTCAGCCAGCTCTCAGCCAGCAAAACGACCAGGCTCTAGGAGAATATTATCGGCAGGGGAAATAAAACTGCCAGGAGGCCTTTTTTTCCCCCCAGAAATAAAAAGATGCAAGATGGGTGAGGCTTCCCAGGCGGCTCAGTGATAAAGAATCTGCCTGCAATACAGGAGCCGTGGGTTCGATCCCTGGGTTGGGAAGATCTCCTGGAGGAGAAAATGGCAACCCACTCCAGTATTCTTGCCTGGAAAATTCCATGGACAGAGAAGCCTGGCGGGCTACAGTCCACGGGTTGTAAAGAGTCAGGCACAACTGAGCACACGTACACACACACACGCGTGCACGCACGCACACATACACACACACGCACACAAGAGGAGTGACACAGTATAGAGAGTAAAGCTGCAGACGTTGGAGATATCCTGTTTCAAGCCACAGGAGACCTAAGACTCTTTTGAAAGTTTAACTTCCTCAGTCGTGTCCGACTCTTTGTGACCCCACGCGCTGGAGCCCGCCAGCCTCCTCTGCCCATGGGATTCTCCAGGCAAGAATACTTGAGTGGGTTGCCATTCCCTTCTCCAGGGAATCTTCCCCCCCCAGAGATTGAACCCACATGTCCTGCAGCGCAGGCGAATTCGTCACTGTCTGAGCCACCAGGGAAAATCTTCTAATGTTCCATTTGTTTAACACGTGTGACACCTTGAGCACAGGTATTAATTTTGGGACACTGAGCAAAGAAAGGCTTAGCCACTAACTAATACAAATATAAAAGAAGGTCATGGACTTGTGGGCCGAAACTGGGATATAAAATCGGGCCCTCGAGCGCTCTTTAAAAAGCTCCACTGGGAAAGGAGCTGCACGCGGGTGACTGGTTGAGCTTGGTTACGGTGACACAGGAGACCGGCCTGCTCCCGTGGCTGGAGTTACCCTGACCGCCCTCTTTTAAATCGCAGTTTCTCCCCAGCCACTCACTCTCTCTCCCGCTTCATCTTCTCTCAAAGCACTCATCACCACCTGACATCCCAGCGTCGCAGTTAGTCATTTGCTTATAGTCCACCTCCCACCCCGAGAACATGAGTTCCATCAGGGCAAGGATTTCATCTGTCTACTGAATTCTCAGCCCGCTGTCTGTCCCGCAGCATGCGCTCAGGTTTTCCTGAAAGATACAGTGACTTAAAGCGGGAACGAATAAATGCCAGAACAAATACTCTTGATCTTTGGGAACTGCCTCCTGAGAAGATCTGCACTTTCCTCCAAGAAACGGGAATACTAAGGTGACATGTAAACCTTCAAACCATCGCGAACTGACTCACCGTCTATTGAGTTACAAGGTTCATCTGTTCTATGCGATCAGCCAGAACCAAATGAGGAAGTAATCTTCAAGAAGCCCAGCACCTTCACTTCACAGGGGCTTGCCCCATGCCTGTGGCTCCCTGAATAACTGAGTGAATACGGGAATGACACAGAGGACAAGCGAATGAACTGACATGCTTTGGCAATTGACCACCAGCAAGAAGGTTCGTTCTGAAAACTTAAACATTTCATTCCCTTGATATTGCTGTCTCTGGGTTCTCTTTGTCAGCCACCCCCCTCCCTGATCATTCCCCTCCTGTCTCCCTCTAAAGATTATTTTCTTTTCCCTTCCCCTCGAATGATATATTCAGTGGTTGTGAAACACGCTAATACTTCACCTGCTTTTCCATTTCAGGAAACCCTTGAGAAGATGACAGAATTGGCACAATGCGTGAAGGAAAGGACACTGACAAAGCTGCTCGTGGCCCCAGGGTACCAGTCCCGGGGTTCTGCTGGCCCACGCCCTGTTCTGTGGTTTCGGGTCACTGGGCGGGAGTCTCAGGATGGAAGAAATCAGTATGCCTGTATGCTTGCCACCCGCCCACAGCATGCCCTCAACGCTGCAGCACAGTAGCTGGGAAGCTCTGCTCCGCTCTTCTGCTTCTAAACCGCTCTAGTCGACTCGATCCACTCACACTTTCCATTAGCACCTAGACACCGTAACCCCTATGTCCACGTCTCTTCTCCGGACACCCACCCCTTCTGAGCTCCCAGACTCAGGGCGATACACACCACCGCTAACCAAACACGCAGTCAGGATGTTCCAGGTCTGAATATGTCCTCTGCTTACCTGCTTCCCACCAGATTTCACTCTCCTGAGTGGTAATTAAACCTGAGATTCAAACTGAAAGCATGGGAGCCATCCTTCTTTACTCATCACACATTTCCCACATCTACACAGCCTCCAGGGCTAGCCAAGCCACGCTCTCTTCTACATCAGCCACTTCTCTGTTAGTTCAGGCGATGCTGCCTTTGCCAGAACTATTTAGGCCTCCTCACAGGCCTCAGTTCTTCCAGTGTATCCCCTCCAAGCCAGTGGTGGGCTGGAGCTGACCCCACTGGCTCTTGAGAGTCAACTGTGCCCTTCTCGTCCCAACACCTGGTTCAGTGGCTTCAAGTTGGTAGCTTAAAATCTGCCCAGTTGGAGTATTTACACCATGAAAATCAGCAAATGCTGTAGTTGAGATTTGTTTTCAGACAGGCAGTTGTTAAACCTTTACTAGCATATCACTGCTGGAATCTATCTTCTACAGAGAATAATGTATTTTAAAACAAACATTTAGTCATGCCATGATTTAAGCCATTCTACTCCTAATTTCCCATAAGATTAACCCAAGCTCTTAAATGTCACAGGAAGGCCCCCTGAGATCTACTCCCAGTTCCTCCTAAAACCTTATCTGCTAACATTTCCCCTCCCTGATGGAAGCTTTTTGGCAGCATTGGACTACTCGTAATCACCCATATTTCAGGCTATACCTGACGCAACGATTTTGCATAAACTATTCCAGAAGCCTGGAGTCTCTTACCATAGATCATCCACTTTTGTACAGCTATCTCTCTACCCAGAGTTTAATGTATAGTTGAGACAGCATTTTCTGCAGAAATTCTTTTCTGATAACCCCTGAGCTATGATGCCCACTCCCCCTCTTCTAGGCACTGAGAGCTCCCTCTAAATGTTTCTGTCACTGAATTTACTATTTCCTAGTATAACTACAAGCCTGTATCTCCCTTTCTAGAAAGAGACTGGGAGAGTCTTGAGAGCAGAGCACAGGTATATTCATTTTGCATCCTCAGTTCTTGAACAGTAACTTGAGACATTGTAAATTCAACCCATATTTACTGCATATATAGGTAAATGCATAAATAAGTGGATGAATAAATACTGGCAGTGACTATAGCCGTTTAAAACATTTGAAAGAACACTGAAACTGGAAATCACACTTTCTAACTGACTAACTGGGATTCCTCAATGTCATGCGCATGAAAGGCTGGCTAGGTTGCAGCCACCTCTCAGGGAGGGCCGCTGCTGGAGGCTCTTATCAATACCAGCTCCTGCAAAGATCATTCTCTTTTATGCAAAGTTCTCTTTTCTATGAATCTGCCTGATCCTGATCTCCAGGTTAACTGGCCACTCGTGAACAAGTAGAAAATTTGTGTGAGTGTGTGTGTATCTGGGGGAACAAGAGAAGAGGCTCTGAAACAGACAGAGGGGTGCTGGTAGACGTTTGCTCACCAGAGTCAACAGTAACTCTTTTCTTTCTTCCCCATAGTGCAACTACCAAGAGGACTCCGCCTTAACGTTGCACACATAAAAATTGTATAATATGGTTACAAACCAATGTCAGCTCAACAAAAAATCTAAAATAAACAGCATTATACAATCTTGAGGGATTCCCAAGTGGCTCAGCAGTAGAGAAGCTGCCTGGCAATGTAGGAGATGTGGGTTTAATCCCTGAGTCGGGAAAATTCCTTAGAGAAGGAAATGGCAACCCACTCCAATATTCTTGCCTGGAGAATCCCCATGGGCAGAGAAGCCTGGTGGGCTATAGCCCATGGGGTCCCAAAGTGTCAAACACAACTGAGTGTACACACACACATATGCATACAGTGTTGTCTTGAACAGATTTTTAAAATACTTTTTCTTTTATATTTTTACACTGAAATACAGTGAGGCTCCTATACATCAAGTAGTCTTGTGAGTTCTGAAGTGCAGTATTGCAGTTTGGAATGGAAGCAAAACGTTCATTTCTAGAAGAAAACATGTCCTGAATAACTTTGTGAAAAAGGAGGCATCAGTCCTTCCTGAGTGGTAGCCAGCAGCAGCTGAGAAGCTTAACAATATTCCTCTCCTACAAAATAATAATAATAATAATGCTTTCGTGGTAACAAAAAGACTTTCCTTCTCTATATCTCTATTTTTTCCCCTTTTTAAGGTCCCAACGAAAGTGCTGAAAGCAGTAATTCCATGAGCATGTATTAGATGTATTTATTTTGTTAATAAAGCATTTAAATATTAGGAAGAGAATCAATACATGATTCTCCAACTAAAGCTCAAGGCCATAAAGAGAAACCATCAATTGAATTTAGAATCGACAGGAGTTTGCTGATGTCAAGAAATAGTTATTGAAAGTATTCTGCAAGGTCTGATGAAGGTTTTTCTCCAGTCCGCCCCCACAATACCAACACAACCATCAACAGGCCCACTAACCATCTGTCTACCCACAGCATTACCAAAAAGGTGACATTTATTGCAAGCTTGGCATTTTCTGAATCTGTCTTGAACCACAAAAATTATGCTGAACTCCCCAAAAGAAATGAAGCTGTTTTTACTTTTTCTTCATCTCTTTTTGCCTGACTAGTAACAGGAAGCTCTTGGAAACTTCCCAGAGAATGGCTGGTCTTGTAAGAGTCCCAAACCACCCTTGTAGGCGCCAGAGTCTTGGCACATTTAAGGTAAGGGTTTTAGAAGCACCTGCATTGCCCCTTTCAACCAAACATCCCATCACTGAGCCTGAGAAATTTCCCTTGTTATTTATTAGCCATGATCCAGAGTGGAGGCAGGTCATGCAAAAAGCTACAAGGCTTGCCCCAACCAACCTTGCATATTGATTGTAAAGAAAATGTAGAAAATACCTACGAAGCATCTTAAAGTTTGCAGCCAGAATTGGGACCCTCGATTAGACCCTAAGGTCAAGCTATCACCTGTTCCCCATTCAGAACTTATCCTCTAACAAATAAAACATAGGGGAGGAGGGAAAACTCACAACACCTCATTAGTCTAATGAACAGGTCCTTTTTTTTCAAGCTCAGGGCTTTGGGAGGGAATTGGGAGATGGGAGAGGGAACTCACGGACCTTCCCGCTTCAGTCCACACTGAGCGATCTTAAATCCCTGGGCCTGTTCCATCTCCTTCTCCAGCCTGCGGTTAGGACCCTGCTGCAGTTGGAGACATTGCAAGAACAACAGTGATTATCTGAGGGAACACCTCCCCCGCTCCCGGAGCCAGCTGGGTTCTACCAGATGTTGCTCTGAAGCTGGCAGGAACTCCAGGGACCTGGAGGGGAGGCCTGAGTGTGGGAGGGCTGCCAGGAGGAAGGGGCGTCCCTGAGGTCCTCAGTGTGGGTTGAAAGCACCGGAGAGATCGGGGGTCCACTGTGCTAGAAGAAGGCGAGAGGCACTGGACAGGCTTGAGAAACGGTTCTGCTCGTAATAATATTTTTCTTCTTCCTGGATGGTTCAGTGACTTCCCAGTCCCAACAGTAGACGTAACTCCCAAGGATGGCACTCCTCCAGTCACATGACTACAGGCACCACTAGTCACTAAGCTGGCTCTTTTGTGACACCCTGGGCTGTAGCCCGCCAAGCTCCTCTGTCCATGGGATTCTTCGGGCAAGAATACTGACTCCAGTTGCCATTTCCTCCTCCAGGGGAGCTTCCCAACCCAGGGGTAGAACTCGCATCTTCTGCATTGAAGGCAGATTCGTTACCCACTGAGCCATTGGGGAAGCTCAAACAAATGCATGGATTTCTCTAAAAGTACCTCGAGCCTACAAAACAGATTCCGAACTCATGCTCATTGCATGTCAACATTGATGCCAACAAGTCCACCGTTAAATGGTTATTATTGCCACTTAAAGCCTTCTGGCTCATTAGAACAAACTGGTTCCTAGAGAAACATAAGAGATAGTATCTGCACTTCCACATTAGTATAAATTAATACTAGCTAATTGACCACTAGCTAATAATAGATAAAAATTCACTGACCTTTTTTTTTCTTTTTTTGGTGCCTCAGTCAGTTCAGTCACTCAATCCTATCTGACTCTTTGCAACACCAGGCCTCCCTGTCCATCACCAACTTCCAGAGTTTTCACAAACTCATCCATCAAGTCAGTGATGCCATCCAACCATCTCATCCTCTGTTGTCCCCTTCTCCTCCTGCCTTCAATCTTTCTCAGCATCAGGGTCTTTTCCAGTGAGTCAGTTCTTCCCATCAGGTGGCCAAAATATTGGAGCTTAGCATCAGTCTTTTCCAATGAATATTCAGGACTGATTTCCTCTAGGATTGACTAGTTTGATCTCCTTGCAGTCCAACGGACTCTCAACAGTCTTTCTCCAACACCACAGTTCAAAAGCATCAATTCTTCAGGGCTCAACTTTCTTCATGGTCCAACTCTCACATCCATACATGACTACTGGAAAAGTCATAGCTTTGACTATACAAACCTTTATTGGCAAAGTGATGTCTCTGCTTTTTAATATGCTGTCTAGGTTTGTCATAGCTTTTCTTCTAAAGAGCAAATGTATTTTGATTTTATGGCTGCAGTCACCACATGCAGTGATTTTGGAGCCCAAGAAAAAGTCTCTCACTGTTTCCATTGTTTCCCTATTTATTTGCCACGAACTGATGGGACCAGATGCCATGATCTTTGTTTTCTGAATGTTGAGTTTTAAGTCAGCTTTTTCACTCTCCTCTTTAACTTTCATCTCAAGAAGCTCTAGCTCCTCTTCACTTTCTGCCATAAGGGTGGTGTCATCTGTTTATCTGAGGTTATTGCTATTTCTCCCAGCAATCTTGATTCCAGTTTGTGCTTCATCCAGCCCGGCATTTCACATGATGTACTCTGCATATAAGTTAAATAAACAGGGTGACAATATACAGCTTTGACATACTCCTTTTCCAATTTGGAACCAGTCCATTGTTCCATGTCCGGTTCTAACTGTTGCTTCTTCACCTGCATACAGATTTCTTAGGAGGCAGGTAAGGTGGTCTGGGGTTCCCATCTCTTAAAGAACTTTCCATAGTTTGTTGTGATACACACAAAGGCTTTAGCATAGTCAATGAAGCAGAAGTAGATGTTTCTCAGGAACTCTCTTACTTTTTCAATGAGCCAACGGATGTTGGCAATTTGATCTCTGCTTCCTCTGCCTTTTCTAAATCCAGACGGAACATCTGGAATTTCTCAGTTGATGACCTGTTGAAGCCTGCTGCGGCTAAGTCGCTTCAGTCGTGTCCGACTCTGTGCAACCCCAAAGATGGCAGCCCACCAAGCTCCCTGTCCTTGGGATTCTCCAGGCAGGAACACTGGCGTGGGTTGCCATTTCCTTCTCCAATGCATGAAAGTGAAAAGTGAAAGTGAAGTCGCTCAGTCGTGTCCAACTCTTAGCGAGCCCATGGACTGCAGCCCACCAGGCTCCTCCATCCAAGGGATTTTCCAGGCAAGAGTACTGGAGTGGGGTGCCATTGCCTTCTCCACTATTGAAGCCTAGCTTGGAGAATTTTGAGCATTATTTTGCTAGCATGTGAGATGAGTGCAATTGTGTGGTAGTTTGAACATTCTTTGGCATTGCCTTTCTTTGGGACTGGAACATAACCTGACCTTTTCCACACCTGTGGCCACAGCTGAGTTTTCCAAATTTGCTGGCATATTGAGTGCAGCACTTTCACAGCATCATCTTTTAGGATCTGAAATAGCTCAACTGGAATTCCATCACCTCCACTAGCTTTGTTTGCAGTGATGCCTCCTAAGGCCCACTTGACTTTGCAGTCCAGGATGTCTGGCTCTAGGTGAGTGATCATATCAACATGGTTATCAGGGTCATTAAGATCTTTTTTGTACAGTTCTTCTGTGTATTCTTGCCCCCTCTTCTTAGTATCTTCTGCTTCTGTTAGGTCCATAACGTTTCTGTCCTGTACTGCGCCCTCCTTCGCATGAAATGTTCCCTTGGTATCTCTAATTTTCTTGAAGAGATCTCTAGTCTTTCCCATTCTATTGTTCATTTCTCTTACTTTGCACTGCTCACTTGGGGAGGTTTTCTTATCTCTCCTTGCTATTCCTTGGAACTCTGCATTTAGATGGGTATATCTTTCCTTTTGGTACCTGGGATTCTATAAAGTGTTTTATGTGCAGTATCTCACTGAATAATTAACAAAACACTTTGTGTGGCAGTCATGGTGGCTGCTCCCTGACATCTGCTATGAGTAATTATCTTAAGATCACCATTATCATTCTTTTCAGTGTTGATCTGGGCATTGCCATGATACCAAGTCCAAGCCAATAAGTCATGAAAGGGAATCTGGTGAGGGTATTTTAGCAAAGATTTTCTTACTCCTAAAAAGTTTTCCCTGGTGGCTCCATTGGTTAAGAATCCACCTAGAATGCAGGAGAATGCCTGCAATGCAGGAGACAAGGGTTCGAACCCTGAGTTGTGAAGATCCCCTGGAGAAGGAATTGGCAACCCACTCGAGAATTCCATGGATAGAGGAGCCTTGTGGGCTAAGTCCATGGGGTTGCAAAGAGCCGGACATGACTGAGTGACTAACTTCCCAGTATTCTTGCCTAGAAAATCCCATGAACAGAGGAGCCTGGCGAGCTACCGTCCATGGGGTTGCAAGAGTTGGACATGACTTACCGACTAAACTACCAAAAAGGAACATACAAGAATGAGACAATCTTTCTTCTCACTTGACATCAGTATTCCTGGTTAGGACATCTGCATTTAACACAACCACACCACCACCATTAAATGGCTAAGGGGATAAACAGAAAATGTTTGAGCCATGAGCAGTGCTACTGAGCCAATGATTATACTTCACCCTGACTTCCACTCACATGAGATCATAAATTTTGTTACTAGACAGGCCAGTTTGAAATGGGGGTTTCCTGTTAGTTTCAGCAGAGGTCATCCCAGGTAATACACAATGTGCTTAATAAATAACACTGTCTTCCCCATTCCATAGGTGAAGAAATTGAGGCTCATAAAGGTAAGGTTCCATGTCTCCTAAGGTTATGAAACAGTGATTTGAACTAAACAGTCATAATTCCAAACTCACACTCAAACCACCATGCCACATTTTAATAATGTTAAAGAAAACAGTCTGAGCCTAGCTCCATGGGTAAACAGACTGGTTCCATGGGTAAGTCTGAGCAGAATCAGGAGACGACAGGGGCACTCAGGTTCTCCAGTGATTAAAACGCTGGAGCCCTCTGGAGAACCCTGCATAATCGGGCCAATAATTCAACGCGGTAGTCAGTCACCAGAACACACAGGGCCCTGGTTCCCAGGGCTTCTGCGCCCCTCTGCTTCACAGTAAAGCAGGGGAACGTTAGAGAGTTGACTGCTAAAGAGGCGCTTTATAATGGCTGTAAAACTGCTTTCGTTTAGGGGCACAGCCAAGGGTAATTAATTCCAACAGAGGATGAATCTCTTTATCCCGTCTCTCGTTTCGGGGCTCAGGCTGGTCAAGAACACTTCCCTGCACCACCCCTTCCTGGGTCCCTTAATTGCAAACATTGCAACTACACTTTCTGATCTTGCATTTTTTTTCTCCATGGTCCTTGTTCAGGCCCTTCATCTCCAAGGATAAGGAATCACGGCCTCTCATCAGGGCTCCTGGACGAGAAATGGAGAGCATCTCCTTCCATCGATGGATGAGCTGGTCCAGGGGCTCTGGCTGCGACACTGCAAACAGACAAGAGCTGACAGCAGTATCCGGACCTCACTCATCTTTGATCCTGGCTGTTCGCTGTTCAAGGTCTTCCAAACACATGCAATTATCTTTCAAGGTCATGACCTTGATATTGAATTTTTATCTAAAAATGCTGCAGATCTGTCAGGAATGTTTTACTCACAGGGCCGAGGAGTCAAGCTGCTCACAGCTGCCAGAGTGTGGAGAACCAGGGGAACCCTGGAAGCAGCCAGACAGCTACCTCCCTGATACAGCAACTGAGAACAACCCCGGCCATAACATCATCATTGAATGAAATAGGGAATTGCTTCTGTGGAGCAATGTGTGCTAGTGGCCCATTGGTAAACTCTCTCCCACCCTGCTTATGATTATTTTCTGTTAATTCTCAGCAGGCTAGAAAAACTGATTTCCAAAAATCTCCAACTGGACATGGAAGGGAAATACGGAGTTTTTGAGATGCTTGTTTCAAAGCAAAGTTTAAATCAAAGTGCTATTAAAAATGAACTCACCAGGCAAGAATACTGGAGTGGGTAGCCATTTCCTTCCCTAGGGAAACTTCCCGACCCAGGGATTGAACCCTTGTCTCCGGCAGTGGCAGGCAGATTCTTCACCGTCTGAGCCACCAGGGAAGCCCATTAAAAATAACACTCACCGTCCATTTAGAGGCATCCCTGCCTGACGAAGATGAGCAGGTCACATTTCAGCCCTGGGCCCGAAGTCTACAAGCAACTTCCCTCATAAACGGTCACTGAGAGGCATTTTTTACCACGTGATACGTCAAAGCACTCTTAAAAGAACTGCTCCAAGCGAGAACAGTGAGAAATACACACAGCATGTCACAGAGAAGCCATCAACACTCTCACAGAGCCATTCGCTGCCCCCCAGGGACCCAGAACTATTCCATTAGACCAGAAAGTCTGTGGAATGTAGATCCAGGGGCCTGAAATGCTGTATATTTTTCAAGGAGTACAAAGTGGAAGCCATTGATTCCGTGGATTCACCAAATGAATGGATTGTTTCATCTGCACAAATGAACTGTCAGAAACAATGGCCATGTAACACATTTGCTCCTGTTCCCCAAAGAGGAAAAGCCACGTCCCAAACAAAGCTAGGTCTTTTTTTCATAAAACTTGAACACAGACGCATGAGGAGAAGAAAGTTTGATTTATACTCTAAAATCTAGATGCCTGAATTCAGACAGCATGGGCCAGAAATAGGCAGCTCAATTCTCTCTGAATACTCAGAAAAGGTATGAGATAAGCTCCCTGCCTTCAAAATACAAATGGGTGACCCTCAAGTCTAGGTTCCAGGTTATCTGACCCAACCTGCAAAAGCACTTCTTGTATTATGCCTAGCTTTATTTTCTTATCACTGTTTCTTAAGGACCTTTCTCCAAAGTTTTTATTCTGAACACTTTAAAACAACTTCATCCTTCACTTTTATACACTTTCTTGTTTGGGGATATAGTCTTTCATTATAAAATATTTAGAACACTCAGGAAGTTATAATGAATAACATAAGAAACACCATTTTGTCTTTTTCTACCATTATCATAAAATCTTACCGTTTTGATAAATTGGGTCAAATTTATTTTAGGGAAGTATTCTAAAGTTCTTGCTTCTTGTCTATTGGTCTCCAAAATTATTACACTTGTCCCTTTTATATGACCTCTTCTTCCTGAGATCACTGCTGTCTAAAATTTGGTATTTACTATAATCCTCCTTCACATATATTATAATTTTAGATAGTATTTTAAAATAGTAAGACAAGTGTGTGTGTGTGTGTGTGTGTCACCTAGTCATGTCCAGTGACCCCATATCCTTATGTAACTTGTTGCATTGTTTCATCGTTTGCCTCCTTAATATCTATGAAGACTGAAGTTGTTCATTGTAATGACTGTCTTTTGTCATTCAGTCGCTCAGTCGTATTCAACTCTTTGCGACCCCATGGACTGCAGCACTGCAGGCCTCCCTGTCCTTCACCGTCTCCTGGAGTTCGCTCAAATTCATGTCCATTGAGTCCGTGACACCATCCAACCACCTCATCCTCTGCCATCCCCTTCTCCTGCTTTCAGTCTTTCCCAGCATCAGGGCCATTTCCAGTGAGTTGGCTCTTCGCATCAGGTGGCCAAACTATTAGGGCTTCAGCTTCAACATTAGTCCTTCCAATGACTATTCAGGATGTACATGTATGTATGGCTGTACACATAACAGTTGGTCTAATTTGTTTCTGATGAGCATTTGCACTCCTGAACCCATCATTTGTTGTTCTTCCCTGTCATCTATGATCACTTAAGACTTTCTGGGCTGCTTCCAGTTCTTTCTCTGTGAAGAGATGTTCCTTTCATCTTGGGCACTAACAGAATGCCATCTGCCCTGTCTGCTTTGGCTAATAACTCATGCTTTTATTTCCTTCCAGTTTCCTTGCATATCGTGTTATGAATGAGTGTTCTGCTATTATCTCTCTGCATCACCTGTTTAAACACAGAGCTTTAGGACTAGCAGAATCTTAGGAGTCACATACTCCAACCTCCTTTTCATAAACCGTGACATCACCGAGAGGAGGTGAATGACCGCGATCGCTCAGTGAGGAGCACAGCTGAGGACCTGGGTCTCCTGGCTCCTGCCCCAGGTTCTTCCACTACAAGCTGCCGCTCACCCATTCGCCTGAACAATTCGTTTTGGTATTAGTGGCTTCTCAGCAGGTCTCGAGCATCTTACAAATCAGTCAATGTGGAAACATCCAAAAGGGGTCCACATCTTCAGGGACATTAAACTAAAGACAAATGATGACATTACAGGCAACTATATCAACCCAGCTATGAAAAAAGTCCAGGAGGAAAAGCAGTGATTTCTCCATTCATGCACCTATATAATTTTACGAACCTTTGAGAGTATGTTTATGTCACTTTATCATATATGTGTTTTTCTTTGAAAAAAGGATATCCTCTTACATAGCTACAAAACTACCAAAATCCATTTTAGCGCTGATACAATACTAATTGTTTCCCTGGTGGCTCAGGGGTAAAGAATCTGCCTGCAATGCATGAGATGCAGAAGATGTGGGTTCGATCCGTGAGTCAGGAAGATCCCCTGGAGGAGGAAACGGCACCCCATTCCAGTGTTCTTACCTGGGTATCTCATGGACCGAGGAGCCTGGCGGGCTACAGTCCGTGGGTCACAGAGAGTTGGACACGACCTAGTCACTAAACAACAACAAAGCACAGTGTGGGTGATAAATAATAAAAGCTTGAACAAGACCAGTAACACTGCTGAGGGAATTTGAAATACTTTAATGAAGGAAAGTGGACAGGACTCATAAACTGCTGGATGAAGGATGACTGGTCGTGGTAAGAGGGATGAAACCATCTAGAATAACTCCCTGGATCCCAGATGGGCCTGGATCCATCCTACAAAGGAAAACACGAAAAAGTCTGTGATTCCAAGCCATCGAAATATTCTAACTTATTCTCCTAATAGTCTTGCTGTACTCTTTGGAAACACGGAAAAAGCACATATTCCTGAGTCCTGCCCACACATTCCTCTGACTTTGCACACAGCACCCTTGTCTTCTAGAGGAGACTTGGGCTTGTCATGGTCCCCGCTCCCTGGGTGACCTGGCCATCCTCCATCTTGCAGTGTTTCATCACTTCTCTCAGAGTAAGTCAGCCGCATGCCATCTTCCTTTCAATTCTGCTTGGGTTTCATGCATCATTCTGCCACCTACTGCTGCTAGACTTTATAATAATATTCCTGTAAATATGTCACAGTTGGTGCTCAATATGGTTTAGGGTGTTTATCCTTCCCCCTTCTTCAAACCAGTAGGCCTTTTTTCACATACTTGAATGTATTTCTCAGCCTATAGCTTTTTTAAAAATCTGCAAGTTCCCTATTAAGTTCTGCAGGGAGTTCATCTGCTCAAGAACACTGCTCTTCCTCGAGGCTTTAAAGATGCATCTTCAGCTGTTTTTGCTTTTAAACCTTCCAACCTTCTATCCACTTGGGTAAATGTATCTTATTCTCTCCTCTTTATCATCTGTCTGTAATTTCAAAACACAAATGCGTTAACACTGTGTTATGTGGGTGAGACGGGAAAGGCCCAGGTGTTCTAAGGAAATGAAGTGAAATGAAAGCGGGAGAGGGGAGAGGTGAGAAGGCGACCTTCCCCCTGACTTCATTCTTCGGGCAACGAGTCCGACAGTCTGACTTTAGTCTCCTCTCCTAACACAGACGCATGGCTCTTCTTCAACAATCAGGAGACTTTCTGTGGCTTCTTCACTTTCCCTTTCGTGTGGGCCATGTCCCCAGATTTCTTGCTTGTTCTTAACACCATTAACCTCTAGCATTCCTAACTTCTGACTGGGCTCTCAAAGCCATTTATCTTTGCTCTACCAAATGCCCAGTTCTGCTGATGGTTTTAAATTGTCTGCATTACTTTTCTTAAATTCCACACACATCTTCCTGATAGATTTGCTTCTGTTTATTTCTTCCCTTTTGATGAAGAGAGTTGAAATGGTAGAGATGCTTATCTGAAGGATCTTCTACCAAAAAAAAGAAAAGTTAGGCAATACTTTTCTCTTCACCTTCTGCATCACCTGGTCCTCCTCCGGGCCTCATGGCTACTGTACTGTCTGCAGAATGAGTCCAGGCTCGGTGTTTCTGACTCGCATTCAATGTGGTTCTTTCCTTCGTAACCCACTGTGCCACTTTCAGCCAGACTTGCGGCCTCTCTGGCCCCAGGATCATCCTCTTGAAACAGGAAGCTACACTAAGCTGCAAGATGCTGAGGGTTAAATTTCTTTCACTCTTTACTTTTAGTTGTATTTTTGTTCCAGCTAGCATAGCTCCTTCCAGTTTCCACGGCCCTTCCTATCTATTCCAAAATGCTTTCCTCACAGGATTCCTGGAGGCATTCCCAGATGCCGTCCTTGAGCGAAAGCAAGAACTGTTTCCGGGGATAAGCTTTTTGCTACTTCTCTCTCCACATCCTTTCCATGTCCATGTGATAATAGAGACAAGGATAATGAGATCCCTAACACCAAAGAGAGCTGAGTTATACTTCTTGCCTCCTCGCAGTTTCATCCAGGGTGAGTGTTAACCGCGTGTGTCGGGAAGAAAACCACGACTATGACTGTCACTCTGCTGGACCAGCCCTGGGTCCTCGGCCAAGCCAAGGAGACGTAAAGATGATGGAGTCAGCAAGATGAAAAGCAGCCTCAGCGATGAACATGACGTGCGGCCCTGGGTATTTAGTAAAGGCCCTGGGTATGTAAAGGCCCTACGTATGCAGCCCATTGCATGGAAGGCAATGCTCAAAGGCTTGACTGTAACAGTAGAAAATGTAGAATCAATGTCCAACATCAAGGGACCACGGACTTTATCTAGAGGGACCACGGACTTTATCAAGAGGAATTTAGGAAGTCATTGAAATGTTTACGCAGGGAGTGCTCTGATGAGATTTCTGTTTTAGAAAGATTAGCTTTTGCTAATGAAGAGGCCACTGTGGAGAGACAAGAGGTTTAGAATCGGAACACTGGTGGCCTGGACTGTGGTGCTGGGGGTGAACATGAAGAGACATATCTGAGGGCTTTGAGGAGAAAGAATCTCTAAGGAAGGACTTCCTGACTGACTGGATATGGAAGTTGGGAGAGAGCTCCCGCTAGTCAGACATTAATCAGACCCCTCCAAGGTCTTTCAACAGCTTTCTCTCCTCAAGGCCCTTTTCTGTGTGAACTATGTCAGTCTCAGAACAGCCACAGGGAACAGAATCAAACAGAAAAGCCTGTCCTCAGGGTCACCGGCGTCTCCTCATGACGTCTCGGGCTCACTCTGCCTGCAAGCTTCCTGCTTCCGCTCTGTTCAGGCTCTCGGGAGCTGGCTGAGCCTTACAAACCGCAGCCAGCTCCTGAACCTCACTGAGCCTGGTTTTACTTGCGTAAACTAGAGGAAAAATGTGCATATTCCCTAGGGACCCAAAGAGTCAAATCTAGATCTACGGCACCCAGCATTGTGTCGGGTGCAGAACAAGCTCTCAAAAAATAACTGTTATGAATGTAATTCCACCCAGCAAAGCAATATTTTATATTGTTTAAAGTCAGATTCTATCATCTCCCAGAAATATTTTGTTTTCCACTCCTGCCTCTAATACTGACAATGAAATGACAGATTTTGCATCTATTAGAGAAATCTGTGGCCAAAAAAAACCAAACCTACAGTGGAAGGGGCATTCTTATTGTGAACAAGGTTCTTTCAATACTTGTGGTCACTCCCTCTCCAGTAACTGCCTCCTTCACCCTTAGCGACATAACCAGCCAGCACAGCCCAAAGAACAAACGAGATCCAGCCCCTCTCCTGACACGTTTAGTCTGTGTTCTGACCGAGCTTCTGAGATGCTGAAAAGCCTCAGTGTCTGCCTGGCTATGGAACCAGGGGAAGTCAACCAGAAATCCGGAAGAGTGTCAACACGAAATGTAAAGCTTCGCCTTCTGGAATTCTCCCTTCCTACTTTCCAGGCACTGTGATCACCCAAGCCTCTCTCCTTTGATTTTTCAAGCTAATACAGCTAATATGACTTAGGTTTTGTGTCTGCTCTCCAGCCACGCCACGTAACACAGACTGACTGGGGCCTGTCCTCAGGCTACAAGCTCTGGAAGATGGCAAACTCACGCATGCCGCCACCGCCTTGCCAACACCAACTTCCTTTCACTCTCTGCCCATCTCTGCTTGCTCTCGGGGCCTTCATACACTTTACTGCATTCTGTGTTTCCTCCGGAATTCAGTGCTTTTACTTATTAGAGGACTGGTCTGGCAGGAGCTACTGAGCCTTCCTGGAAATAGACTCCCACAGTAGTATTTACATCTTTCGAACAGAATAAAAATCTACAATGGAGTTTTTTTTTAAGTTATGAAAATTATCCAAATATTACCACTCTAAATATTCACATTTTCCCCACCTGTGGTTCTTTCCAAATTTAGTCCATGAATATATTTTTAATTAGTTCATAAACTACTTATACAATGGGAAAGGTTGAGGGCAGAAGAAGGGAGCACCAGAGGATAAGATGGTTGGATGGCATCACTGACTCAGTGGACATGCATTTGAGCAAACCTCAGGAGACTTCGAAGGACAGGGAAGCCCGGTGAACTGCAGTCCATGGGGTCACAAAGAGGTGGATGTGACTTAGCCGTTGAACAACAACAACACTGACCCAAGTCTGTCATTTTGACTTCCATGCTCCACTCTTTCTAGCATTATAAGGGACAATCTTTCTAGATCATAAGGGACGATTTTGCTCCTGATTTACAAATAGAGAAAAAGAGGTCTGCATAACATAAGTAACTCCCCCAAGTGCTTCACAGCCAGTCAGGAATTAGATTGCAAATATTCTGATCTTACACTGACTATTCTAACAATAAATTTTAAACAGCCACCTCACCCCCCAGGAAAATTCTCCTTTTCTGACATTTACAGAGGAAGTTAGAAATGTGTGCTTATTTCATTTCAAAATGTACGGGCATATTTATGAGTTTCTTTAGGCATGAAGATAACAGAAATCAAACAGGACAAGCTTTATCCTAGTTCTAAGTAATTAAAAATTCAGTTTCAAAAGGAATTTTTTTGAAAAACCTTAACTTTCGCCCATCCACAAAGTCACTTTATAAAGTTCACTTGACTGGTGTTTCCTTACCTGTCTATATCTGGTATCAAATTTCCAAGAACTAATATACTTCACGCTTCCTACACACAAGCAAATTCCAGATGGGGCAGTCAGTGCCCCCACGCAGGCGATGGATTCCCAGCAGGGTGGATGTGTCTTGGCATTGCGCTTTTTTTTTTTTTTTTTATGTGTGGGATTTGGAAAAAGAATGTTGAAAATTCCTTTTCCCCATAACAGTTTAGGATTCTAAGTCATGTAGAACTGAGACAGTTATTTGCCATGCAATATAAACACCAGTACCATAGCAGCCCATACCCTTTGCCAATCTTAGCATGCCTTGAAAAACTCATTGGTCTGGGGATGCTGTTTCAAGATTCTATTCTCCTTTGTGATATTCCTTATGGAGAAACACACCCTGGGCTCCCCTGTGGTAGGCCACCTGTGTTGGGGGAGTTAGGCTGTTGAACATTTACCTATGAAGCAGAGAAGTCCTTTCCAACCCTCTTGTTATATTTAACCTAATCTCATCTGATGCATCTTACAGGCTACACACACACACACACATACACACACACACACACACACACACACACATATATAATATATCACAGACTACAAGACAGTAAGATTCTGAGGCCAGGGACCAGATCCTATCTTATTCTAATATTCCTTGGCCTTTCCACAATGTTCTGTATACAGTCGATAGTCTCTAACTTCTTGGATTCAGCTCAAATAAGCTATAGAAAAGTTTTAATATACTCTCTAACATTTTAATGATGGTAAGACCATGAGAAGACCTCTATTTTCAAAATCTAAGTGACCAAAATATGCTTATGAAACAGGAATATTTATTGGCTAAGAACTTATAGTGAACTTTATTTTTTGTAAAAATGCTTATCAATGCAACCTAGATATTTTTAAGCCAAACATATCTCCAAGAATACTGCCTTAAAAGGAATACTTTGTGGTTTGATACCTTAGCAAACTTCCAAAAAAGAGAGAGATAGTTCAGCAAATAGATATTTATATGTTCTAAGCAAAGTGATTTAATAAATTACATGCCATAAACAATTTTGAAGGAAAGGAGACCATAAAATCATATACTAGTATAATTCTAGAATAATATTAATGCCAAGATAACATTTGTCAGTGTATTCCTAATAACAGGATTTCTCAAATATGCTCCAAGGGGAAAAAAAATACTAGCAGTCAAATATTTTCAGGAAACAATGTTCACTATAGCTTCCAGTTAAAGATTTGCAGTGCACATGATTGTCCCATGGGCTTTAAGAAGCTTCATTTATTTAATCCAGGATTCTGATAAATGTTATTCTGGGAGGCAGGGTGAGGAAAGATGGAATCTGCACTCAGGCATCACAGCTTCTAGTCCTGGCTCAGTTACTTAAGTGTGTAAGCTTAAGCAACTGGTTTAATCTTAAGAGTCCTGCAGATTTCATCATCTGAAAAATGGGGAACAATTTTTACTTCATGAGATGCTCTTATCTTTAAAGTCAGAATAAGATATTACCCTAAAAATCCCTCGTAAAGCTTGACACACATTTGGCACTTGGTAGATGATAGCGTCTCCTGATCCTGCAGTTTTTCTTCTCCTCCTCCTGCCACCCTCTACTTCTTCCTTTTCTTCTCCTTCTTCATTGACTGTTATTATTTTTCTCAAATGAACAGACTTACTTTGGTTTAACAGATCATTAGTGATTGCTTGAGTCAAACTTTCAACCTTCCAACCTTCACTTGCCAAGGGATAACAGTGAATCCCGACTCTCACAGCTATTTCCATGAGGTCCAACAAGAGGCAAACTTAGAAGCCCGTTCTCCTCTTCCCTCCCCCAACTGCAAGGCTAACAAGGGGCAAGAACTAACATGAAAGGAACATGCAACTCTTTTTCAGTCCTCTGGCACACCAGCAGACATCTTCCCTTGACTAAGTGCCTTCCTTTCATAGAGCTCTTTGGGGATTAATGCCTGAAAATATTATTACCTTCAGAATGAAAAGTGAAAGTCGCTCAGTTGTGTCTGACTCTTTGCAACCCCATAGACTACACAGTCCATGGAATTCTCCAGGCCAGAATACTGGAGTGGGTAGCCTTTCCCTTCTCCAGAGGGTCTTCCCAACCCAGGAATCAAACCAGCGTCTCCTGCATTGCAGGTGGATTCTTCACCAACTGAGGGAATGGAGAAAGCCTCATGGCAGGGACCTGTCACTCACTCTGCTAACGTACGCTGATTTGTCTACTGGACTGCAGAGCGGCGTGGGTGCCCTTGTGTGCTGCACCAGGGAAGAGGATGGGGTGAGAAGTGCTTGTAGCCAGATGAGCACTCCTCATTTATAATGCTCTTGACTGAGCCCCTGCCGTTTGCTAAGTCATGCGCTCAGCGTTTCACTGGTGTGTGCATGTTCTCATTTACTTCCGAAGACGGGGTAAAAGAAGACAGACTGGTCAAACAACTGGAAAATCAGAAAACCCATAGCGAAGCCATTCAGATACATCATTTTGTTGGGGGGGGGGGAATCTCTACAAAATAACTGGATTTGATGTGTTCTCAAATCTCTCTATTCCCTGAGGTGAAAATCAGCAAGTTTAGTACAGCCTTGAGAGGCACTGATCAATTCATTTCTTTTCTAGTCATGTTTAAGCACCTACTATGTGCAGATTCTATAGTCTTTGCCAGGCCTAGAAATGAGATTGAAAGAATCTGGCTTTCCATCCTTGAGAAGCCTGACTTCGAAAAGCAGAGTGACTCACAAGAGCTACAGCAGAGATGGGATCGGGGATCCTGGGGCCAGAGAGCTTCTGTTTGCCTTTGGCTTCATATGCTCCTCAACGGTATTTTGATCTCTCATATCAGTTCTGTAAAATCAAAGTGAAACAAACAAAAACCACAAGTGCCAGAATATTGTCCACTAGATATACATCTATGTTTAACTATATCACAAAAGTAGATATAAGATGGTGTGCTTAAATTTATTGAAGATGAATGTTGAATGCAAGATGTGGGTAGTCATTATTGATTCAGGTTTCTATTAAGTGTCTTCTATTGTGCCATTGTGGTCCTGGACTTGGACCTGTTCAGGACTTCAACAGAGCTAATAAGATATGGACTTGACCTTGAAAAGGCCTATCCATGTTCCCAGAAAGAGAAGTTGCACAGAAGATACCAGCGAGATGGCAGAATAGGGGTCTTCTACTGTCAACCTCTGAGACAAGGCTGGTTTTTGACAACCACTCATGGAAGAGACTGGCTCTGTAAGGAGCCAGAAGTCCAGCGAGAGAGTTCCAGCACCTCTTTAGCAAAGTTTCTGAGAACAGACTCAGCGAAGAAAGTAAGAAAGTTTCACTTCAGCTGAGCCACCTCTTGGACAGTGCGACTCAGCTCGGCGTCAGGAGAGACGCCCTCGGCTGCAGTCTCCCCGACGGCGGCGCCGGGCGCACAGCGAGGCCGCATGGGCTTCTTCCACGATGAAGGACGCCGAGGTGAGGACACTTCCTCCCGCCCCAGGGAACGCTGAGGTGGCCTGAACGGGCGAGGCGTGGCAGGAGCTGGGACCACAGCAACCAGGGCCTGGAGCTCAGCGACGTTCTGAGCATCCTTCTGGCCTCCGTGTGGACTCCATCAGGAAGCACATCCGTGCAGGGGCCTTGGGAACACAACACCGTGGTCAGACCTAAGACTTCAGTCATTAATCTACCAGCAGAGCAGAAGGGGGTCTGCAATGGGC
Source organism: Hydropotes inermis (assembly GCA_020226075.1). Lineage (NCBI taxonomy): Eukaryota > Metazoa > Chordata > Mammalia > Artiodactyla > Cervidae > Hydropotes > Hydropotes inermis. The sequence goes on along the minus strand of CM035286.1, from coordinate 57,869,210 downwards.
TGGAGAAGAGGAGGTGGGGAAGGAGGTTAGAAAGCTACAGTAAAAAATAATGCAGAAAAGAGATCAAGAGACTCTAAGGGACAGCAAGGACTAACATGAGGCATCAGAGACAAAGAGATGCTTTGGCAACGGCAGTAATAGGACTTGACGTGAAAAGAAAAATTCCTGAAACTATCCAGTTGGCTGAATTTAGCTTTCAATTTTATATATATATATATATATATATATATATATATATATATATATTTTTTTCTTTTAAAATTGCACAAATCCTTAAAACACAGGATTGGTTTCAACCTGTTGCAGTTAAGTCCTCTCGCAGGGTCGTTACTTGGGTGTAATTTTCCTCCTCGGTTTATTTCTGGGGAGGAACAAAAGGGGAAGGGCGTCTGCGTCGCGGGTTCCGTGTTTCTGAGCGCGCTCTCCCCGCTCAGCAAACATCTGCTTCCCATCAGCCCGAGCGGAGCGAGGCGGGATGAGCAGCAGGCCCGGGATGAAACGCAGCAGATGAAGTCTAGCATCCCATTCATCAGGAGCTTCCAGACAGTCCTCCCGCCCTGGGCCGGGGACCTCAGATGACACTCCCCACGCTCCCTCCTCTCGGTGCGGGCCTGACAGGGACAGGGTGCTCAGACCAGGGCTGTTATTCTTGTCCGCCTTCCAAGTGGTTCCTTGGAGACCTCATCAACTTCCAGGCCCTCTCCTCAAAAACTGAGGGGGTAGCTCTTAAGGACTGAGAAAAGAGGAGAATTCCATTTGCAACGCGACCTAAGAGCCTCTCCCACCAGATGCTTTCACTGCGTGAGCGGTTACTATAAATTTGCGGCGCCAAATAAAGGGAGGACAACCTAAGAAAGAAAAAATGCAGCTTTAACAAGAAATGTGGTGCCATAAAGGGCTTCCCTGGGGGCTCAGACTGGGCAGAATCTGCCTGCAATGCAGAAGACTCGGGTTCAATCCCTGGGTCAGGAAGATCCCCTGGAGAAGGAAATGGCCACCCACCCCAGTATCCTTGCCTGGAGAATCCCACGGACAGAGGAGCCTGGTGGGCTGCAGCCCATCTAGTACCACAAAGTGAATTTTATCCGTTTTCTCAGCAGCTGTGAGCAGTCACACAGTTGAAAGGTCACTTAAGCTCTGTCGTTCTCCTCCAAGTATTTCAGATTCAAGGGTAATATTGACCCATTAATGCGGAACCACTGAGGACAGACAGCCCCTTCTGTTCATCACAGACCTAAAGGATCATTCTCAGCGTCCACTCTCTGTTCAACAGCTAATTTGGGAGAAAAGCACTTTTCCCTGAAACATTTTGGCTGAATCAGTGATTACTTAATCAATTAAATCTGCCAATATTTATTGAGCACGTACTACAAACTGTTCTACTTAGTAAAGATACATGGAGGGGAAAATATAAAAACCCTAGCCATCTTGGCACTTACATTTCAGAGGGTGATACCAACAAAAATTAAAGGAAATATAGAACAAATGTAAAGCATGAAAAGACAAAACACAGGATAGATGTAAGAGTTGAGAGAAGTTGCATTTTTGCATGGGGCATTCAGAGCGATCCTCAATGAGAAGATAAAGGGTAAATGACTGAGCAAAGCACGCGTCTTGTAGAAGAGGATTCCAAGGAGCTGGTGCAGCAGAGGTGAAGAGCCAGGCACACACCTGGCCGTGTTAGGAGCAGCAAAGGCCTTCAGCACAGCTGCGGTCAGGAAGGAGGCTGGAGAGGGGGCGGGCCGGGGCTGAGAGGCCGGGCGGTGATACGGAAGGCGATGCAGAGCCTGCGAGGGGTCTGAGCACCCCAGTAGTGTAACATCACTGAAGCTTTCACACGATCGTGCTCACGTCTCTGGAGGACACACTCAAGATGGATTAACATTGGCAAAAGTCTCCTGAATTCATGACAGATACACTAGGGCAGATGCACCAAAAGCAATGCAAAAGAAATGAGACTTGGAGCAAGAACAAACTGCATTTTTAGCCAGAGTATAACTTGTAAAGACACTGTGCACAAATGCCCTCAAAGGACGAAAACGAGGCGTATCTTTGCACTCAGACGTTTCCTCTCACTGCTCCATTTCCAAAGTGGAGAGAGCCACATTCTGCTCGTCTCTTCCTCACCTCATCAGTGACTTACTCCCCTTCCCATTCTGCTTAGCTTTTGGAAAGGAGTTTGCGTTTCTCGAAAGTCCATAGCCGTATTCTTTTCTTCCCACAGCAAGTGCTGAGTAATGAATGGGTTTCGGAGCATCTGGGCAACCCCAGTGAAGGCACGACCCAGGCCTGCTGTGATGAGGGAGGGCAGAAGCTAGTGTATCACCAAAAGAGTGTTCTATCATCATGCAGAACATCCGGTGGAATCCAAAGGGAGGTTACAAAAGGTCCTGAAGGTCAAGTATTAGGCAAATGACGCCCACTGAAACTAGACTGTGCTTTTCACTCCCTGGTAAAATTTTACTGCTTGCTCTAAGACTTACTCATCATGGGATCCTTAATATATATTATGTTTACACTGAACTAAAAGAGCAGAAGGTGGTTTTTTGTTTAAAATGAAATGGAAATACAAACTGTAGAAAAAAAATAAAGGAGGGATATCATTACCTAACATTCCTGTGCTGACTTCCCATTAGGGAAATAAAGAAAAATTTGAAATGCAAGTACCTGGGTAATATTAATAATAACAGTAGTAAGAGTGAGGCTCTTATCAGCATTTTGTGAGCCTTATCTCATCTATTCCTCAGGTACTATTATTATTCCCATTTCTCAAATGAGCAAACTGAAGCTCAGAGAGGTTCAGATAACTTGATGGGGTTCAGACAAACTAAACCAAGCCATCCTGATCCTAGCTCTCACCCTAAGATTCTACGTCATGTTGAACTAACTTGCATTTCTCTGCAGTGCAGGTATCTCTACGTACGACACAGAAACCCCAACAAAATGGAAAGCTTGTAATCTTACCAACTCACCTTCTCTTTCTTGACATGACATTTCTTACATTTTCCAGGTACACTTCCATACAAACAATTCCCCCATAGCCTCACACCTGGAGGTAACAAGTGCTCTGGGGACTCCAGACTCAAAGACAGCCCCCCCCACCCCCACTGCTGAACTGGTTTTTATCAAAAACATGTATTTTAAAGTAAGGAATTCTCAAAAATAGCAATTCATCTCTGCCCAGCCACTTACATATTATGAGAGTGGAACATATACCCAAAATGAACAGAAAGCAGAAAAGTATATATATTTACTTTGTGTTCCTTTTTTTGAAACTTTTTCCTTTATCAGTTCAGTTCAGTCGATCAGTCTTGCCTGACTCTTTTCAATCCCATGAATTGCAGCATGCCAGTTCTCCCTGTCCATCACAAACTCCCAGAGTTTACCCAAACTCATGCCCACTGAGTCAGTGATGCCATCCAGCCATCTCATCCTCTGTCGTCCCCTTCTCCTCCTGCCTTCAATCCCTCCCAGCATCAGGGTCTTTTCCAATGAGTCAACTCTTCACATGAGGTGGCCAAAGATTGGAGCTTCAGCTTCAGCATCAGTCCTTCCAATGAACACCCAGGACTGATCTCCTTTAGGATGGACTGGTTGGATCTCCTTGCAGTCCAAGGGACTCTCAAGAGTCTTCTCCAACACCACAGTTCAAAAGCATCAATTCTTCAGCACTCAGCTTTCTTCACAGTTGAACTCTCACATCCATACATGACCACTGGAAAAACCATAGCCTTGACCAGATGGACTTTTGTTGGCAAAGTAATGTCTCTGCTTTTTAATATGCTATCTAGGTTGGTCATAACTTTCCTTCCAAGGAGTAAGCGTCTTTTAATTTCATGGCTGCAATCACCATCTGCAGTGATTTTGGAGCCCCCAAAAATAAAGTCTGACACTGTTTCCACTGTTTCCCCATCTATTTCCTTTATACTGGAGTAAAATTGATTAACAATGTTGTGTGAGCTTCAGGGATACAGCAAAGTGACTCAGTCATATGTATACATGTGTCTATTGGTTTTAAAATTCTTTTCCCGTTCAGGTTATTACAGAGTATTGAGCAGAGTCCCTGTGCTGTACAGTAGGTCCTTGTTGGTCATCTCTTTTAAAGATAGCAGTGTGTATATGACCACCTCAAACTTCCAAGCTAGCTCTCCCCCAACCCTTCCCCCTCCTGCCTTCTGGTAACCATTGAAAAGTCGTTGCTGAGCCACGAAAGACGCTGGGATACTTGGCCTCCAGAGGAGAAGAATTCAATCCAGGGCCAGAGACAAGGCTTGATCGCTCAGGGCTTTTGTGTAATAAAGTTTTATTAAAGTATAAAAGAGATAGAGAAAGCTTCTGACATAGACATCAGAAGGAGGCAGAAAGAGTGCCCCCCTGCTAGTCTTTAGGTAGATGTTATACAGCTACTAGCAGTCTGCTAATTAAAGAAAGGAAGTGTTTCAAAACTCAGAGGATGGCACCAGACCCCTCACCCACAAGATGCATTTTGAGATCATCTTGGCACCAGGTGAGTCATCCTAAGCCATAAAATGATTGGCATGAATCTTGAAGAAAGGCAGATTCCCATATAAATACATAGTTTCATTAACACAGATCATGAGAACAGTGTATAACATACTAGTTTGTCAGGTCGGTTCTGAGCCTTTAGGTGGAACCGACTTAAAGACAGAGTCTGGGGTAAATGCATAGTACATTAACACAGCTTAAGATAAACATTCCCATAAGGAAAATGCATTGCTTAGCTCCAGGTCTGAGAAAAGTTCAGTTCAGGTGGAACCAGGTGAATATCATTATGGTGAAACAGAATTTCAAGAGAAACCTCTTTTTAAATCTGTATAGAGAAGTGGGAAAAAAAAATCACACTAGTTTGTTTCTTCCTACTGCTTAAGAGAGAGAGAGAGAAAATGTCTGACACTTGCAACCTATTTCTTGTTTGGAGACTCCTGGCCTTCCTGCCTGCTACCCTCTCACCATGATTACACTCAAATGTGGTTATCATTTTCCTTAAATTATTGATATCATTGATTTGGCATACACATGCCATATCACAGTATGGGCAAACAGCCTTTTCTGCCTCTCGAAAAAGTTATTTGTCCAAAATATACAGAGAAAAGAAAGCATGTAGATTAATGATTATTAGAGACTATGAGTCATGGTTTCTGTATGTGTAGCTCCAGTGGGGTCAGGTGTCTTTGATAAAGGTCATCTCCCCTTGAACCCTGAATCCCTCTAACCACCAGAAAGACCATATTTTGCATGGTGACGTTCATGATAACGAAGGCACAGTTTCATAACTGCCCTTTGAACAGTGCTATGGTAAAACAGGGACATCTGTGGCTCTTAATTGGGAGATAGCTCAATGATTCATATGCTTCCAAATCTCTTTGACCTTTCAGAGTTGCCAAACCTCATAGGTAGATTGTACAGGTGTAGATACATTTCAAGAGCAGAGTAGAAGTAATGAAAGTAAATCCAAATTAGGTTTAGGTTTCCCTTAAAATACTAAAATCATTCTCAGTTTTCAGCATCACTGAGCAACTGAGTAGCAATCATTTTCTTTTCTTCCACAGATGACCTGGGGTCTAAAAAGGACTCTGGAGAGTGGGTCTGTTACACTGGTGGGTGACTTCTCACAGTTTTCTACTCTGAGTGTAGGAACTAGATGCAAATTGTTGAGTTCCACTGGGAGCTCTGAGTCACCCCAGTGAATTCAAAGAGATGGTGTGACACAGATTCATTCACATGGTATTATGTCTTAAGAAACTAGATCATTACTCTGCAAAAATCCCAAGAAGAATGAGATGCATAGATTACATGGAAGATGGCAGCCGACCATACTCCTACTTTTTAACATGTACCATGCAAATCGAAGTGCTGGATTTAGCCTGGGCTTTCTTGGACAGCCGCAGTAATCTAGTTTTCTGTGGGCGGGTTAAGGAAGAGAAGAGATGCTTCTTTGTAGTCTTGTTCCTTGTTTCCTGTTGGTTTAAAATTCCAGCTGTATTCTACATAAAGAACTTCATTATTTTTCTTAACGTGTTTGCTACCAGCAATGTAAACCAGTTTTAGAGAAGGAATTAATTCCGTCCATGGGATTTCCCAGGCAAGAATACTGAAGTGGGTCCATTTCCTTCTGCAAGGAATCTTCCTGACTCAGGGATCAAACCTGCATCTCTTGTGTCTTCTGCATTGGCAGGTGGATTTTTTGTTTTTACCACTGAGCCACCTGGGAAGCCCAATGATCACATGGGACTTTGTATTTCAATTTCTGGATGACCTACTTTTTGTGAACAAAATAACTACAAGATTCTTCTTTTATCATCTATAAAACACACACACATACTTTAGTCTCATTCTTCCAATCACTTAGAATGCTTTCAATTTCCATAAAATGAGACTCTAAACTTAAGCCAGAAAAGCTTCATTATTTTACATGCCAAGATGTTCTCAGAAAGGGCAGATCCAGGACTGGGCAATTAAGGACATCAAAGAAAGAAAGTGAAAGTGAAGTCGCTCAGTCGTATCCGACTCTTTGCGACCCCGTGGACTGTAGCCCACCAGGCTCCCAGTCAATGGGATTCTCCAGGCAAGAATGCTGGAGTGGGTCGCCATTCCTTCTCTCTCCTTAGGGATACTTCCTCTGATTTCTCCCTGGACCCAGTGGTACCACATGACCTTCCCTCAGGAGTCAATGCAAAACAAACATATAATTTTGATTATAAGGAGTAGGGAAAGAGATGGAGATTATTGTTTTCATTAACCAACAATATCTGCTACATTCTCTAAATTTCTTATATAGTCGGTGTATTGTTTATGTTAATCACTATGAAAGGGCTAACGTGAAAGTCGGTCAGTCGTGTCTGACTCTTTGTGACCCCATGGATATACAGTCCATGGAATTCTCCAGGCCAGAATACTGAAGTGGGTACCCTTTCCCTTCTCCAGGGGATCTTCCCAACCCAGGGATCAAACCCAGGTCTCCCACACTGCAGGCAGATTCTTTACCAGCGGAGCCACCAGGGAAGCCCAAGAATGCTGGAGTGGGCAGCCTGTTCCTTCTCCAGCAGATCTTCCTGACCCAGGAATAGAACCAGGGTCTCCTGCATTGCAGGCGGAATCTTTACCAACTGAGCTACTGGGGAAGCCAGAGGGCTAAAGGAAAGGGTTAATTAGAGTAAGATTCAGGCCTGGAACTTAAAACTTAAATGGTGATAACAAGATATAAAGGGGAAATAGCTAACAATTTCAAAATGAGGCAGTCAGAATTCCACGATGCAATAGTACTTTTTGAAACATTAAGAAATCTGTTTGTGCCTCCCTCTCCTCTTCCCCACAAACTCTTCCATCACTGTTTCCATTTGGGACTGCGTTTCCAAGGAAATGAGGCCAGAATGGGATGGAGAGTGTATGGAGCTGTGATTGACTTCCTCACTGCACCCTACAAAATATGTTCACAGTTAAGTCACTGTTGGTATTGATGGAAAAGGTGGCTCTTTCAAACATTTTAAATTTATACGTGTTCTAGAGGAACCCCTTATCTCGGCACAGCAGAGCTTCTAGACGAATGACCACTTTGGGCAGGGTCCTGGGCCAAAAGTTCTCTCTTTAATATCAGACGGAAGAGAAGCTAGAGCACTGAACACCCCGTGTGTTTACCAACAGTGAATGAGAACAGATTCTCTTAAGGATGAGAAAAAAGAAAAATGAAAAAAAAAAAAAAAATGAACCTAAGGACAGGGGGACCTCAGAGTAAGAGAAAAGGAAACCTCACGAAAACTCAGAAGACATGTGCTTCTGAAAAGGATTCACGCCCAGAAACCAGAAGATAATGCTCAATAGTATAAAAGAACTGTCTTCTGTACAGCGGAGATTAAACTCCATTAAGCAGCGGGGACTTTCCTGGTGGGCCGGTGGCTAAGACTCTGTGCTCCCAACGCAGGGGGCCCAGGTTCGCTCTTTGGTCAGGGAGCTGCAGCCATAGCTGAGTTCATACCACAAGTCAAGATCCGGAGTGCGACAAAGAAAGACCCAGGCTCCCAAGTGCTTCCACTAAGACCCAGTGCGGACAAAGAAAAGAGTATGTATTTACACTTTCATAAGACATATTATAAAAATAAATAAAGCATAAATATTTTATATTTATTTATATATTTATGCAATGAAATAAGAAACAAATAATAAGTACTAAAAAAAAACCCATAAGGAGCAAACATAAAAGATAACAATATTAAAGGATGAATCAGAAAGACCAAAAAATTAGCTATGAAGGCAATAAGCTGAAACAAAATAAAAATAAAAACCAAACCACCCCCCCCAAAAAAAAACAAACAAAAAACAAACCACCCATGCACAAAAAAACTATGAGACACATAAAAGGAATGCACAACAACTAAAATTAAAATCTTCATGACAGGATCTTAAAGGCAAACATTTTCAATCAGTTATTTCCAACAACCTTGGTAATACCTCTTCCAAAATAAAGAGGTGAAAAGCAGAGGACCAAATCTGCTGAAAGGAGAGATGATAAATATAGAAGCTAAGAATTACAGTCATTTCCAAGGATGGAAAAAATGCACTATTTCAACACTAGCAGAAGAAACAGTAATGAAGTCCATAATCAAAAACTTTCTGGAACTCAAAACTAAACACTCTAGAATGGAGATTAAACAGATTCAACTTCTTTCCGATTGTTTTCAATGCTATTAATGGAAATTAGTCCACAGATGGGTAAATCCTGACAAAATGTTTAACTTATAAAGAAAAAGAAAATTTCACAGAAGATTCTGTCCTAAATAGCAACCAACACCTCAGATAAGGGGCCTGGGAAGAAATAGAAATCCTCAAGAAGACATATGTTGCCAAACCATTCTCATTAGGAGCTTCCAAGTGTCACAAAGGACCGACACTTCCATTTGCTCTTCTCGGGTTAACAGGTTAGCTATCACTTTGAGCACCGTTGACAAGTCTGTATTTCCTTTCAACCCTTTGGACTTGACGTTGGGTGCATGACAAATCACTCTCCATCAACTCTCCAACAACAGCTGATAAACAGACTAGCTGGCGGCTGAGCTCCAGGTAACAGCTCCCCACTTCAGTTTTATTTGGGTTTGGTTTTCATGCACCAAAACATCATGGATCCAGAGTTTCCCCTGTGGGTCATAGGTCACATGATCCAGGAGGCAGTGGTGGGATTGCCCTCAGACTGGTACAAATTAGCTACTAATGTAACAGGACACAGGCTGCGGTGAAAGGAAAACCAGAAAGAGCAGGAGTTTATCCTCGGCTTCAGGCAGTGAAGCTCCAGAACATTCATGGAGTATCCTCTATGAGAGAGACTGAAATACAGCCCAGCACGCACAGAGACTCCATGAAGTTCCATTCTATCTGAGAGAAACAGAATTCAGAGTCACTGGCATTCTTTTAGTAGCACAAAGGTGGGAAGCAATCAGACCACCCCCAAAAAATTATAAACAGAATGCATCATTAAAGCACAAGGGGAGACACGTACAAAAGCCAGGGAAAGAGGGAATTATAGAATAACCAGAAATATTGAATTATATCAAAAATGATGAAACACTGTTAGATTGGGTGATCTGTTGTTGCTGTTTAGTCACGCAGTCATGTCCAGCTCTTTTCTAATCCCAGGGACTGCAGCAAACCCGCTCCTCTGTCCACGGGGATTCTTCAGGCAAGAATACCGGAGTGGGAGGCCATCTCCTTCTCCAGGGATTCAACCTGCATCTCCTGCTTGATATGCAGATTCTTCACCACTGAGCCACCTGGGAAGCCCAGATTTGGTGATCAGGAAGTCACTAACAGCCCCCTAAATGTGTAGTTTTCACATAAGGGAGGTGCTGGCAACTGTAGGTAAAGATTTATCTCTGAGAGATATTGGTCCAAAGAGATTATTTAACAGGCTAAACCTCAGGGGTTTGCACTTCAGTACAACTGACATTTTAAGCCAAGTAATTATCTGTTGGGAAGACCGTCCTAAGAACTGTAAAATGTTCAGCACCATTCCTGGTGTGGACCCACTGGATGCCGGGAGCAATCCCCGGCTATACAGTAGTGACCCACTAGACCCCGGGAGCAATTCCCGATTATACAGTCATGATCCACTGGACCCTGGGAGCAATCCCTGGTTATAAAGTCGTGACCCACTGGACCCCAGGAGTGATCCTCGGTTACACAGTCGTGACCCACTGGACCCCGGGAGCAATCCCCAGTTACACAGTCGTGACCCACTGGACCCTGGGAGCAATCCCTAGTTATAAAGTCATGACCCACTGGACCCCAGGAGTGATTCCCGGTTACACAGTCATGACCCACTGGACCCTGGGAGCAATCCCTGGTTATACAGTCCTGATAACCAAAATATGCCCTAGACATCCTCGACTGTTTCCAGGGGAACACAACTGTCCTCCCAGGCTAAATTATAATATGGAAAATCTTAAAATAAGGTTATTAGAGAGTTAGAATGAGAAAAATTAAGACTCCCCAGAGTCAAATTACAGCTTGTGAGAAATTTAAGAAACGTCAGTTATTTTTTTTTTAATTTCTTACCTTTCATAAAGCTTTGTCTCTTGCAACAAACTGTCAACATCTTGTAGGTATCATTCTTTATATTTTCAAATATTTTTCACAAGAATAGGAGCTACAGTCCATGGGGTTGCAAAAGTGGGACACAACTTAGCCACAGAACATCAACAGATCATAGTGTATGTGATGAATAGTAATATCTACATGCTAAACAGACAAGAAAAGACAAGAAAATTAGTCAAAGGTCACATCTCTGAGGAACCATGTCACACAGACTCCCAGAGGAGACCCTCAAGAGCTCGCTCCCTCCCGTCCCTCGGAGAAGAGCACTTTCTATGATGACCGAGGTTCCACGGGATGAACCGAGCTCCAGCTGCTCGCTGCCTGGTCACTACTGTGTAAACGGTCAGGGGAGCTGATGCACTCCTCTCTCTGAGGGCTCGCCACGTTCTTGTGCACAGATGATGGAGAAGTAGATACCCCCTGTATCTCTCATGTGTCCACCTGAGACTGGCCCATCCAGCCTCCATTCCTGCCTCTGTCCTGGCACGCAATCTGTCATGAACAGAGTGGAGTCTGAGCTTAGGAAGATGGGACACATCCCTCAGATCCTGTTCTATGACCAAGTTTAGCAGGGTATCGTGATCTGGAGATCAGATGTGAGCTGGGCCAAGAGTGAAACAGGACTTTCCCAGTTACTAGTGTCAGGGTCCTTCCCCTGTGTCCATGTACTAGAAAGTGCGTGGTGAATGGTGGCCGTGGCTTAGGATGGATTCTGGTATCTAGGACGCTTGCCATGCTAATTCCACTGTAAGAATCCCAAAGCTTCAATTTAACCCTTACCCCATGGCCAGAGTAAACATTTCTTGGACAATAGGTTGAAATGATACTGACAGACTTATTTTAAAATATGTTATTAAAAAAAAAATCTGCTGTTGATCCTGGCAACATGGATGTAAGTCTTCAGTTGCTGTTGCTGATTACAGGCTAAGTCGTATCTGACTCATTGCAAACCCATGGACTGTAGCCCGCCAGGCTCCTCTGTCGATGGGATTTCCCAGGCAAGAATCCTGGAGTGGGCTGCCACTTCCTTCTCCAGGGGATCTTCCCAACCCAAGGATCAAACCTGAATCTCCTGAATCACAGGCAGATTCTTCACCACTGAGCCTCCTGAATGTATGATTTCAATGAAAAGATCACACAGTCAATTTCAGTTGAATAATGAGGTCAAGAGGCTCAACCAGGCCTCATATCAGACACCCACCCCTTCTTGTAAAATGATGACTTCCGGGGCCAAAGAAGTTGACCCCGACTGACTGTGATGATGCAGATAAAGCAAGTCAGCATCAACTCTACACTGGCAGGTGGTGTTTTTCAATGATAAGCTGGGTGACAGTGGAACCAGGCACCTCCACGCAGACACTGGCCATGACTCCCACTGCCATTACTCAAGCCCGGGGGTAGCGAGGATATACCCCAACCTGTCAACTGTCAGCAAAGGGCCCAAAGGCGAGGCTGACAGGGAGCCTGGCTTTCCTCTGCGGTTCCCTCTCCATCTTCACCCCCACTTTCTGGTTTCCTTTGCTTCCTTTCCACAAAAACTGAGGTCAGGTTCTAGTTTATCAAGTCCTCCTTTTCAACTTCAGTCTCTCAGTTCCTTATTGCTCAAAGGCTTTGCCCACAAACCCTACCCTTGTCAAAGTGAAACTACAAAGGTGCGTAAATGCAAAACCCTGGAAAACCAATTCAGCTGAAACTTGCAGCCATCTCTTTGCCAGACGTCAAAGGTGGTTTCTATTAGTTTATTACATTTTCTTTACTCATAAACTACTGCTATCAGTTTCAGGGTGTGATTTTTGTTTTGCTTCTTTCTTTTGCTCCTTTGACAGCCAGCCTGATGGGGAAAATGACAGATTGTATGATGTTCTAATTAAAACAACAGAATTCACCTTTCAGAAGTAACTTTATGTTTCCTTCTCACACAAACAAAGGGAATGCAATGCTTTTAATTGCCTACATTGGCTTTAAAAAAAAAAAAACCTTTTATTAATTTAAATATGTAAATCAAAGTGGAGAAATACAACCTTGCCAAGCAGGTGTATTTGTGTTACTTGACTCTGGGGATTTAAACTCAGGATTCTCTCATGGGTTTCTGAACCCATGGTTCAGGTTCTAAGAATAGAACCAGAAAGAATGTGAAAAGTGAAGCCAAATGGGCAATTAGATACCTGACCAAGGGAAGCTGAAAGTGTGCTAACCCGCTTCATAGTCATCTTTCTCTCCACACAAGAGCCACAGTCTGCCCCCAGTAAGGTCTGCATGATCTCCCAACTTCAGTGAAGTGAAATGTAAGCTGACATCAAGTTTATGAAGTGAGGGAGAAAGACCAAAAAAACAAAAGCAAAAAAAGTACCTGGTGGAAGCACTCAGGCGTTTCCCTAACTCTTGGAAAGAAAGTGTTTTCCTGGAAAGACACTGGATGAGTAACTTATGTCGTCATCAACAGAAAAGTTTGTCTTTAAGAAAGAGGGTTCTGTAAGGAAGGAAACTTGTGATCCAGCAGATAATGTTCAGGTCTACAGGGTGACTGCAGCACCCGGAGCTTATACAGCTGAACACATGGAAAACGGACATTTTTTTCATTTCTTAGGAATTCAAGGTAGCTTTGTGGGTTTCACTGTCCTCTCTTTTCTTTTTCTGGAACTTTTATGTGGACGTGGCCCAGACCTCAGGAGACAAGTGGAAGAAGACTACTGCAAGCCCGCAATCGGAGGAGAGTAAAGGGAAACGGTTAACACCTGCCATCACATTAAAGTGCAAGGGGCCGGCTAGAGCCTGCCGGTCAGAGCAGCGCATCAGTGGCTATTTTGCAGACAGAGAAGTAAGTGTAGACTATACTTTTTTTTCTTTTTCACATGTTTAACAGCTGAGTCTCCTTTTAATATGTTGGATCTATCCCTCTAGTGTTATTCACGTCTCTCAACACCATGCACAGCCTCGCTACCTGAAACAGCAACGTCATAAGGCATTCACACACACAAAACACCAGGATCTCACGTGCGGGACACCGCGTACCTCACATGGGCGACAGGATCTGAAATGCACAGGCCCACACGCTGCTGTGTTAAATGAGAAAGTGCCTGAGGGATGGCCATCAGTGTCTATGAGTGAGCAAGGTAAACGGAAGCTTGTGCATTTGTCTCCCCGTTTATTTTCTCTCTTCAGTTCTTTGGTAACAATATGCCAATAAGATCATGAGCTACTAATTTATCCGAAGAAAATTATAAGATGGACTTGACAAGGCTGGCTTGCAAATGCACATGATTCTGCCAAAACAACAACAACAACAGCAAAAATGGTAGAACACTGACATACTCAATCTGCTGTTACTCTTTTATTCCCTAACAAAAATCCTTATAACGTCAGAGATGCACCACACCTCAGGGTAACAGGACACATCTTGGCTTTTTTTCCCTCAAAATTACAACAGGTTGTCTCCATGTATACTCTAAGAACCCTGACTTCAAGGAGTAATCAAAAGTGACCAAGTGGTACAATCTCAATGGTTCACCCTAGGTTGCTTGCTAATACATTATATAGTTCTCCAACCCCACAAAAAAATTCTAGCAACACTATTTATTTTAACTAACTTTATTATTTTTTTTATTTTTATGTGGACCATTTTTAAAGTCTTTATTGAATTTTGTTACAATATTGCCTCTGTTTTATGTTTTTGGCCAAGAAGCATGTGGGATCATCGCTCCCTGACCAGGGATCGAACTCACAGCCCCTGCATTGGAACAGGGAGTGTTAGCTGCCGGGCCAGCCAGCAGCTGTAACACTAGCCTTACTGCCACTGGTCGGGTGTTTAAGATGCCGTGTGTGTCCCCAGCTCACTCCCGGGCTTCAGCGCACTGCGCCCCCGGCGGGTGTGGCTGTATCTCTCACACCCCAGGCCAGCGGGCCCACCTCTGCTCTCACCCTCATCGCGACGCTAGTACAGTCCCGTGGCTGTGACTCGGCCCATGGCAGACAGACAGAGAAACAACGGGAGCAGCGACGGACTTTATTTTCTTGGGCTCCAAAATCACGGCAGATGGTGATTGTAGCCATGAAATCAAAAGAGGCTTGCTCCTTGGAAGAAAAGCTGTGACCAACCCACCTAGACAGCACCACATGTAAAATAGATAGCCAACAGGAATTTTCTGTATGGCTCAGGAAACTCAAACAGGGGCTCTGTATCAATCTAGAGGGGTGAGATGGGGCGGGAGATGGGGAGAGGTTCAAAAGGGCAGGGATATATGTATACCTATGACTGATACATGTTGAGGTTTGACAGAGAACAACAAATTTCTGTAAAGCAATTATTCTTCAATTTAAAAAGTTAAAATAAAATAAATAAATGGACAAAGGAGCCGAATAGACATACTTTCAAAAAAAAAAAAAAACAAAAAACGGCAGAGACATTACTTTGCCACCAAAGATCCATCAGGTCAAAGCTATGGTTTTTCCAGTAGTCATGTATGGATGTGAGAGCTGGACTATAACAAATGCTGAATTATTAATGCTTTTGAGCTGTGGTGTTGGAGAAGACTCTTGAGCATCTTGGACTACAAGGAGATCCAACCAGTCCATCTTAAAGGAAATCAGTCCTGAATATTCATTGGAAGGACTGATGCTGAAGCTGAAGCTCCAGTACTTTGGCCACCTGATTCGAACAGTTGACTCATTTGAGAAGACCCTGATGCTGGGAAAGGTTGAAGGCAGGAGGAGAAGGGGACGACAGAGGATGAGCTGGTTGGATGGCATCACCGACTCAATGGACATGAGTTTGAGTAAACTCCGGGAGTTGGTGACGGACAGGGAGGCCTGGCGTGCTGCAGTCCGTGGGGTTGCAAAGAGTCGGACACGACTGAGCGACTGCACTGAACTGAGCTGACTGACTGGCTTCTTTCTTGCCTCTTTGAAGCCGGAAGCCACGTGGTGCCCTTCCCTGCCTCTCTGAGAGCACGCAGAAGTCACGTGGCGCTGAATGAATCTAAACAATCCGCACATTCCCCTGTTGCTCCTGCTTTGGCGCTTTTGTGAGTCTGCATTAAGACTTTCAGAAATCAGAAAATAAATAATATTAAGGCGTGCTTATTATAAATGACGCTCTGTTGTACATTCTTTATATTATTAACAATCTCTGAAATACTTTTTATGAGAGAGATGGCTGAGAAAACAGATGCACCCTGAGATTAACGTTCTGGCTCTCCACCATACGGCTAACAGTGAAAGGCTCCGTCCTGAGCCCAGACGCCCTCTCTTAAGCCCCAGACCGTCGCTTGTCCCGGAGGGCCACGAGGGACCCAAGTGCAGTGGTGACCGGACGAAGTGTGGCACCACCAGGACTTCCGTCAGAGTGAATCTATTAGAACAAAAAACAAACCCGAAGCCACAAGCACACTTAGCGTGCCCCCTCTGCATGTGCAGTGCGCTCCCAGGAGAGCGTATTCTCTGCAGTAGAACAGAGGGAAAGATCTATAATCCCCACTTCGTAGAACACATCATCAATAGAATCGCTGACTCCTCAGGCTAACCTCTTCACCGTGCAGAAGGATGAAATGGTTTCGTCTGCAGTCACCACGGATGGAGGCTGACCTGGGGTGAGGACCAGCAGCGGTGGGGTCCAGTCCAGGGCTCGCCCGCCCGTCACGGGGAGCTGCCGGACCCTCCGCGTGTGATGACGGGTCCAGCGCGGCTTTAGAGCGGACGAGGCAGGGCGCCGGCCTCCCCCAAAGGCGCCTAGCATCACCTGCCAAGATGTGCTCCCCTTCCTCCCTGAAGCGGCGCTGTCTTTCGGCTCTCCAGTTTACACCCTACAGTCTCAGAGGATAAGGACTCAAGTGCCCCAACCACAGGCCTGAACGAGACTGATGCAGAGAGGAAACCGCCTGCAATAGGAGGCAGGAGGAGCCCCAGGTCTCTGCCCGTGAGGAGGGAGAGGAGGAGGTGTGGTCCTCCTTTGGGCAAACCAGAGGGGGGGTTTCTAGAACCTTCCTTAGAAACCGAATATGGTACCCCTGGCCTGAGAGACATAATCGGGGAGCTTCATGAGACATGACCTCAGTCCATCCCATCCCAAGAGCTGAGACTTATTCAGAGTCTGCGTCTTTGACTTTCCTAAATAATTGTGTGTGTGTGTGTTCATGCACACATATACACTCAGATGTATGTCTCTGTGACCCCGTGGACTGTAGCCCCCCAGGCTTCTCTGTCCATGGGGTCTTCCAGGCAAGAACACTGGAGTGGGCTGCCATGCCCTTCCCCAGGGGGTCTTCCTGACTCAGCGATCACACTCACGTCTCTTGCATCTCCCACAATGGCTGGCGGATTCTTTACCAACTGAGCCACGTGGGAAGCCCTTCTTACTAATTGCTGTTCCCTTATTTTCTGGGAAAAAAAAAAGGCAACAGCCACACAAAGAGAACTTCAGAAATGGAGTCTACTAAATAGGAAACATAGACCCAAGAAAAACCAAAAGTGAGGCAGGGTAGGGAAAGAGGCTGTTTAAGGAGATAAGCCAGGGGAATCATGAATCTCTGCAACAAACAAAAATCAAAGAACATTAAACACAGACATGCCTTTAAAGAGCTAAGATGATCAGAGTGCATTTATTTTTTCAGTGTTATTTAGCCAGGTTGGAAAACAAAACCCTGAAGTTAATGCCAAGATAGCAGAGATGGGAGCAGGCCTTCTCCCCCTCATAATTATCCTACTATCTGTCCATCTTAGGTCAACAAACCGGCCATGATTGACAGGTTAAGATGTTTAGGTTAATCGGAGCTCACATAAACCGTTTTACATTTTCTAAGACAGGAGAAGGTTATAAAACAAACATAAAGTCTTCTCTCCAGCTTCCTACTTTCAGACCTGCTTCCCACAGCCCTCCCCGTCTCTCAGAGGAGCATGTCCACAAAGCGTTTCCCATTATCACCAGGCTGGTGGGCGCGAGTTTCCACGTGACCTAACCAATTACTGCATTCTTCTAAATGAAAGCAGAGGATGTGCTTCATCTCACTGGCTTCAGTATATGTGACGGAAGGAAAAACAAGTGAATCTGAGTAACTGTCGCTGTTCCTCCCCTGAACTCTCGCAGATTCCTGACCCTGTGTGGTGAGGATCCGGGTCATGTTTGGGGAGATCACTGAGAGGAGCCCAGACCCGCTGGGTAGGTGGGAAGAGAAAGGACGCCCTTGTTAAAAAAAAAAAAAAAACAGTCCATCTGGAAGGTCGGATGGAGGCAGAGAGGAGAAAAAGGAAGAAGGAGTTTCAGGGAGAATATGAGGGCGGATCGTGAGAGGGACTTGACTTGGTAGTCAGGGAGTATGTGTAGGAAGTGAGAGCGGCCCATTTTAGACAGTTCTGGAGTGTGTATTAAGCGGAATGAAAACAAACCAATTTTTTATACCATTCAAGATTAAAAACGTCTTTGCAATGAATGTCAGTTTGGGCTGGTGCTCATCTGAGCGTGGCCCAGTGTGGAAACGGACAGAGCGCAGCCAGCTGTGTGTGGGTCACACATTTTTAACGTAAGGTCTGCGTCAAATGACAGCTTAGCTTATCATTTGCACCACCCCTCTCCTGGTAGCTCAGACGGTAAAGCGTCTGCCTACAGTGTGGAAGACCTGGGTTCAATCCCTGGGTCAGGAAGATCCCCTGGAGAAGGAAATGGCAGATTCTTGCCTGGAAAATCCCATGGACAGAGGAGCCTGGTGGGCTACAGTCCGTGGGGTCGCAAAGAGTCGGACACGACTGAGCGACTTCACTGCCCTCCACGAATGACAGCTTAGCTTATCTTTCTCACCATCCTTTTTCCCCAGTACCCTTTCTCGAGGAAAGAAAATTCATTGTAAAGATGACTCTAAGTAGACTGCATGAAGACTCCAGTATAAGCTAATTGAAGGCCCAAGGTCACACATATGGAAGAAAATATGCCAGCACAGCAACCAGAAAGCCCCGATCCTAGAGTTTACCACGGCTGGAAAACGTGAGGGCATGTCCGTCCATTCATTCATTCGAGAAGCAGCTGCCACCTGCCCTCCGTCTGTATGACCCTCTTCTCTGGGAGAGGGCTTCCCTGGTGGCTCAGACGGTAAAGAATCCTCCTGCCGTGTGGGAGACCCGGGTTCAATCCCTGGGTCGGGAAGGTGCCCTGGAGGAGGGCATGGCCACCCACTCCAGTGTGCTTGCCTGGAGACGCCCGTGGATGGAGACTAACGGGCTACAGTGCACAGGGTGGCAAAGAGTGACAGGAGTGAGCGGCTAACGCTCCCACATCTTCACTTTCTTCTCTGTGATGGGATCACAGCAGGGAATAAAAGAACCAAAATCCCTCTCTGTGGGGCTAACTTTCTAGTGAGGAGAGACATGTCATCGGTAAACAGGTAAGTATAACGTATGGACTGTGATTTGCCGGCGACTGATGTAAAAAAGTGTAGTATCTCAATAAGGAGATTTTGGAACTGACAAGTGTCAGGACAGGATAATCACGGAAGACACCACATTTGAAGAAGTTGAGGGTTTGAGCCATGTGAATATCTGGAGGGAAAACACCCGTGGCAGTGAATGCAAAGACCCTGGGGCAGGAGCTTGGCAGGTATTCCTGAAGAAACTACAGTTTGGGGTTTTTATTTTTTGTTTTTGTTTTTGGCCATACTGAGAAGCCATGAGATATGGTTCCCTGACCAAGGATCAAACCCGCGTTCCCTATGTTAGAAGCACAGAGTCTTCACCACTGGACCACCAGGGAAGTCCTGCAACATACAATTAATAGAATATCTTATAGCGTTCTAAATTTTATTCATTCGTGTATTCCCAGGTGGGATCAGTCACCTTCATAGAACTCTTGGAAAGCAGTTAGAGACAATGTAGGAACAGTGCTTGGCTTCTGAGTAACAAACTCATGTGAGGAAGTGAATAGCACCCTTCTGGCCATAGGGCCGATCTGCCAAGAGATGTGTGCTGTCTTCAGAAGTCAGACCGCAGGAAAGGCTACCGGGAAGTCCAGCCTAGGGGCAAAAAGCCACTGTGATGATGGATGCAGATTCAAACCACAGTTCCATTATTCACAAGATGCGTAAGCTTGTATCGATTACTCAAAGTCTGTAAGCCTCTGTTTCACAATCTATAAAGTCCACATAGTACAATAATAATATCTGTCCTTCAGAGGGGCTGTGAGTGTCAGATGAGACCCTGAGGAGACGAGCAGCGCTAACAGCCGGCGTGCATCATGTGCTCAGATGGTGCAGGCGCAATGCGGCACCGTCTCCCTGCACCATCTCATTCCAACCCCGTAAGACCAGGAAGTAATGTCAAACCCATTTTACAGATGAAGAGAGGGGCTTCCCGGGTGGCTCAGAGGTAAAGAATCTGCCCGCCAATGCAGGAGATGCAGGTCCAGTCCCTGGGTCGGGAAGATCCCCTGGAGAAGGAAGTGGCCACCCACTCCAGTATCCTTGCCTGGAGCCTCCCATGGATAGCGGAGCCTGGTGGGCTACAGTCCATGGGGTTGCAAAAGAGTCGGACACGACTGAGCGTGCAAGATGAGAGAGAAAGAGACAGATGAAGAGACTAGGGTCTAGATAAAAGGCCGGTGGGCCCATATCTAGTAAATTATGGAGTCAGGATTTGAATCCAGCAGTCTGAAGACAATCTGGGTTGTGACTACCATCCTCTAGTATGGCACATAATTAAATTCAACAGATGGCAGATATTATTGCTATTGATATTTTTGTTGTTGTTGTTCCATTTAGAATACACTACTCCTTTCAGAAGGAGAGAAATGCTATATTTAAAATGACTGTGCTGGGGACTTCCCTGGCGATCCAGTGGTTAAGACTCTGTGTTTCCACTGCAGGGGGCATGGGTTCAGTCCCTCGATGGGGAGCTAGGATCTTGCTTGCCACACAGGGCAAGGCAAAACGCATACACACACGAAGAGAACACCCTGCTAATCATAAACATAATGAATCACTATGCTGTATATCTGAAGCTAACGTAATGCTGTAAGTCAACTGCGCTTCAATTTTTAAAACTAAATAAAATAACACTGCTAGCATGGTTAGGAATGAATATGCCCATCACTAGGGATAAACAAACAAACAAAAAGAAAAGGTCTACCAACCAGACCACCGGCTTACAATAGTCAAAGAAACAAATCAGAGATGTGAATCACTGTATAAAAACCTGGATAGACACACTGCTTCACCCTAATCCCAGATATTCTAAAATTGGGAACATCAGCAATTAGATGAAATGCATTATTGAGTTTTCTCTCAATGTGGCTTAAGTCCGGCTTTCTCACCAACCCACCAGACACGTATGCAAAGCACTGTCAGACAGCAGAACGTGGAGAGAGAGTTAACGCGGACAGACTGCTGCTGCGTTCTCCCCACCCCGGGCTTCCTCCCCCAGACACATCCCATCGCTCACACACACACACACACACACACACACACACCCCGTATACTTGCTTCCTCTCTTCCTTTTCACTGCTCAAGAAGTCTATACAGATGGTTTTCTGAACTGACTTCATTTTAAATAACTCACACCACAGAGTTGGTCCTTCTCCTGCAACCCCGACCAGAAGTGCCTCTGTGTGTTCTGGGTGCATCCTCAGTCACGGGCTCCCAAGCCCATCCTCCTCCCCACCTCCCTCAAACTTCTCCTCCATCAAGGGATGAAGGAGAACCCATATTTTGACCTTTATATATAAGTATCATCCCAGCACTTTAAACACCCACTGTTTCCCCGAAAAGAATAAAACTCTTCCCATGGAGAGAGTTCACTTTGTGGCAATGGCCTGTGTATCACGTATAATTAAACCATGTGCCACATAGCGAGTTTCCTGATCAGAGAAACTTCGGGGGGCAGGACATTAGAGGGAAGGTGTTTGCAACTGGACAGAGCATAGCCTTACGGGGGGAGGAGAGGGGCTGAGAGCTCTTGGTGTCTTCTGCTGCTTGGAGAGACCCCAGAGCTGCTCAGCCATTCTGTAACAGGCCCCCGGTTTCACAGAACTCCTCAGTCAGTACAGAGTTGGTCCATCCCTGCTGGAGCCTACCAACATATTATGAGCTCACATCCTCACAGAAGCACACCCTCAGCCTCAGGCAGGGGCGTGCAGGAAGACACTAGCTCCCGTCCCACCTTTAACACCATTTCCTTTCCCCTCCTTAGAGTCAAGTAAACGTAGCCTTGTTTTTTTGTTTTTACAATAAAGTTCCTTCTTACAACCAGAAAGCATGTCTCTTGTTTTCAACTTAGCTTCAGATACCTCTAAGTCCCCAAGTTCTGAACCAAGAGGAGAGCCAGAGAAGATAAAGGATTCCCAAGTGCAAATCCAAAGCACTTTATGATTCAACAGACCTGGAAACCGACAGGCCTCAACCCTGAGCCTGGAGGAAGGTTCAGCCGGCTCTCGAGTGCAGCTGCCCAGAACCGCCGAGCCCCACCAGCCCTGCACCGGAGTCTCTCCTGCACGACTCTTCCACACACAGGCGCCTCCTTTTATTTTCTTTCCCTCTTTACACTCATCTTGCAAACTGAGCCCTGCCAGCCCCGCCTCCCCCCGACTTTTGCAAGTTGTTGTGGGCTAGTTCAAAAGCAGCGGGGTTCAGATGGGAAAGAACCTGCCAGCAACGCAGGAGACACAAGTTGGATCCCGGGGTCAAGAAGATCCCCCGGAGAAGGGAGTGGCAGCCCACGCCAGTGTTCCTGCCTGGAGAATCCCACGGACAGAGGAGCCTGGCGGGCTACCAAAGGAGATGAAGTGAGGGCTCCTCAAGGGGGTACCTTGAGTCCAGGGAGATCTTCTTCCTCTGAGGAGGCGTTTCTGCCAACTTCCCTTCCCCCTCGTTTCCCTCCTGCCTCAGGAAGGTGAGAATCGGAAAGAAACACAGTAGCGGGGCAGTCAGCAGAGTCCGAAGGCGGATGCCCTCGGTCGCTGGTGGCTCAGACAGTAAAGCGTCTGCCTACAGTGCCGAAGACCCAGGTTCAACCTCCAGGTCGGGAAGATCTCCTGGGGAAGGAAGTGGCACCCCACTCCAGTGTCTTGCTTGGAAAATCCCATGGACGGAGGAGCCTGGCAGGCTGCAGTCCATGCGACTGAGCGACTTTCAACTTTCTTTTCGAAATCAAGACGCGCCAGCCCTCGATTGCCCCGGGGCTCTCTCGATGGAGCCGGGGCTGTCCGCTGTCCGGAACGTCTCTTCTCGCCGCCTTGCTGAGCGTGCGGAGTGGGGCAGGAGCTGTGGTTTTCTGGGCTAGACCAAGGCAAGCAGGCCGGGTTGTTAACCTGTGACAAATCATCTCAACAAAGTCATAAGTGTGGAGTCAATCCTGTTTCTAAGTTCCTTTCTCATTCAGGAGAACATTCTTCCCCCCAAACCTGCCGATGTCGCTGCTACTCTTATCACCGCACTGTATACGAATGTGTCGGGAGGAGTGTTAGAAGTCCAACACACGGGCTTCCCAGGGGCACCAGTGGTGAAGAACCCGCCTGCCGGTGCAGGAGACGAGGGTTCAGTCTCTGGGTCAGGAAGATCCCCTGGAGTAGGAAATGGCAACCCACTGCAGTGCTCTTGTCTGCAGAATCCCACGGGCAGAGGAGCCCGGCGGGCTGCAGCCCAGGGGGTCACAGGGAGTCGGACACAGCTGAGCGACTAAACAGCCACACAGCACAGGCTTGGAGCCAAAGACTCAGTGTGATGGTTGATGTTCGGCGTCCACGTGCCTGGGCCACGAGGTTCCCAGATGTGTGCTCAAACAGTATGCCGGGTGTCTCTGCGAGGGTTTTTTTTTTTTTTCAGATGAGATCAACATTTAAGTTGGTAAGAGTCTGTAAAGCAGATGACCCTACTATGGGTGGCCTTCATCCAGGCTGTCCAGGGCCTGAAAGGGCTGACCCCTCCAAGAGTAAGGGGGAACCTCTCCTGCCTGATGACTTGAGCAAAGACATCATTTCATCCCTGCCTTCGGTCAGCTGAAATGTCAGCTCTCCTCCCGTCTCTAGCCCGCAAGCCTTAAAGCATCCAGACGTGAAACGACACCCTTGGCCTGCCTGGACAGGGGCTTGTTTTCCTCATACAGATTATTGAAATAAATGAGTATCCATGACTCAATGGAATCACCAGGCAGGAAGAATACTTCCAACACCAAGGAGAACCGACGAGGGAGGGAATGAGAAGGACGTAGGGGAAAGCTCTCAGCTGCATCTCTGGGTAGAAACACTAGCACTTCACTTGCTTGTTTGTTTTTAAACTAAATACCACCCCTCAACAGGAGAGCAGAGGTTTCCACTCTGAGAACATGCTTCTTGGTCTGATTGTTCTTCGCTAATCAGTGTTTACAGCCCTGTCCCAGATAGGATCCTGAAGATCACTCCAGAGAGCTACATTTTATCATCTCCCTCATCCACTTGGAAACCCCTGGGGGCTTCACATCCTGCTCAGAGTCAACCCAGCGTCCTGGGCTTCCAAGCCGGGGCTCCGCAGGCTCTGCTAGGGCCCGCCTCGGCCACATGCTCTGCACCTGCCTCCCCTCTCTGCTCAGATCCTCCATCAGAAGCATCTCCCCTATCATCCAGGCTCCTGTCTCCCCCGGTTCTCACTGTAGCTCTATCTACACTGTGTATCTGCTTCTCTCCGTCTACGCAGGCTGCCCCTCCCCCTCACCACGAGACCAGCAGCTGGTGAGAGCACATATAGCACGTGGTTTAGGGCTGTTTTGCATGGAGTCTCAACAAATGACCCATTCGTAATTAGTACGCAAAACATGGATGACTATATAAATGACTGGGAGGCAGGACAAGAAGGAGCGGGGGGCTGCAGGCAGGGTGGGTGGGGAGGAGGAGGGACGCTCGGACTCAGGCTCGGTCTCCCTCTAGTACAGAGATGGCCTCTCCAGCAGACAAATGAGCTTCAGGTGGAAAGCCCCCAGAGCCAGAGCCACAGAAAGCCAATGGCCCCACGAGGTTTCAAATGCATCACCTCCACATGCAACCCGGGGAAAGCAGAGAAGTCACCAGTGGGTCCTAGACCGGCTCCGAGAGCTCACCGCTGTGGCGACTTCAGCCCAGTCCTCGCAGCCTTGCCCGCTGCCTGCCGTCTCCACTGGGGTCTCTCGGCCCCACCAAGAGCTTTCCTGGAGCCGTTTGGTCACCAAGTCACACCCGACTCGTTGCAGACGCCAGGCCCCCCTGTCCTTCGCTGCCTCCCGGAGTCTGCTCAGACCCACGTCCACTGAGCCCGCTGATGCGCGGCCAGTGCATGCTCCAGGGGCTGCGGGGCATCTAACACGAACTGCGTTCATCCCTTGACCAAGCTCCTCACACGTCGCAATCCCACTGCATCCCTGGGGCAGCTCTGAGAGGCCCATTTTCCCAGGTGACCGAATCCACTTAGGCTACATGGCTTGCCCGATTTCACATACTCACACCCAGTAGAACCAGGCTGGGAGAAGAGGCTGCCAGACTCCCAACACTGAACCCTTCGGAAGCCACTCCTCCACCCTGCCTTCCAATCCCCCGGTACCTTGCTTGACGCCATCTTTCAAAGACTGAGTCCAGCAGCCGTAAAACGAAAACTGCTTCACCCGAGACAGCCCCTGACATCCTGACCTGAGCGCTGACATGAGCTTTGCACCCTGAGACTGAGGTTTACTATGATGACAAAAAATACAGAGCGGTAGAAGGAATGTTTTTTCCTGCTTTTTTTTTATAATGACAGAAAACTACAATTCATCAGTAGCTACTTATAATCCTACCAAGCACTCTGTTTGCTGTCACGGTACGTACAAAACACAAGGATAATAAAGGAAAAGCAAACACGTTAATAGCCTATTGACCATGGGACCTGGAAGAGATCCGAAGTCTTCGTACAGAATCGGAGGCACAGGCGGCAAGGGAGAGGGGTCCTCTGTCGTCTTTATGAACGCTTTCCACGCTGCACAGAGGGAATCGGTGTTTCAGTCGGTCACAAAATATCAGTCAAAAGTTGCTGTTTAGACCTTACAGCATTCCTGTCCAGGTAAAGACTCTAATCGTGCATTCCAAACATGGTAAAATACACATCTTAAAAAATAACCACAAGGAACGCAAGGAAAGCGGGCAGAGTGGATCATGAAACAGGCAGATGGGAAGGAGAGGAAGGAAGATGAATATATATTGTCTTGTCTCCTCCCGCGCTTTCATCTAGAGGCAGAAGATCACTGTCGGCTAGAAGTCTAGCTCTTCTCATAATAACGTGAAACCGCCTTGCAGAGAGGAGCTTAGATCGCCTGATGCTAGGAATAACATGAGAAGGGGAAGGGATGAATGAGCGGAAGGGAAGAAAGACCACACTTCCTTGCAGACCTCAATAACCCTTCTAGAAAGGACCGTGTGGGAGACAGCGCTAAGAGACTGCCTGAACAGTATTTCATTCCGTTTTCAAGACAACACTCTGAAAAAGCCATTCTAACGACTGCTCACTGCTGAGGATGCCGGGGCTCAGGGAAACGATCTGCCTCAAGGTCACGCCGCTGCTTAGGTGGCAGAGCGCTTGGGGGCCGGGCGTGGGGCTTTTCTGGCCACTTCCTGCTGCCGCCAGTGGACGCGGGGTAGGTTACTTCTCAGACAGCGTGTCTGTGACAAAACCGCCAAGGCTTAGGAGAGACAAAGCAGATAGGCAGCTTTTCTACAAGCAGCAGCCTTTAAAGAAATGAGCAGTCAACTCAACACATGGAAGAGCTAGCTTCTCCGAGGGTCTTCTCGGCTTTTAGGCCAGACCAGACTCCGCTAACTGGCCGCCGCCTCTCTGCTCTCTAGAGAGTTCCAGATTGGATTAATACCTTATCTGATCTGTAAGTGCTTTTCCGTCTTCTCTTTATCTGGGTTTTCCCAGCTTAAAAGCTGTCAGTCTCTTGGTGAAGTCGAACTAGTCCTTAACTCATTCTGTTACCAGCTCCACCGGGTAAACTCAGATTAGGAAAAATTATCAGCTTGTTTTTAAAGAACTCCGCTTTCACTGGGGACATTGTTATGCTAGTTTCAAGAGCTCCTTTGAGGTCACAGAATCCAGTAGCTCTGCGGAAGCAACAAATTAGGAGAGAAAACCAAGATCTCCCTCTTCTTCCTCATGAATATCTCCACAGATCTCTGAGTCCTTGCCAAAAGTGTGAGGGAGCCTACCCGTGGGTTTTCAAGTCAGGTTCGGTGTTCACTTATGCTGCATGGCCATCTTATCAGTTT
This sequence comes from Hydropotes inermis, assembly GCA_020226075.1. Classification (NCBI taxonomy): domain Eukaryota; kingdom Metazoa; phylum Chordata; class Mammalia; order Artiodactyla; family Cervidae; genus Hydropotes; species Hydropotes inermis. Next base: position 57,842,398 of record CM035286.1, on the reverse strand, counting down.
GACTTCACCCACCCATCCGAGTTCGGCTAGATTTTAGGTTTCTGAAGTTAACTTGGTAATTTCTAATAGATGTCAAATATTACAAAGGTTTAGATGTGGAGCCAAGCATATTTGGGCTGCAAGTTTTTGGAAAGCTGGAACTGACTCTCTGGAGAGATTTCCAATAGGGATGGGTGAGTGCTTTTTTTGCCAGGTTTAGAACCCATTCCAAATCTAGGCTTGGCTGGAGTCTTCTGGAAGTTAAGGGGGGAGTTGTTCTGTTTTACTTTCCCCTCATTTAGCAAAAGTCTTCTTAGCTTTTGGAATTATGTCCCAAGGGAACTGTGTGTAGATATTCAGTGGCTCTGAGAAAACCTCTTTTAAATTACTAAATGTGATTTTTTTGTGTGTTTATATGTTTTTAATCCCACACAGCCAAAAGCATCTGTACTTTATAGTTTTCACTGTCTCAGTGTGACTGACAGAGTTTTATTCACTGGAGAAAATAACAACCCCCTCTCCATGAAGTTAAAAGTAAATCGTTCCTTCTGGACAAATGGTGTGTGCCCAGAGTTAATACACCCAAGAACGCAAAAGTTGTTGCTTGGCTCCAGGTGAATTTTACAAACATGGCTCTCCCTGGGCCCCATCACTCTCCTCCTGTTTATGGAGACATCAGAGCCAAGGCTGAGCCCGCTAATGGAGCAGAGCGGTGGAGGGCAGCGAGGGACCCACGCGGGAGGAGGTGCGCAGAAAGCAGAGGGAGCCTATGACCCGGAGACGGCATTAAAGGCCCCGGTCCCGACGCTCACTCACTGTGATCTGTCCTTTGCAAGTTATGCCATCACTGATCTTTCCTATAAAAGAGGAAAACTAATACCTGCTTTACTTACCTTGAGCGAAGACGATATATATCAAAGAACCACTTCACATAAACACACAAATACACAGAATTCTAGGGACTGTAAAAGAGTGCTTATCCTGAATTTTGGAATCTTCATCCATCTTAGAGGATATAAAACGAGATCTGCTTAAATAATTCAGTGTCACTATGATCCTTTAACATGAGGCAGTTTTAAGGAATAAAATAACTGATCACCGGGGGGAGTTTTAATAAAAAACCTCCTTCCCAAGTCTACCTCTCTGCATTTCCCCCATTAAAAAAGAGCTCCTTTACAATAAAGAGTGAGTCTGGAGAAGCCCAAAGATTGTGAGCATCCCAGGCTGGCAGTGAGGGGGCCCTCACTCTTCTTATTTAGGACCAATTAATTTCATGAGTCCCAACCCTACAGGGAGTAAGCCCCTGCATTTCCTAAAACTGGGGCACCCCATCATCCCAAAGGGCAGAGAGGTAGCAACTCGGGGCACTTTCCCTCAAACTCCATCGGAGAACGTAAGCTCCCCCGACTCCCCCCGCCCCTCCGGTCCTCTTCTTCTTTATGAAGTGAGACTATTGTGGATGACTGTGGTCTCGTAATGCATTTTTGGCTGGCCAAGGCAATACCATGGCTTCAGAAGCTCTCTTTAGCAGGAGCTGGCCGCGGCTCCATTGTTTGCATCTGGGCCGTGGCCAGTGGAGCTCGGACATCTGCCCATTGTGTGAGCTCCGTGGGCGCCAGTGGGCTGAGGCTCATTGTTCCGCTGGGGATTATGCCTCTGGTCCTTGGAAAGGGGAGTGACTCAGCAGCAGCCCTCTATCACGTCTGACATTTGGAAAACGAAAACCCCTTCTGAGTTCCAAGTTCGATTGCCAGTGGGTTTCTTATTCTCACCAAGCTGACCCATAAAGGTATTTGCCTGACAAAGCCCAAGCCTGCTCACCTCAACAGAGTTCCAATTCAGCAGGAAATTTGGGGATCCTTTTTCTAGACATGTCTAAGGCTGCGCCAGTTCAAACGGTCAGCCCCCACTCTGGATGCAAAACCAGGAGATAAAAAGAGAGAGCAGGCACTAAACGAGGTCGGGGCTGGCACAGAACAGAGGCGGGCACGCTGCTCGGGCCCCTCGGCCGTTGCGCTCGTTTCTGTCCCTTCATTTTTAATCATCCTGCAGCTGCCTTCTAGCTCTGTGAGAATCTCAGCAAACATTTCCATCCTAGTCCCCCCTGTTCCTGTTATTAACTAATCACCGTGTATTTTTAGAGCTGATTTAACCTAGAGCTCAATTTCTCTGCCTCAAAAATGAGGACCATATTAACATTTACCTGGCAGGACGGGGAAGGCTGAAGCCCTTAGAACAAGAGCACGGTATGTAAAAAGTGCCCGTTAAATGTTAGAGGTTAAAACAATAATGATGGTGTGCATAAACAGCTGAGCTCCATGTTGAGCATTCAGAAATGACTCGATAACCATGAGAAATACTGTCAGGGTCATTACATTGTTATTTGCCCTAAGTAAAAAGTGAACAGGGTCCAGTTGTCTTCTCTGTTAAGGCCTGTTTACAGATGGTGGCCCATGAGGGTCCACACGTGGCTTGGGTCAGACCTGAAACTGAGGCTTCATCTTGAAATACCATCATCTCTGCTGTTCCATGACCTTGCTCCCCACTAACCACGGGCCAAACTTTTAGTTCTTTAAGGGCTTCCAACCAGGCCTCCATGGCTAACAATAGCCAATAACTTCCAGGAAAACAAAGAGCAGGATATTGGGGTCTTTCGGCCTCTGCATCAAAGAACAGCTGGATCCAATTCAGAGCCTTAACTGAAGAAAGAAAGAAAAATGGACACCCTTCCGCTGGTCATGTGTCAGCCAGTACAGGCTGTGTCCCCTACCACCTGCAGGAACAGACTCGAACGGCCCGTTTCTGTTGAGGAAATCTTCCGGCAGATGACAACCAGTGCCCCAGCGGGGAGCCCATCTGACGGAGAACTGGCGGCAAGCCTCTCCCAGGAAGTCGCAACCGGGCCCGGCCTTGGGAATCAGAGAACGGTAGGTTCAAAGCCTGACTCTGGCCTTTACTTTGGGCAGCTCTGTCATCCTTTCTGAACTTCAGGTCCTTCGTTTTACACAAAGGAGAGATCATCAAGATTACACGCTGCTTACTTGGGAAGACTGCTCGGAGACTGCACCGGGATCTGTGAGCTAAGGCGCCCCACGCAGCCTGCAGCGCCTGCTGAGTCTGACACATGTCGGCACGCCCTCGCTCCCTCCCAGGGTTTCCGTGTGTGTGGAGCTGAGCAGCCCTGCCAAATACACAGCAGAGGTCGGGGCAGAGGTTCTTCCCTAAAAGCCAGTGAGATCCTGGGTGCCCGCTGGAGTGGCACAGTATTGCCGCGTGCCCGTGGAAAGCTGGAGACCAGTGAGACAGGGTCAGCTCTCGGCTTCTCGAAGCCCACTGTGGCCCCACTTCAGCCCGCAGGTTCCTGCCCTGGCCAGCGTGTTCCTTCGGCACCCACCCCCCCAGCCCTCCACAGGTCAGGAGCTCGCCTGCCTGCCTGCCCTCAAGCATCTAGAGAGCCCTTCCCGACCCCTCCAGGGAGTCTGCAATACAGCCCAGATGCTCCCGGAGATTAGATGGGCTTTTCAGTCTAGTCTGAAAAAACCAGCCCTGTCCCTTGTCTCAGGCCATTATTTCTTCCTCTCACCAATTTTTGAGGACGCAATGTCCCATTCTTCATTTGTAATATTTCACTGAGGGTATTTGTAGGTCGTCAGCCTATACGTCAAGTCTTCTGCTTGATTACACCATATAAATTCAGTTCTATTTATAAGCTGACGCAACTGCCACTAGAATAGGAATTAATCGTATTTCTAGTTTCAAGGGCAAACAGAGCTTATCTTTCTGACTTAGTATTTCTTCAAATGAAACGTTATCCTCAGTCTAAAAATTAGAATTCTCAAGCTGCAGGAGTCGCCTCTTTTGGGAGAGGAGGAAGGTGAAGACCTTGCCTCGAGGGAGACGTCCCCGCTCATGGCAGGATCAGGACTTGCACGCACGCAGCAGGTCTCAGCTCGGTGCCTCTTCACTAGTGCATCGCCCCGACCTGGCAGGGACCCCACGTGTAACGCCTCCGCGCCGTTTGCAAGGCCCTGGGCACACATGTTCCTGCCGAGATCCGCTCTGCCGACCCCCTGCCCTGGGCCCTGTCCATGGACGACACCCCATCTATCCAATGTGTTCAGGGGACCTCTTCCCACTCCCTGGAATGGCCTGCCTCACCTGACTGCCTGGAGAATCTACTCATCCTCTAATATCTAACTCAAAGTGTATCTTTCCTTCTGTAACTCTCCAAGACTCCCTCAGAGAAATCAGCTGCTTCGTTACCAGTGTTCTGATAGAACCCTGTATCTGCCTCCTCTCAGAACACGTTGTTTAGTCACTTCAGTCATCTCCAACGCTTTGTCATCCCATGGACTGTAGCCCGCCAGGCTCCTCTCTCCATGGGATTCTCCAGGTGAGAATACTGGAGTGAGTTGCCATTTACCTCTCCGGGGATCTTCCCGAACCGCAGACTGAACCTGCGTCTCCTGCACTGGAGGTGGGTTCTTTACCACTGAGCCTTTAGGGATGCCCCAACAGGACACAGTGCAGCAGATGACAGCTATGTGGTTATCTCTGTCTAACCGCTGGAGTGCAAATTCTGCAAGTTCAGGAATTATACTTTATGCAGCCTTGAATCCTAAGCTCTCCAGTGTGTTTCCGATACACAGAAAGCCTTAATAACGGTCATTTTTGTTCTGTTTTGCTTTCATGTTGTTCTGTTTGCAGATGATAACTTTCGTGTTAGTTGCATTAGGTGACTAAGAATTCACTTACATGGAGTATAACTGTTTGATTCTGATCAACATCCAAATGTGTCTGAATGTCTGTGGACACCTTAGGTTTCCAGAAACTAGAAGCACTACTGCTACTACTAATAATAATTGGAAAATTTTGCCTGAAGGGTTCGGTGACTTTGTGCAAAGAGAGAAAGCTCATGAAATCAGAGCACCAAAGAGAAAATCTGGAGAGTTCCCTTTATTCCTTCAGTTCAGTCGCTCAGCCGTGTCCGACTCCTTGCTACCCCATGGATTGCAACACGAAAGTCTTCCCTGTCCAGCTTCCCTTCACCAGCTCCCAGAGCTTACTCAGACTCATGTCCATTGAGTCTGAGTAATGGACATCCAGCCATCTCATCCTCTGTCGTCCCCTTCTCCTCCCACCTTCACTCTTTCCCAGCATCAGCGTCTTTTCCAATGAATCAGTTCTTCGAATCAGGTGGCCAAAGTATTGCAGTTTCAGCTTCAGCATCAGTCCTTCCAATGAATATTCAGGACTGATTTCCTTTAGGATTGACTGTTTGTTAAGCTTAAATTGAAAATTTAAGAATTCCTATGTCCCTCCTTTGACAAAACAAAAATAAAAACAAACTCAACTTATGATGACATATACTTCAACATCTTAGGATTTAAAACAAAGATTATAATTAAAAACTGTAGCATAATAAAAACTTGTTTTGGAAAGAATAATAAACCTCCAGTGACTTAAAGTTGGGCGGAGGGGGGAGCTCAGTCGCTAAGTCGTGTCCGACTCTTGCAACCCCATGGACTGTAGTGTACCAGGCTCCTCTGTCCATGGGATTCTCCAGGCAAGATTACTGGAGTGGGTTGCCATTTCCTTCTCCAGGGGATCTTCCCAACCCAGGAATCGAACCAGGGTGTTCTGCACTGCAGGCAAAGTCTTTAACAACTGAGCTATAAGGGAAGCCCTAAAATTGGGCCTTAGAGCTGAGCTGAGCTGAAGTCGATCAGTCATGTCCGACACTTTGCGACCCCATGGACTGTAGACCTCCAGGCTCCTCGGTCCATGGGATTTTCCGGGAATGAATGCTGGAGTGGGTTGCCATTTCTTTCTCCAAAAATTGGGCCTTAAATGTTAATTAAGTCTCTAATATAATTAAAATGTCTCAATAGGCCTTAAAGTAGAATTATTTAAAAAGTAATACGGGCTCTAACCTATAACCCCCATCCCTGAAAAATATTGGGGAATTCTCAACTCTGTCATTTATTTTTTAACATTTTCTATTCCATTCAGTTTTCCAGCAGAAAAGCACGAGCATGCACACACCTGGCAAGCATCTGAGAAGTTGTGAAGCACTGATGTCGAATGACCAAAACTGCCCTCTGACTACTCACTCTGCAGGCAAACTCTTGCTCACGGGACGTCGTGGGGACGCCACTGCCCCCGCATGAGTGTCGCCGTGTTCCCCTAGACTAAGAGGGCTACGAGTTCAGCTGTCTTCAGTTTCTAGCTCCGCTTACCCTGGGATAATACCGGATTGGTACTTTGAGCCTTGTTTGGTTATTCTTGGCACCAGAAGACAATCATAGTTTCTCCCAACCAGGTTATAATGTGCTACAATGGGAAGGCAAGATATATGAAGAAAGATGAAAACCCAGAAACAGTTCTAATGCATGGAATCCACACAGCTATGTTGAGTGATACAGAAGGGCAGGAGGCCTGAGGTATGTATTTTGTCTTGGAGCAGAGCATGAGTTCCGTTCAACACAAACTAGAAAGAGATAAAGAACAGAATCCTTGTAGGTTGAAAGCAACTCCAGATAGAAGCTACAAAGGCAGGAGTCATTTGACATAAATGCCACTGTTTCGATTTTTAAGGGTCTCTGTGACCTTATCTTACCTTCAAGACTGATGAGGAGAAAGAAATATTGGCTCATGTGCAGAATTGTCCCACAGATCAGAAACGACCCTTTCAACTGGAAACTTATTAAGAGCCATGCTGATGATGTTCAATGTCAGAAGCTACACAGCATCTGCTCAAATTCTATGCAGCATTTCAACTAGCTTGATCCTAATTGGCAGTTCCTAGCCAGAAAGACTCTCATTCAAATACATCCAATCTAGTTTTTTAAGGATTTTTCCCATTCCCCCCCCCCCCCAACATCTCCCCTAACCTTACAACGTGGGTTGTTTTGTTTTGTTTGCTTTTGTATTCTCCTCAGGTTCCTTCCTGTAAGTCACATGAATAAGGAGCTGTATTGACTACCGGACCCAATGGAGAAAAATCAAAGAGAACAGCATGTTAAGATGACTCCTGGCAACTGCCAAGGAGACTGGCACAAACCGGACCGCACAGCTGAAACCCGTGGTTAAGTATCTGACTGACTGCAGGCTGAGTCCTCGCTTCACTGAACCTCTGTGTCTCAGCACCCTCACCCAGAGATGAGAGCCACAAAAACCAGAATTTCCATTTACGGCGGCCAGCTCACTGCCTGACAGATGGCCGGCATATACACAGATGACCCGGCACTTTGCTGTTAAGCGCTTGTTTATAAGTACATTATTTCACTATGCCGTCTGTGTATTTTACATATCTGCTGTTACATACCATAGTCAATTACTTCTGAGCTCCAATCATGCATCAAGCAATAAGATGCAGCAAATGAGAAAACAACATACATGCGAGGGTTCTTCCATTTCTGTAAGTTATAAACGGTGGGGGGAAATAAGCAACTCAAGAAATGCCAAAGTAACTGACGAGGCAGACCAGCTTTCCCTGGGCATGCCTGACTTACACCTGCTGTCCCAGCACACGTATTAAAGACTCTTCTTTCTGAAGAGTATCTTGACCAATTAAACGGTCGTGTGGGATAGACTTTTGAGACAAAAAACACACCCCAGGTACCTGATCCCGGTGAGAGGGGCTGGTGGAAAAGCTCCTGAGGGTCAGATAAGACAGGCTGATGAGTGGAAGAAGCCGCGTGAGAAATGCTGCAGAAGCAAGCTTAGGGGCACGAACTCCAAAAGGATGGAAGAGTGAGTGCAAAGATGAAAGCCCGCCGGACTATGAAGGATGAGAGAGAAGTGGAAACACAGAGCAGTCGTGGAGTTCAAGGCGGGCACTGAACAGGTCAGGAGTTTGCAGATCGTGACGGATCAAAGGACGACAGGAGATAGATCAGGGGTGGCCAGACCATGAGGGTTCGGGCCGTTTGGACCCATCCATTTAAAGGGCAATAAAACGCCAGGGAAGGTGTTCCATCTACTTGAGGGCCTGCGGTGGCACAATGCGCCATGAACATCAGGAGCTGCCGACCTGGAGAATAGATGCTTGTTTTATTTGGAAGCCCTTGGGGAACTGTTGCTTCTACAGCAAATTAACAGCACTTTCTTCATGGCATTCCTCTTCCAGGGCATAGATGTGAGCTTGCTAGGAACTCCCAAAGCACATGGCACCCATCTTGCCGCCAAGTTCGTGTCTCAGCAGAGCAACCCCAGGATGAGCCACTCTGAGCACTGGTTGTTGGTTATGCACGTTTAAAGCGCTTTTTCAAAGCTTGTTCTACCTTGTGTTCAAGGCTGAGTTTGTAGAGATTTATATGGACATTTCTTTTTTTTTTTTTCCTGGTCAGGCCAAGTGGCATGCGGGATCTCAGTTCCCAGGCCAGGGGTGGAACGCATGCCCCCTGCACTGGCAGTGTGGAGTCTTAACCACTGGACCCCGGGGGAAGCCTGTATGCAGGCTTCTCCTTAAAAAACATAAAATCTCTCCCCAGGGAATTTTCCTCGCTCCTTGAGGCAATGCCTGGCCTCCTTGTTATCTCCTCTAAGGGTTTTCTATCTCCACTCAAACCGCTGCCATTCATATTTAAGAGAGGAAGGGAGTAGGCGAGAACAGAGAAATTAGCCCCTGACAGGTTCTGAAAGATGGAATAGCAGCTGAAGGCAGTGAGTGGTTTGAAAGCAGAAAGGGAGAGAGAAATCAGTGAGTCAAGAAGACACAAGCGTGCTGTCAAAGAGAGAAGTGATTTCAGGAAGACTCAATTTCTGAAAATCCCCTTAGAAGCAAGGCCAGCCTGATGCCAGGTCTAAGGAATCAGCACCTCCAACCCCACAGGGACGAGGAGAGAAACCTGCTCAAGGAAAGGCTTAAATCTGAGCAGGAAAACAGTGCCCAGTCCACAGAGCAGGAGCTCCACGGGGGCAGGAAGACGAGGATGGGCACACAGTGATGGGAGAACAGAGGCCTCGAGGACTACCGTCTCTGGGCTCCAAGCAGGGCCTTTCATGTACATGCTGTCTGGCCTCAGACAAGTCGTAAATTCTCTGAGACTCAAGAGCTTCATCTGTAAAATGGGGATAGGAACAAAACCCACCCCACAGGACTTGTCACTAGGATCCAACACGCTCACGTTTATAAAGTGCCTGGAGCCGTCTCTGATGCAGAGTGCTTGTTAATAACAACGGGGACAGAAAGCCATCAGCCTCCATCTCTCCCCAGCCCCTGCGGCTCAGGGATGCTGTGACCTCCCCCACAACCCCCGCAAATTCCAAGTTTCTATTCCTATGAAATGATTTCACCTCCTGCTATGTTCCTTCCACCTACTGCAAATCTTCCTAAAACCAAGCAGGATTTGTAACTCTTAGGGCAAAAACTTCCAATCTGAAATTAATAAACAAAAGAACTCAGAGGATGCTCTCCAAATCTTCCGTGACCCGTCTACACCTACATCGAAGCCCCTCGGTGATAAGGGCATTCGCCAAGGCGGGGATGGGGAGGTTGAAGACATTGCGGCGAGCTCGGCCGGGTCCAGGTTTATCTTCACATCTCTTTGTCTCACTGTACAGAAAGAGAAAGGTCTCGGCTTCCAGACAGCCATGAAAACAAAATAAACAGGCATGTAAATGAGCTGTGTTCTGGATGTCGGTTTGTATATATTGGCAGGAAGAGTAGTGAAACTTATGACTCTGCTTTCTTATTCTTTTTTCTCTCTTCTGTCCCTCTCAGTGCCAGAGGAGTTATTTTTAAAAGCATGGGTTCACCTTTTTGATCATAATGTTAGGTCAAAAGGGGAGATGACCTTTACATTTAGTTAGCAGCTGTTATAGAAGGGGCATGGTCCACGGGCCGCATTTCGTGTTTGCTGACCAATAATTTGGGGATTCTGTAGCTTTTGTTTGCTTGTTCCCCCCGCAAACAGCATTTAACCAGGTCTCAGCATGTTGAGATAATAATTTATTCCTTAATTCATTAAAAGGATATATATTCCCTGCCTCGTTCTACCAAAGCATCTTTCAAGGCCCGCCCTGGTGCAGAATTGGTATTCTTTTATCTCTACAATGTAGAGATAAGTAAGACTCCTAAATCTTCCCTAACAAGTGGAGTTGTTAACCCAACTTTGCACACAAGGATTGAGAGAGATTGTGACAGCGTCCCTAAGTGTTTCCACGTAAAACGTGAAGGAGAGACAGACAACCTTCAGAACCTACAGACGCAGTTAGTGAAATGCCATCTCATTGAACTGGAACACCTGAATGTGTAACAGGGTTCCTATCAACAAGATTGGAACCCCCATGACTCACATGGTGTCCTAAGTCTTCAGCATTTCAATTTCTATTTTTGATTATTCTGGGGAGTTATCAACTTCCAAGGGAGAAGAATGATCATTTCTGGCAAACAACAATAACAAATACCGACTTTGTATGATTCAGGCGCTAACATTCTTGCTGGGGAAACGGGAAAAACAACACTAAATTACTTCTGTGGCTGAATTTTGTTTTGAGCCCTCACCTAAGAGGCCAATGAGAACAAAGTCTATATTACTCCAAAATTTTGATAGAAAACTAAAAAATTTAGGAAAACACCCCAAATTTTTAAATACAGAATTAAAGAATGTAGAAAAAGTTAATGTGGCCACAAACTAATCTTCTCTTTTTTTTTTTGATATTTACTGATTGGATAGTCTAAAACTGTTCATGAAAATATATTCATATAAAATATAGTCACATGAAAGAATATGCACTCATGAAGATTCATCTGATCTTAACTGCTAAAATCTTGTTGTAAAACAAACTCTACTTTCAATTCCCTAATGTCTGGTCCAATAATGGTGTTCTGCCCTGAGAACGGTATCTAACAAAACTGGTATCAGATTAGACTTGATCCAACCACAGAGTTAAATCTCTCTTAAAGCAAGAGGGGGGCAATGGGAATCCCCTCATATTCCTACAAAGTACAGTAAAATTTGAACTGTAAAAAATGAGTAATGTTTAAAATGTGTATTGGATAAGGATCCGCCTGCCAGTACAGGAGTCACAAGTTCGATCCCCGGTCCAGGAGGATTCCACATGCAGACGAGCAGCCAAGCCCATGCCCCAAACTTCCGTGCCAGCACGCTAGAGTCCGGGAGCCCAGACTACTGAGCCCACGTGCCTGGAGCCCACGGCCCTCAACAGGAGAGGCCACCGCAGTGAGAAGCCCACACACCCACACTAGGGAGCAGCCCCGCTCTCTGCCACGAGAGAAAGCCTGTGCAGCAGCCAAGACCCAGCAGAGTCAAAATACAAACACGTGTGTAAATAAATGACAAAGTGCATATTTCTTCACTTGCATCAACAGGAAAAGTAAGTAACAGTTTTGAGACTTGTGTGAGAATAATTAATACCAACTTCTGAAATGAACCACCTCTGCATATCAGTGTCTTAGCCCAAAGAAGATTTGTTTGGGCTGTGTTTCTCACACAGGTCAAGTTCCCCGCAGGGGGTCCTGAACCCCGCTCCCTCTAAAGGGCTCTGGATTTGGAAGCTTCTGTCCTGCAGCCCTGTCATCTGGGAGCCCTTTATTTCAGGTGCACAAAAGGTGCAAAAGAGAAAGCAGATGGAGAGACAGAGGGAAATGGAGAGACAGCGGGGAAGACAGAGGTCACAGAGAACAGTACTGAAGGTAACAGACAAATGAACCTTTTAAACAACACCTGAATACCTAAGGACCCTAACCTTGCTGATCTCAGCCTTCCATCTACAAACAAGTCTGCTACACAAATGCCGAATCTTTGTAAATTACACACACTGCTCTTAAAGGGTAAACAATTAGGCAAAAGACAGGTCAAAATACAACTGGCCAAAGCCTGATTCATCCAGGGAAGACTTAAGTGTAAATCACCAGCAGAAAACACAATCACATTTCTAGCAAATGATAAAGTACTTTCTTTAAATGTCTTCTCCTGCTCTTCCATCATTGCAGGTAAGTGACTATACAGGGGTTTTAAAAGGTCTTCCTATTTAGTGACCACTGTTAAAAAAACAAGACAATGAGCCCAAAATGAAGTCATGGATGCTAAGGCATCAAGACTTAATTAGTTTCAGCTCTCCCAGGTATGAATCCCAAACCAATCAATCAGCATTATTAGTTAGATCATCTGCAAGATAGACACTGCCCACCCCTACCACCACAGCCAAAAGAAAGTAACTTTGCAAAAGCCAACCTGCTTTTCACTACAACTACCTTTCTGCCCCTTCTGCCTCCAGTCAGACCAGATGCTGCCTGATTCAAAGAGATTTTTGCCCAAATACACTCTTAGAATGTTTAACATGCCTCAGTTTCCCTTTGGACAGCGCTGGTGTCAGAAGAGGGGATGGAAGGAGCCCCCGGAGCCCCCAGAACAAAGAGCCCCTAGCCTCAGGTACCTGCTGAGTCGTGGGGCAGGGCGTGCTCTCTGCTTCTGGGGGTGATGGACGCAGCTGCCCCTCGGGTCCAGGCTCCGCAGGTCCCAGGTCATGAGCCGCCAGAGTCTAAACGCCTCCTTTTCTAGCGAGTCCAGAAACGTGCCAGAGCTGGATGGGGCTGGCGGAGGAAGCTCACCAGGCCCCCTGTCACATGGGTTCTGACTTCAGACTGGACGCCGGGTCCCACTGGCTGCAGTCAGGTGAGCTCCAAGGTCAGACTGGGGCCGCCTTAGAAACCCGGCTGGATCAGGGTGGATCGGATTTGACCTACCAACCCAAGGGGGGTTTAATCAGCCTAGGCCCAGTTTAAGCTGGAATGCATTAAGAGTAAGACCTCAGGTGAATAAAATGTCGCCATAAGGTTGAGCACGTCCATTAGCCTCAGCAAAGGTAATCTTGCATTATAAGGGTCGCCTTGGAGGACTTCCAGCCATCTTCCATAAGCTTCATGTGTACGAGGTGCCCTGGAGAAAAGAGAGGATCTCGGACAAGCGTCCACTATACAGGGCAGACGTTTAGGATAGATGGAGGAATAGAGATAGGTATTTGTTGGTGGTGTTTTTCTTAAGTAGCTCTATGGTCAGAAGTTGGGCAATTGGAAGCTGACATTCAGAGCCTGAAAGGAATTTTTTTAGGCCTTCTCCCCTAAGCTAGACTGAAACTATGTGCCCAGAGGGAAAGAAAAACATTCTGAAGCCTTCATGGAAGGATTTACCAAAACATTCCAAAGACAGAGCTCTAAACCTAGAACATAGGCGTTTTAGGACCTCCATCTTAGTTGAAGGTCCTCTGCCTGTTATAAATAAAAGACGTAAACGGAAGATGATGCTGTACCTGGATGGGTGCTTCAGCACCTCACATCTGTTACAGGTCTGAGCTTCTCTGCCCTTTAATCTCATGCTTCCTATTTTAGTCCCCTGGATTCTTGCTTTTTTTAAGTTTTTCTAACCTCTAAGTCTGATTTCCCAGGTAGCGCTAGTGGTAAAGAACCCGCCTGACAACGCAGAAGACGTAAGAGACTCAGTTGGATCCCTGGGTCGGGAGGATCCTCTGGAGGAGGGCATGGCAACCCACTCCAGTCTTCTTGCCTGGAGAACCCCATGGAGGGAGGACCCTGGTGGGCTACAGTCCATGGGGTCGCAGAGTCGGACAAGACTGAGCAACTTAGCACTCACATGCACAGGCAACCTCTGAGTCCATGCTGCAAGATGAGAATTTAGAGTGTATGTTTCCTTTCCACCTACCAATCCATCGCAGGCCAGCACACGCAGTCACTCTGTGTCAATTCAGGTCCTCCAGGCAGGAGACACGGAGATGGAACTAGAAGTGGAGAGATCCACTGACTGAAAGGCAAAAGGGAGATAAAGCAGAGAAAGTGAGTCTCATCCAGGGCTGACATCTACAAAAGGAAAGGGGAAGGGAGAGGCCCAAACTGTCCTGCAGCTCTGAAACGTCTCGGCCAGCCAGTGGCAAGCCAGGAGCAAAGACAACCGGACAGAAATGGCCCCAGTCCAGCCCCACTGTTTCACTCAGTCGTCAGCTGGATTCGACTCAGGGAAGGCATGGCTTCCTGTGGATGCTGTGAAGGTCCCAAAGGAATGTGTGTATCATGGGACATTTCCCAAGTTTTGTTTGACACAGTTTACTTACTTCACATTTTGAAGATGCTCAGTTTGCCTTTTGTATCACTTCATATATAATACACATATGTGTACACAAGTGTGTGTGCATTCTAAGTCGCTTCAGTCATGCCCAACTCTTTATGAGCCCATGGACTGTGGCCCGCCAGGCTCCTCTGTCCACAGGATTCTCCAGGCAAGAACACTGGAGTGGGTTGCCATGCCCTCCTCCAGGGGTCTTCCCAACCCAGGGGTTGAACTGAGGTCTTCTATGTCTCCTGCGTTGGCAGGCAGGGTCTTTACCACTAGTGCTACCTGGGAAGCCCATTCATGTGTATATATAACATATATTTACATATAAGTTGTTCAGTATGAATTTACTGAGTTTTTAGTCTCGTCTGTATTAGATGATAGAAATGCCTGATTTCAATGCTCATTTCCAGCCTTTACGCTGTGTTTTCTCCATCAATTTCACTCACTTCTAATATTTCTAGAGTAAGTCTACAGAGTTTTAGCAAAAGTGTACACCAGTATTGGGTTGGCCAAAAAGTTCATTTGGGTTTTTCCATAACAATGAAGGGAAAAATACGAAGGAACTTTTTGACCAACCAATGGTTTATATTTTCTAAATTTTCACATCTGAGAACATTTTGCTTTTGCTCATGAGTGAATACATGACATGTCATGGACTGTTTGAATCTTTCCTTTTATCACTCCAAACTCCACAGGAATTACAAACTTATCTTAGCATTAAGTATTACTGAGGAGAAAGAACTTCCTTTTTTCCTTTGTACATAACCTAGATTTTCTGCTTGAGTGCATAGAGAATTTTTTTTAAATCTCTGAAATGCATATGTTTTGTCAGAGTACATTTATGTGTGATTCCTACTCTTTTAAGTGAATTTTCAAGTAATCTTACCTGGAAATTTAATAGTTTCATTCATTTATAGATTTGAACCTCTTTTAAAAACAGGAATCATTTCTTTAATATCTCTAATAATCTAATAATCACTTCTATTCATTATTTATTTCTTTTGCCTAGGTGCAAAATCACTGATGTTGTTACTTTTTTGTCTGGAAATAAATACTTTTATGCTTCTCAATGTCAGTTTCAAAGTTCTAAGAGCTATTTTTCAAGCCATACCACTAAGCCTTATGTTTAAAGCGCCGTCCTGAAATTTGTCACCCCATTCCTTCACTTTTATTTCTTACCCGGTCTCAAGCACTCCTCTGGGAAACAGAAAGAGGTCTCTTAATCATCTGTATTTTATTAAGTGTCTAATAGACTATAGGAGAAAGCCAATTCTCTGTTTTCCCAACATTTCAGCTGAGTACCAGGATTCGGGGCCAAACAAATTACAGCAAACCATTTTCTAAAGAAAAAAAAAAATGCCTCTGGAGTTCTATAATGTCCGAAACAGAGCAAACAAACCTTGGGTGTTTAGAGACCTTTTCTAAAAGACTCTCCCATCATAAACCAAATGCAACTCAATTTATCTCAAAAAAGACGAACGGGTGAGTCAATGTGGCTGTAATTTGAACTTTACAGTTCTGGGGAGTCTCCTCGTTTCTAACCTGAGTCCCAGACCACTAAGCCATCTTCCCCAGTGGGTTTATTTGCCTCTTTTATTTCCTTGGCTAAAAATGTCTGAGTCACTCTAAACCAAACACTGCAAGAATCTCTACTTTTAAAAGGGCAATGAAACTGCATCTATTGATTTGGTGAGATGTTGGAAACTCTTTTGTTCTCTGAAAATTTTAAAGGATTTTATTTGATTTTGGGACTGTCAACAGAAGGGATGAAGAAAGGTAACATCGTCGGCCTCTCTGCCCCAAAATCCTCACCATTGCGCCGTCGCCTCCTAAGTGGACCTTTCCAGGTGCTCCTAGAAGTGTGCACATATCAAGACAGCTGAAAAGGCTGAACAGGCAGAACTTTCCCTCCAACATACCTGATCCAAGCAAAACACGAGAGCAGGCTTCAGACACAGAGGAGAGCGTTCACTCATTCACTCATTCACTCATTCCCTTAGTCGTCACACATCAGTTGAGCGCCTCCTGTGTCTACTCCTCCTCAGAATGCTCCCGCTGCAAAGATGAACAAGACCCAGGCCCTTGAGGACAGCCTAGACACGACTGTCATATCTTCGTAATCATGACTATGAAGAGGCAGAGGAAGAAGGTGGGCAGGAGGAGAAGGGAAGTATTCTTATTCCCACTTACAGGTGACAAAACCTAGGCATAAGGAGGTAAAGGAAAATACGCTAGCACACGACATTTGTAATCAGCAGCAGCAACATTCTAAGGCTTGAGCTGGCCCTGAGCATACCCAGCAGGGCTTCCCAGATGGCTCAGTGTGAAGGATCCGCCTACCAGTGCAAGGGACGCGGGAGACATGGGTTTCATCTTGTTGTCTGGAAGATCCCCTGGAGGAGGAAATGGCAACCCACTCCAGTATCCTTGCCTGGAGAATCCCATGGACAGAGGAGCCTGGTGGGCTGCAGTCCCTAGGGTCGCAAAGGGTCGGACATGACTGAGCATGCACGAATAAATGAGAAACCCCATCCTCTCCTGTGTCAATAGGAGACGGAACAAATAAATTACAGAAGGAATTCAGTATAACCACGTTTGCCCCGGGATTCAGCTGGAGTCACAGTCACAGTCATTATCCAAACACTATATCCTGTGGAACTGAGAGTTTCACTTATTTAGTTTTTGTCCGTTACTTTTGAAGGCTTATCAGGGTGTTTGACAGAAAAAACATTTGGGGGACCTCCTTGGTGGCCTAGTGGCTAAGGCTCTATGCTCCCAGTGCAGGGGGCCTGGTTTGATCCCTGGTCAGGGAACTAGATCTCACGTGCCCCAACCAAAGACCCCACATGCCACAACTAAAACCCATCATAACCAAATAAGTTAAAAATTTTTAAAAATAATCTTTTCTTGTCCCTAAGATTCAGATATTCCATCCATTTACTGTGTAGCTGAATGATAGGGACTGAAGCACCAGGCACCCTAAATGTGTACTTTGGTAGAAAGTGTCTTCATTCCACATACAGCAAATAAAATTCTGGCACATGGATGGCATGCTGTTCATGTAAATCAAATGCCACTCGAACCCCAAGGAACAGAGAGCCCGGAGACACAGGGCCTCAGCACCCATCATACACTAAAGGCTCGGGGCCCTGAGTGGGGCGACGGACAGTCTGGGTCACCAGGGAGAGGAATGGTCAGTCGTCTGCTTTTTCAGTGTTGTTACTAATAGTGCCAACTTCCACTCTCAGCAATAGTCCCGTTTGGATGGTAAATGACATGCTGATCGCCCTCGTATTAAGAGAGGTACAGTCACTGTATTAAGGGAAGACAGTGAGAGAGCAACGAATTTGCCATGTGGGGAGAGGCTGGGGCTCTAACTGAGTCTGTTTTCTGGTTTATGAGACATCTTTGTTTTGCCTTTAACCTGCAAGCCAAACTTTCCTGTGTTCATGTCCTGGCAGGCAACGGAGTACCCCCCAAAAGGAAATACCAGAAAACGCTAATGCACAAACCATGCTCGTTTCATTAAGTTGAACAATTCCCAAAAGACATTTCTGATTTTCTTCTTTTAATTTTACCGGAGTATAGCTGCTTTACAATGTTGTGTCGGTTTCTCCGGCACCGCAAAGTGACTCAGCTGTCCGTGCACACACGGCGCCCCTTGTTTGGATCCCCGTCCCGTCTGGGTCAGCACAGAGCGCCGAGTCGAGTCCCGATGACCTTCGGTAGGGTCTCCCTGGTCGTCTACTTCATGCAGAGTATCAACCCCAGCCTCCCGGCTCATCCCCCTCCCCCGCCCCTCGTATCCACATGTCTGTTCTCTACTTCTGGGTCTCTATTTCTGACTGCAGATAGGTTCATCTGCACCGTGTTTCTAGATTCCACTTATACGCATTAATATATGACATGTGTTTTCCTCTGACTGACTTCACGCTGTGTGAAAGTCTCTAGGCCCATCCACATCTCTGCAGATAATTTTTAAAAAAGACATTTCTGAATACCTACTACATCCCAGTGGTATATATATGGTACGAATGGTACATGGATGGGTAGGTCATTGTTTTTCAAACTTAACTATAAGCACCTTACATTCTAGGACCAAAATACATAAAAATCGTGACGCCATCAATACAAAGACAAAGTATGTATAGAGTATGATGGGGTAAGAGGCACTAAATTCAAGCTGGAGGTTCAGCGAAATCTCCTGGGAGAAATAAGTGACCTGAACCTTGAGGTTCAGTTTTAAAAAATGAAAGAAAAGAAATAGTTTTAAACAATTTCATGAATTAAATTTAAAAGGTGAAAAGCTATGGTTTTTCCAGTAGTCATGTATGGGTGTGGGAGTTGGACAATAAAGAAAGCTGAGCGCCAAAGATTTGATGGTTTTGAACTGTGGTGTTGGAGAAGTCTCTTGACAGTCCCTTGGACTGCAAGGAGATCCAACCGGTCCATCCTAAAGGAAATCAGTCCTGAATATTCATTGGAAGGACTGATGCTGAAGCTGAAGCTCCAATTCTTTGGCCACCTGATGCAAGGAACTGACTCATTTCAAAAGACCCTGATGCTGGGAAAGATTGAAGGCAGGAGAAGAAGGGGCCAACAGAGGATGAGATGGTTGGATGGCATCACTGACTCAATGGACATGAGCTTGAGTAACCTCTGGGAGTTGGTGATGGACAAGGAGGCCTGGCGTGCTATAGTCCATGGGGTTCCAAAGAGTCGGACACAACTGAGCGACTGAACTGACCTGAACTGAAAAAATTAGAATGGAATTCAAGAAAGAGAAAACAGTCACCCAGCCACCATCAGGTAGACACTGCTCTACTCTAGAGGGAAGTGTATTACCCAGGAAACAACCTCAGACACAGAACAGCTGAGAGAGAACTAGAAGATAAATTGTTATTGCTGTTGTTTAGTTGCTCGGTTATGTCTGTCTCTTTTGTGACCCCACGGACTGTAGCCTGACTGGCTCCTCTGTCCATGTGATTTCCCAGGCAAGAATACTGAAGAGCGTTGCCATTTCCCCCTTCAGGGAATCGTCCCGACCCAGGGATGGAACCCCACGTCTCATGCGGCTCCTGCATTGCAGATGGATTCTTTGCCACTGAACCCCTTAGGAAGCCCAGAAGCAAGATCTGTACTAGCCAAAATATTCAAAAGGGAACACTTGGCCCTGAACACCAGCCTTGCACATGGATCCTTCTAGGAGGACAATTAAGTGGCAAAATCACAGCATCATCTCTGATCTCCCCAAAACCTCAGCTGCTCCTTAAAATGATGCTAAGAAGAAAACACGTCCAGGAATGCCCTCCTACCCCCACACCTCTGCGTCTCTCTGCCGTTTTACTTGCAAGAGAGGAGCGGAGAGGAGGGCGCGGCAGGCTGCCCTTGAGAAGGCACCAGGAACCCAGGAGGGAAAGAGATGGAGTCCGGCTGACTCCCCCCACCGCTGTCCCACCTGAGCCAGCAGCACACTTCAGGGGGCCGGGGAGAACGGGACGGCGTCGCCCGGTGCCCTTGGCCTCCTCGATCGCGATCCTCTGCAGAGCTCAGAGAATATTAAAGTCAACCAGTTGGAGCATCTTTTTTTTTTTTTAATCTTTTGGCCACACTGTGCTGCATGTGGGATCTGGTTCCCTGACCAGAAATCAAACCAGCCCCCACCCCCCGCGTTGGCAGCGCAGATTCTTAACTGCTGGACCTCCAGGAGGTCCCTGGAACATCTTTAAAACCTCTGAACTCGGTAGTCTGATACAACATAAAAAACACCCTTTTCCCCTTTAGTCATTAAAGAAAAAGATTCAACTATATAAAAGCAAGCCACTCTCCCATGGTTCCAATTTTCAGAAAGATTCAAGATGTCACAGAGTCAAAAGATGTGACCGTCATGGACAGAGGAGCCTGGAGGGCTACAGTCCATGGGGTCACAAAGAGTTGGACACAACTGAGCAACTAATGCACACACACACACACACACACACACGCACGCACCAAGCTTTCGGTGAAGAGTTTGCACAGAAACAGATCTCATCCCAAATTTAACAGGTTAAAAAAAAAATCAGAAATCTTGTATTTTTCCCAGTATCAACATCACCAAAACCTATTCAACTGAAATAAAGACAGCGCTAAGAATAAAGTTGAGTTCTCTGCCAGGGTCACCAAAAGCACAGAAGGACTCTCGCTGAGAGATGCGGGCAGTGAGTGGATCCCAGCAGCCGGGCAGAGAAATAACAATGGACACTGAGGTTTGTTTCTTTCCGAAAAACAGGACACTGGAGATATAAGACCCTGCGATATTTTATTTTCAAAACAAGGCAGAACCCAACTGCAGCTCCCCAAGGAGCGCCGTCCTTCCCAGCACTGGGTCTGCCTGAGGAGCCCTGGCAGGCTCTCTTTAGCAGGGAGTACAGCCAGCACAACAATCACGCTGTGATTGGGAGCCCAGCGCAGTAGTTAATTAAGGCTACATCTTTTATTCTCCAGGGCAATTCAGCGCTGCTTGAATGAGCCCCAGAGCCAGCCTGCGGTGGGAATGTCTCCCTGGGCAGTGGGAGAATCCAGGCTCATCAGCATGACAATAGTGCCCAGGATGCACTTGGACTGATGTAATGGCCTGAGATGGGAGGTGGGGGATGAAAGCCTTGCTGCAGAAGCCTGGAGCGTTTGCAGCTGACTGCGGCTATTTCAGTGCATGAAATTCCTTCCCTCTTTCTTTCTTCCTTTTATGAGACATTTGCTAATTGGTAGAGCTCCGAAAACAATATACCATTAAGAACCCCTTTCCTTCCTCCCACTCCCCCCACCCATTCCCATTTTTTTTTCGTTGTTGTTTTAAATCCTTGTTTCTTGCTTCACTGGAAATCTCAACTTTTGTTCTGCCGCTTGCATGAAGTCTTAATTTTTTCTATCTCTTAAACGTGGAATTGATAAAACAACCATTTGCTGAAAGAAACTCTGCAACCCATCCTTCTGTATCAAGGTTTCCCTAATGCCGTCTCCGCCTTGGAGAATCTTGGCTGCAGTCCTGCTGCAACTCATAGGTTTGCCTTGTACATGATACATTGACACAAAACATTTTGGAAAAGTGAGTCATGGAAAGTTAGTCTGATTTTGTATTTTTTGCTTCTTTATTTTAATCACGAGAACCTATTTAAAGCTGGAGCATTTGAATCACTTCAGTTGACAGGGTAATGCTCAGCACAGAGGCAGCCTGGGGAGCCGCCATGGGGGAGCCTGGCAGTGGGGGTTCAGTTTTGCCACCAGGTCAGCGAGGAACTCGGGCAACGCAGCGTCCTCCCCTCAGCCCCGAGACCTCTCTGGCTCTAACGGCCCTTTACTATGAATTGTCACATTTTCCCCATCTTCATGCGATCGTAAGCACTCATAGGCCAGAAAATGTGCAAGAGTGGTTTTCTAACAGGAAGAGATTTCCATATTCCGCCTTGAGGTTTAGAATGAGTGTGCACGCTCAGTCTCGTCTGACTCTTGCGACCCCGTGGACGGTACAGCCCACCAGGCTCCTCTGCGGTGGGACAGCCAAGAGCGCTGGAGTGGGCTGCCATTCCCTCCTGCAGGCATCACACCTGCGTCTCACGTCTCCTGCATTGGCGGCAGATTCTTTCTTAACCACCAGAGCCCTGCCTGCTCTCGGCCCTTCGCGGGGTGGGCCGCAACGCGGCAGACCACAGAGGATGCCGTGCCCGGTCCTGAGGCGCCTGGAAGGCCGGCAGCTGATGAAGAGACAGGAGCAGGGTCACCTTAGGAGAAGGCTCTGCACACACCGAGCCCTGAGAATAGGGCGGCTCTCAGGCAGGAGGACGGGCCCGCCCCTGAACAGAGAGTAATCTGAGTGCATCCCCTGTGGACAGAAGCTTCAGAATACCCACAGCAGGAGACGCGAGGGGGGTGACATCAGTCTGCCTGCGAGTCTATCCACACGTACTGTGCTCGCTTTACTCCTGATAAACACTTCACCCGTCTCACCACCTTCAGTCCCTATGGGGTTCTTTGCTGCAAAGCCAAAGAGCCAGGGCCTTGTCACCGACCACAGTCCTGGGGGCTAGGATGCGGTGCTCTCACTGCCGCCACCTGGCCCCAATCTCTGGCCAGGAACTGAAACGCGCTTCAGGCCCCTGCAGACTGAAGCCACCCGAGATCTGCTCTGCATCCTGGCCTCCACGTCCTGTCGTCCATCGTCCCCTTTATCCAACATTTTTAGGACCACGAGGGGCTTCCTGGGTGGGGCAGTGGTAAAGAGTCTGCCTGCCAGTGCAGGAGACCCAGGAGATGCGGATTTGATCCCTGGGCCAGGAAGATCCCCTGGAGGAGGGCATGGCACCCATTCCAGTGCTCTTGACTGGTGAGTCCCATAGAGAGAGGAGCCTCGTGGAACACAGTCCATGGGGTCAGAGAGAGTCGGACATGACTGCGCATGTATACATGACAGCGGGACGAGACATTGGAAACTGTCTTTTCAGCATTTCTTAAAGTCAGACACATTTTTTTAAGTGGTCTAGGAATGTGGATTTATTTTTGAAATCATAGTTGCTGTGAGCTGATGGTCACTGAAAATATGGCACCATCTTTCCCCAGGACAAATTTCATTTTTCTAGAGACCAGTGAAAGTGTGAAAGCGTTTGTGGCTCGGTTGTGTCAGACCCTGTGGACTGCGGCCCATCAGACCCTTCTGTTCATGGGACTCCCATGCAAGGTACCCTTCTCTGGGGATCCTCCCCACCCAGGCATTGAATCCAGGTCTCTCGTATTGCAGGACTTTTTTACTGTCTGAGACACCAGGGAAGAGACCAGAGTCCCCAAGAGGTCTGGGAAACTGGGGTGCGAGGAGGGGTGGCTCTTCAGGGACCCCCCTGAAATTGTATAAACTCTGAACATGTGTTTCACACATATTCCTGGGGACAGTGTCCAGGACTTCACTGGCTAACTTTCATGGTAACGGTGATTATCTTAAGGTAAACAATCTGAAGCTGCAAAGCCGACCCTGCTGGGTGAACATGGGTTGTAAAGCTAGGCCTATATGGATGGTCATCTCTTCTTTCTTCTGATTATCAAATTAAACAGCATGAGGTCTCTCTACACAGTCCTGTAAAATTCCTACTAATTATTTAAAGAACCAACTTCAGTTCTTCATCTTATTACTTTCTGAGATTTAACAGAAGAAAAGCAAAATAATAAACCTTCCAGAGTGATCAAATCCCCAGTCCCTCATATAACATATAACATCTTAGCTGCAAAAAGCCAGGGCGCTGTCATGGCTGACTTCAGTTCCAGGGTTATTTCAGGTGAGCCGGGCCTTTACTGTCCCCATCTCCGTACAAAGCAGCAGAATTCTAGTGTATCCCCCGTCCTCCCTGCAAACATCCCATCACAGCATCCTGAGGAAAATCTCTTTGAACTTGGTAGGGGACCATTTTATTATCATTATTATAAAGCTCTGGGGAAGAACATAGCTCGCTTGATATTTTTCTCAGGCTCACATCTGAGGTTGAGTTAAAAGATACAAGATGAGTGTCTTTTTGAAGGTGCCAGATTTATCATCTGAATTTGCCTTGGCAAGGAAACACAAACACACACACACACACACACACCGACAGCCTCAGTTGTCTCCTCAAAAGGGAAAGAGCCTGCCTCTGTCTTTTGGACGGTTTGCAGCTGGGAACACAATATGGTAAAATGAAGACCGAGCATCCCTGCCCCCGTCCCCAAAGCAGCCAAAGAAACCTTTGTCCAGCCCAGGTGTTGGCTGTGTCCTCTTCACTGACATCCTGTCTTGAATTATTCAGGTCCATTCATTAAGGATCCTGCATAGACACAATGAAGCCGTTAACTTTCCCCTCTGCAGAGAGAGCGCAGAGCCCCCAGGGACCTCAGGACAGGACCGCAGAGGGCCTCCCTGCGGAAAGCCGCCTGGTGGAGCTGATGTGAAGGCAAATGATTTGCAAAGAAGCACTGGGCTGGGGGCCTCTCTGCTTAGGAAAGCGGAACCCCGCTGCCCTGAGGTTACTCGACTGCAGAAGCAGCTCCCCTAGAGGATTCTCAGGGAGACGGAAGTGGGGGAGTCCTGGGTGATTCCAGCTTAGTTTAGGGGTCTGTATAGAGTCCCCGGGGAACTTCAAAACTGCAGATGGATGCTGTATTTTGTGATGAGCATGCATTTGGTTCCATTTGGTAGAAAGTGTGGATGAACTCCAGAGACTGTGGAGGGTGCGGGTGTGTGCGGGGGTCAGGAAGGGGTGAGCAGAGGTAAAGTCTCAGCCTAGTGGCGTCTTGAAACCTACAGTCATGTCGGGGCAAACGCTGACGGAAGCCATCCTCCAGGCCAGGCACCACAGTAACCATTTGGGTGAGCTATTTTACCACGGGAGGTCCTGGTAAGAAACATGGAACTAACAAGCCACCACCAACTGTAACAGTCCGGGAAAGGTCAAAGGGAGATGCCAGTTCATACGTCTGCCCAGAATCCTTCTCACTGGAATCCATCTTGGCTGAAAGATGGATGTGTGCACCACCAGGAAGGACCCTGGGTCAGAGTGATTGGCCAGAGACAACCCAGAAACGAGTCCCACCACCATAAAACCTGGATCTGCAAGCCATGTGGCAGAGTGGTCCACCTGGGTGACCCTCCCCAATAAAACCTCTTGCTTGGTGAGCACGCGTTTCCTCCCCTCCTCGGACAACTCACTTTCTAGTGCTAGACAAGAGCCCACTCTTGGGCCCTGAAAGGGGTCCACCTTCCTGCAACAGTCAGATAAAGGAGGGCTTTTGAACTCAGAAAAAAAAAAAAGAAAAGAACTTCTGTAGGACTGTTCTTCGCCATGGGCCTCAGACAGTAGCAAGCACCTTGGCCGGAAAGAACCGTCACAGGGTGGTTCAGGACATCTCCGGACAAGTCAGTGATGAAAGCAGACCCAAGGGTGTGTGCGTCGGGCCAAGGGAGGGCAGGGGAGGGGGTCTCCCTCCTCTCTAGGGTATCTGCAGGCCTCGATTTCCTATTTCTGGGAGCCTAGAACTTCATGCTAGAGAGATCTGACCAACTCTACCTACCAACCAAATTAGTTATTTGTCACGGTCCACGCTGATGAGAACTGACTAGAGGCATTTCGGTCACAGTCCATAGGTCCTGTATGGTAGACAGTGGTAAACACCAAGAAGCTCAAGGTAGAAGAACTCATTAACTCAAAGTCACTAACCCCTATAATCAAACAAATCTGCTCCCCCAGTTAACTACTATGTGGCTCTGGACATAAACATTATTAGCAAGTAGGCACAGAAAAGCTCAGGGGACCTGTTGTGTGAGCCCAAAGACACCTTAGGACTCCATCCTTTAAGGCAGGTCCCAATCTCTGGGCCATGAACTGTTACCTCCTGTCAGACCAGCAGCAACACTGGATTCGAAAAAACATGCGCAACAAGTGTAACGGGCTTGAATCATCCCAAAACCAACCCCTCACCACTGTGTGGAAAACCTGTCTTCCGTGACACCAGTGCCTGGTGCCAAAAAGGCTGGGTACCTCTGCTTTAAAGTGATCTCAGTCCATCTAAGGAAGATTTACTCAAGATGGACATGACAACAACCCATTTCAGAACTTTATTGTCCTTATAGCTGGTCCCAAGTCACTATACCCTTTAAACTAGTCTTCCCCAACTGGGGCAATTTTGAGCCCACCCCTCCCCACAGTGGACATCTGTCAGAGTCTGGAGACATCATGAGTGGACCAAACAAAAGGAGAGGAAAGAGGGCTTCCCCTGGTATCTGGTGAATGGAGATCAAGGATGTCACTAAACATCTTGAAAGGCATAGGAAACCCCCTGCAAGACAAAGAATTACCCAGCCCCAAATGTCAACAGTGCCGAGGCTGAGAAACCGTGATCAAAGCCAAAGACTGGTTATACGGCTTCTAAAGGCCTTTTAGGTATTAATCCTTGGCTGTCAACCCTGATGTAGGATCTGCTGCCCTTGCTGGATTCTTGCGCCCTCTAACCAGGAGAGTCCAGAGGTCTCAAAAAGTCCTAGCTAAACGCTCTGAATAAACATCCCTGCCAAACAGCCCTTATGCTAATTAACAAACTACTAATTTATAGACAGATTGGTCATTAACTGAAGTCTGGCACTGAGTAGGGATTTTTGCTACAAACCTGCTTACAATAGCCACATCCAGAATCAAATTGGAATTTCATTTTTCTGATATACTTCCAACGCTCATCCTTGGGTGTGGGTCTCTGACTAACATGAAATAGTGTATAGGATGCTAGTTCAGCTCACACACACAATCAGTTCAGTTCAGTTGCTCAGTCATTTCTGACTCTTTGTGACCCCATGGGCTGCAGCACGCCAGGCCTCCCTGTCCATCACCAACTCCTGGAGCTTACTCAAACTCATCTCCGCTGAGTCGGTGATGCCATCCAACCATCTCATCCTCTGTCATCTCCTTCTCCTCCTGCCTTCAATCCTTCCCAGCATCAGGGTCTTTTCAAGTGAGTCAGTTCTTTGCATTAGGTGGCCAAGGTATTGGAGTTTCAGCTTCAACATCAGTCCTTCCAAGGAATATTCAGGACTGATTTCCTTTAGGATGGACTGGTTGGATCTCCTTGCAGTTCAAGGGACTCTCAAGACTATTTTCCAACACCACAGTTCAAAAGCATCAATTCTTCAGTGCTCAGCTTTCTTTATAGTCCAACTCTCACATCCATACATGACTACTGGAAAAACCATAGCTTGGACTAGATGGACCTTTGTTGGCAAAGTACCACCTCTGCTTTTTAATATGCTGTCTAGGTTGGTCATAACTTTTCTTCCAAGGAGCAAGTGTCTTTTAATTTCATGGCTGCAGTCACCATCTGCAGTGATTTTGGAGCCCCCCAAAAGCACACACACAATATCACAGCCTATGCTGAAACAGCCATGGGGGAAGGTGGAAATTCACTTTGAATGGCACTACTTTGCAGTGGTCTTAAGAGCCCAGTTCAAACCTGCCTCTGCCACGTAACCAGCTCTGTGATCTTAGCCAGGAGAATATATACCACGCAAGGATGGGGTCATACGTGTTTTGCATATGAAGGTATCCCAAGTGCCTAGAACAGTACCTGGCAGAACACAGGTGTGTGGTGTTTTAAAATCTGTTAAATGAGCTTTTGGACAAGTTACCAGTACTCCTGTTTCTGCGTCTATGTCATGGGTTTTTCTGCGGCATAAAAACATTAGTAAATGAAAAGCTCTTAGAGCAGTGCCAAAACTATGCATGAAACAGGGAGCTGTCAGTACTATCAACACAGCAGACGAAAGCAGCAGAGCTGGAGACATTCCTGACACTGCCTGGGGCATGTTCTGAGTTCAGGATAGAACTCTTGTCCTTTACATCACAAGTGGTCACATCACAAACATATCCATAAAAACCATTTCACTGGCAAGCAGAGGCTAGAACAAGGAATTCTGGGACTTTTCCTGAATTCTGGTGGTCCAGTGTTTAAGATTCCATTCTCCCAGCGCGGGGGGCATAGGTTTGATCTCTGATCAGGGAGCTAGGATTGCATGTACCACAAGGATGCAACAAAAAATCAATAAATACACACACACACGTGTATATATGCTGCTTAGTTGCTGAGCCATGTCTGACTCCTTGCGACCCCTTGGACTGTAGCCCGCCAGGATCCTCTGTCCATGGGATTTCCCGGGCAAGAATACTGGAGTGGGTTGCCATTTCCTTCTCCAGGGGATCTTATATATACATAAGAATAATATAATATAATGTAATGTATCATAATATATATAATGAATTCTCAGATTTCAAGCGCTTTTTAGAGATGTGAGAATTCGCTTGCACGAACTGAATGACCTCAATCCATGAGGCTGGGTATCTGAAGGAGGCTATCTAAATGTCAGAGCTGAAAGGACAGTGGCTTTCTTTGAGGCCAAGTCTGGGGCCTTGTAGAACCTGAAAGATTTAAAGTACCATTTTGACCTCTTATCCTCAATAGACTTCTTTTCAAAGGAGCAATTTCAGTACATGTAGAAACACCCAAAATGAACGGGGACACCTGTTAGCGATGAGGAGAGGCACTTAAAGAAACGGGCATAGACTCCCCTTTCGGTCTGCATTCTGGTCAGAAAGAATCAAACATTTAGCTTTCACTTTTGCATGACGTATCATCCTACATACACCTCTCAACACATGTCCATTAGCTGTAAATGGTCCCAAATGTGGACCTTTCTGAAGCGATAACAGCAGAGCTATTAAAACAGTGACAGACCCTAAAATTACCTGCTACCCCATCCCCATCTTTCATTCCTCCTGCCCACCCATTTCCTACCATCTTGAATAACTTAGCGTCTTTCATTTGCTAGCAGATTAAAACTGCTTTCTCTTGGCTTATTTACCTTGCTCATCAAACAAAGAGAAAACATGCTAGTTAAAAAGCAGCAACTAGAAAAATGATTAATTGTTAAAGAGGTGCTAATCATATTTCATAACTCTCCTTTAACAAAATAATGCTCATGGAGATCAGAATCTAAATATAAAAAGTCTGCATGCAAGAAAAAATTTTCAGAAGCTAGTAAACTCCAGCAAGCTTTAGAGTTACAGAATGTAAAAATTGGAAGGGATTTTGGAATACAAGTTAGTTCAGCTATGTCTCATCCACGCGTTCAACTCACTCGTATGTCCATCCAGTGTTTATTGACTACCTACTATGTGCCAGACATATACCAAGCTCTGGGACGGTGGGACTGAGTGCATCACAAGCGTGATCTCCAGGAACACGTGTCCTAGAGTTGGCTTCTTCTGGGAAGAGCCAAAGAGGAGCTATGCTTTACTTTGCAGACCTCATGGTTGCTGGCACATACTCAGCTCTGTCGCTGCGCATGAGAAGCCATAGCTTGGGCTTCCTGGCTGCTCAGTGATAAAGAATCAGCCTCCCAAGCAGGAGATGTGGGTTCTCCTTCTCAGGAAGATCCTCTGGAGGAGGAAATGGCAACCCACGCCAGTATTCTTGCCTGGACAATCCCATGGGAATCCAGCAGGCTACAGTCCACGGGGCCGCAAGAGTCGGACACGACTGAGCAGCTAAACAACGAGAAGCCATGGCCTATGTGCAGACGGGTGTGACTGTGTTTTGTAACTTTACAGACACGAAATTGTAAATTTCCTATGTTTCACATGTCAGAAATATTCTGCTTTTGACGTTTCTCCATTACTTAAACATGTGAAAATTGCGTCTTTCCTGGCAGTCCAACTGTTAAGACTCTTCCTTCTTAGTGCAGGGGTTGTGGGTTTGATCTCTGGTTAGCCTTGCAGCCAAAAAACCAAATCATAAAGCAGAAGCGATATTGTAATAAATTCAATAAAGACTTTAAAAATGGTCTACATTTAAAAAAGTAAAAATCAATGCTAACTCACATGTTGTTCAAAAGCAGGCATCAGGTATGGTTGGCCTGCAGGTTCTACCACTGGTCTAGAAGGAGGAAAACAGAAATGTGACCTTGCACATTGGTGACCCAATAAGGTAAAAAGATTGTGATTAGATGTCACCACATGCCTGGAACTTCTGTTGGAAGTGAAAGAATAAAGGAAAGCAAAGGGGTAACGGGAGAGCATGGGATGAACTGGGATATTGGGATTGACACATATACCCCGTTAACACCATGTGTAAAACCAAGTCACTAGCGAGAGCCTGGTGTGGAGCACAGGGAACTCTACCCAGTGCTCCCTGGTGACCTACCTGGGAAGGAGATCCAGAGAGAGGGGACATGTGTGTGCAGAGAGCCGCGCCACGGGCTCCAGGTGGTGCCATGGTAAGGAGTCCACCTGCAATGCAGGAGATACAGGTTCAACCCCTGGGTGGGGAAGAGCCCTTGGAGAAGGAAATGGCAACTCATTTCAGTGTTCTTGCAAGGGAAACCCCAGTGGACATAGCAGCCTGGAAGGCTGCAATCCATGGGGTTGCGAAGAGTCAGCCACAACTTAGCAATTGAGCACATGTATGGTATTCATTTCCGGCAGTGGTAGCAGCCCGGTGACTGGGAGCCACCTCAGATTGTTCGACCTTCCTGGAGTAAAGCACAGGCGGCCAGATGACCCAGGAAGAACATAGGGACACGGAGAACAGGACAAGAGAGCTGGGCTGGAGGCGAGGCCAAGAGGGCCTCAAGCAGGAGGCCAGCATGGTCAGAGGGGGTCTGCGTTAAACAGGTCGGCACTGGTCACATGCAGGCGGGAGGAGTCAAACAAGGATCTCAGACGTGACAGCTCGCCTACAACGCTTCAGATGCCACCACCAGGCTTTTAGCTAGAAGCCAGAAGATGATTCCCAAGAAGACTTCATCCCATGAGTCAGGAGAGAAGGGGTTCTAGAAACTCAGCAAGCCCTGGGCACTGGAGCTCAATGGACACCCTCTGCTGGGATGTGGGGCACAGATGAGCTGCCTGGGCTAGAAAAGCCAGGGACATCAGAGAAAGGAGGCACTTTTATCACCGTTTTACAAAATGTGCCAGGTCACATGACTGTAACCATGGAGGACCCTTCCAGGGGACAGACCCCTCCCCACATCCTCTGCTATAGCTCCTCTCTGAAGCACCTGATGTCAGTATCTGACGCAGCTTCCTGAGATGCTTTGCAGATGCTAAAACCCCCTCCAAATGGAAGGTGTTCGCTACTTGATCACCATAAGCACAGTAGCCCGCAGGCCTCCGGGACCCTAAGGATCGATCATGCTGACCCGAAAGACACAGCCCTCCTACCTCACAATCAGCCAGTCAGAGGACGGATCACATTCTCTGCTGTGTTCTTTCCTTGGGGGAGCCTGCTCAGTCGCTCAGTCGTGTCTGACTCTTTGTGGCCCCATGGACTGCAGCCCGCCAGGCTCCTCTGTCCATGAGACTCTCCAGGCAAGAATATCAGACTTGGTTGCCAAGCTGCCCTTTCAGGGGATCTTCCTGACCCAGGGATCAAACTTATGTCTCCTTTGTCTCCTGCACTGGTAGGCGGATTCTTTACCACTAGTGTCATTACCTGGCCTTTAGAAAACGCTCTCCTGCAAGGCACTGGGGGGTTGGAGGGCTCTGAACACGGGCAGCCCGGATGCCCTGCTCAGCGCCTGCAGGGACCGCTGCCCCTCGCTGCACCGCGATCTGGCATCATTTGATGGGCTTTACTGTGCAGAGGCAAGCAGACTTGAGTTTGGCTCAGCAACAGGCTCCTGGGTGACAGAGTGCCATCCTGCCCATGGCTGCGTACTGTCTTCAGGGGGTCACACCGAGCATAGTCAGCCAAGGGTGGCCACTAATTGTATGAGGAACAAAATTGTGAATTACAAAGTACACTAGGCAGTATACTGAAGACTCCCACGGTTAGTATTGCTTTTTACAGATTTTTGATGTGGACATTTAAAAAATCTTCATTGAATTTGTTGCAATATTGCCCCCATTTTATGATTGGGTTTGTGCCTATTAGGCATGTGGGATCTTAACTCCCCGCCCAGGGATCGCATCACTGGACTGCCAGCGAAGTCCCTCTCTCATTTTGATTATTGAGGGTAACGGGTGTAAAAGAATACCCGATCAGTTAGGGCAAGAAGCCGCAGTGACATGTCCACCACTTCCCACACTCTTCTCCATCTCAGCGCAGAGCATAAAGGAATCCCCGAGAGGCGCCATCTGCTTGGCCCCCAGAACACCCTGCAGAGAGGAGCCAGGCTTGAACTTGGCTTCCATTTACTCCACAAATACCCAGTCGTTCCTCAGACCCACTGGAGCCCGAGGGTTTCAAATGAGCCACAGGAAGAAGGCGCATTATTAAGAAAATGGGAAACAGTAAAAGTGGATTCTGACCAAAAGGCAGCTCCTCCAAATGCACTGTGTTCCAAAACAGGACCAATTGGGAAGTCAGAACAAGGGTGGGCGGGCCCAGAGGTCATGGAAAAAGTCTAAATTTAAGAGAAGTTCGAGGCTATCAAGAATGTGGTCCCTGCCTGCCTGTGACTTACCCAGAGACGCAGATGGGGGTGAGAATCTAAGACTATTCTGCCTCCCGTCCAAACCTTTGTTTCTGCTAGACTTTACCACGTCCTGGAGACTTGGGGGCGTGAACTAATCGACATGGAATTGCTCACAGTAATAGTTTCCAGAGCGATTACATTACTTTTGGATTCTAAACACAGGTTTTGTTTCTAAAATAAAACTATATTGTTTGTTTCTAATACCTGCTTTTTTTTTTCTTTTTTTTTAATGCTTGTCTGGAGTTTTCTTCATGGAAGGCGGCAGTAGCAATATTATTTTTCCCAAATAAAATTGCATCCAAAAGGCCATTTAGCAACTTATGCATAAATGTAGCCACATTAAAGAATGAATAAATGTAGCTGGATGCAAGAAAGCCAGAGTGTATGAGTTTATGTACAATAGTGTAGTTTTCTTCAATTATCTTTTACACTGATCACTAGCATCTTCTAACATTAAAATAATATTCTGTATGCAAGACATTTAAAAGATAAAATATAATTACTCAAGTCATATATTAGCATATATATACATAATTGACTTATCTTTATCCTTTCTGTTTCTTTCTCTAAATAGATAGAGATTTATTGATACAGTCAACTTAAATAGTCACAACCTAAACATTGAGAGCTATGTTTTCTTTGGTGGAAATTTTTCGGACTTCAAGCCTGGTAGACAGCATCTCAAGTGATCCTGAGAAAACTGCTCCGAGGAGGTGAGCGGAGGAGCCAGGATATATGGAATTTTGCATAAGGGCTGGTAGTCTGAACATCAAAACTTTATTGTTAATTAAAGAAAGCCAGATAGCCCATTAAGGAGTTCAGCGCTTTTCTATCTATAGGAAGATGTAAGTGTCTGGGCCACTGGACTCACTCCTCTCACGTGCACCTCAGCTCTCCTGGCAAGTACCGCGTGCTTCTGCACATCCTGGGCTCCCTGGGGCTCACTGCGGGGAGCGGCTAGTAGACGGCGGGGAGTCTCCCGCCCGAGTGCCCTTCGGGCTCAGGACCTCACATAAAAGAACAGGAATCGCCGATGACTATGACATCCTTGTTTACTGGCATTCAGGGAATATGTCATTTCTCAATATTAAAACTGCTAAGTCTATATAGACATTGATATATATAGATACATATACATACACCCATATATATATATTTTGTGTACCATTTTCACTTAAAATGTCATAGGCTTTATTGCTATTTCCATGACTGAAATCCATTGCGTAATCTCACATAAATAAGTGATTTGAACATACATTGCTGTCTCGTCTTTTATCTGTTATTTACTATAGGTTCTTAGGTGGTGACTGTGGACTTGCAGCTGTATAACAGTTGAGGAAACCAGTACCTATTGTCAGAGCATGCTAATTCACACCCTCAGATCATGTTTGAAATAATAGTTCTTACAGCGGCCGTGTCAGCATGCTTGTCAACGTGCCATGTGCTCAGTCACAACGACCCTCTGCAGCCCCATGGACCATAGCCCACCAGGCTCCTCTGTCCATGGGATTCTCCAGGCAAGGATATTGATATGGGTAGCCATTTCCTCCTCTAGGGCATCTTCTGAACAGAGGGCTCAAACCCGAGGCTCCGGCATTGGCAGGCAGATCCTTTGCCATTGAGCCACCAAGGAAGCGTGGATCCCACATGCTGCCAGTAAAAGAGAAAAAACAAACAACAAAAACCCACCTGTCACAAAGAAGATCCAAGATCCTTTGTGCCTGGGTCTTGGAACGAAGACCTGGCACTGCCAAATAAATAAATTGATTTTAAACAAAGATCGAGTTTGGACTGCCATACTTAATTTAAAGACTCTTCCATGACTGCCTAGTGTTGCTTTGCTTCTAATAATTTATCAATTATTCAGTTCAGTTCAATTCAGTTCAGTCGCTCAGTCATGTCCGACTCTTGGCAACCCCATGGACCGCAGCACGCCAGGCCTCCCTGTCCATCCCCAACTCCCGGAGTTTACTCAAACTCATGTCCATCAAGTTGGTGATGCCATGCAGCCATCTCATCCTCTGTCATCCCCTTATCCTCCTGCCCCCAATCCCTCCCAGCATCAGGGTCTTTCCAATGAGTCAACTCTTCGCATGAGGTGGCCAAAATATTGGAGTTTCAGCTTCAACATCAGTCTTTCCAATGAACACCCAGGACTGATCTCCTTCAGGATGGACTGGTTGGATCGCCTTGCAGTTCAAGGGACTCTCAAGAGTCTTCTCCAACACCACAGTTCAAAAGCATCAATTTTTCAGTGCTCAGCTTCATATATAATTAATATATATCTAATTAATATAATTAGGCTGCTGGAATGGAGAGTCTCTCCATCTTGGTTCACTAATAAAAATTCAAATTTTTATCTACTTTTCTGTATGCCTCCATTACATATTTTTCTGGTTTTTTGCTTATGTTACTATGAGGTTAAAAAAAGTATCGTCATACCAATTTTACAGGTAAAACAAATAAAACAAACAAAAATCAAGACAAGCAATAGAGACAGGGGATTTTTCTGGACTCGAGCAGTGAATCAGACACCCTGACTGCAAGCTCAGCCTGACCTCACCACCAGACCATGAAATCTAGATCCTGACCCAGAATTATTTAATCCAGCTGTGAGACTTAGGAAGCCATTTCACATGCTGGCTTTCTAGTTAAAAATAACAGTTCGTTTCCTACTGCATTTCAAACACTGCTGGTTTCACCAAGATTCCTCATTGTCCCCCAAAGGCGTGAGGAAACCATCAGCCCCAGAGAGTGTCATAACCTGCAGAAGCAGGTTACTGTGTACTTCCTTTCCCACAGGATCCCCAGCACACAGAAGAGGGATAAGAAAGTGCACGTATTAAGCATCCAGGCTCTAGTTT
The DNA here is from genome assembly GCA_020226075.1 of Hydropotes inermis. Classification (NCBI taxonomy): domain Eukaryota; kingdom Metazoa; phylum Chordata; class Mammalia; order Artiodactyla; family Cervidae; genus Hydropotes; species Hydropotes inermis. The sequence goes on along the minus strand of CM035286.1, from coordinate 57,807,452 downwards.
CTTAAAAATACCCATTTAATCTTCAGGCCATCTTATTTCTTGAAAATTTCCCCATTTTCTAGATGAAGCATTAAGATTCAGGGCTTTACATACTTTTCCTAAAATAACAGAGAATGAGTGATAGAGTCAAATTTGGAAGCCGGTAATGCTGAGGTCAAAAGGGATGCATTTTTTCCCTAATCTTCCCCAAGTAACAGATATGCTTACCCGCCAGACAACCACAAGGGTTAGAGTCTAAAAAAGTGGCCTCAGAGTCAGAGGGAAGAGATAGTTAGGGAGTGTGGGATGGACATTTACACACTACTATATGTAAAATGGACAACCAAAAAATAATAATAATAAAATGGACAATGAAGGTCCTACTGTCCAGCAGAGAGAACCCTGCTCAATGTTCTGCAGCAGCCTGGGTGGGAGGGGAGTTTGAGGGGGAACAGATACACATGTATGTATGAACGAGACCCTTTGTTATCCACCTGAAACTATCACAAGCTTGTTAATCAGCTATCTTCCAATATAACATTAAAAAATCTAAAGAAAAGTGAATAACCAACAAGGACCTACTGTATAACAAAGGGAATTCTGCTCAATTTATGTAACGATCTAAGTGGGAAAAGAACTTGAAAAAGAATAGATCCGTGTATATGTGTAACTGAATCACTTTGCTGTACACTTGAAACTATTACAACATACGCTTCCCTGCTGGCTCAGAGAGTGACGAATCTGCCAATGTGCCTGAACTGCAGGAGACCCAGATTCAATCCCTGGGTAGGGAAGATCCCCTAGAGAAGGGAATGGCAACCCACTCCAGGATTCTTGCCTGGAGAATTCCGCGGACAGAGGAGCCTGGGTCCCAAAGGATCGGACACGACTGAGTGACAAACACGTTCACTTTTCATCACAGCACTGTTAATCAACTATACCCCAATATAAAATAAAAAGTGTAATAAAGAGAAAAGACAAGAAAAACAAGTGGACACAAAGGCTACCTCTACCAGGGATTAAAAATGAATTAAAGCAGGATAAGCATAATAGATGTTCATTTGAAAACTGCTTACAGATGGCTGCATTTTTGAGTCATCAAAGTATACTGCGAACTAAAACAAGATTTTCTGATTGGTGGTTTGGTTCTGTAAGGAGACAGCCCTGCAGGACCCGTAGCCACAGGATCGCAGGGAGGAATCTGGGCTCATGTCACGTTGTCCAGGAGCATGACGGTGACTATGAGGGCCGGAGGATTTCCATTTTGCCTCCTGACTTGCTCTCCATCCAGCCCTTTCCTAACATAGCGTGAACACAAAGGTCAATTTCCTGCAGTCAATTTGAAAAAGGCCAACTCTCAATTAACTTTGCAAAAGGGGTCAGAGGTGATGCAGAGAAATAAAATCCAGCAAGTAATGCAAAACACCCATTTCAGCTCCGAGCTGTAAGGGCCACCGCTTCCCCAACGCTGACTGGAGTGCTGGCCAGGAGTAACTCAGACACATTTGCAATCTGTTGCTCAAGTCACATTATTTCTGGGCCCCTCCTCAGTGGGCAGATCAATAAGGGAAGTTGTGGAAGATGAGTAACTGGAGAGAGTAGGAAAAAGCAGAAATACAGGAACATGGGGATAATAGGCAAGCTAAACATTACTTTTAGGGTTATTATTATTTAGAGTTTGCTAGAGTCTTTCCTCCAACCTCAAATGAATGTGCACATTTCCCACTCATCTATAATTGCCCTGCCACTCCTGCAGATGAACTGCCATTTCACGGGCCAAGCGGAGGCCTCTGCAAACTGATGAAAGCCCACCTCATGCTCCCACACTGCCCTAAATCCAAACCAGTCAGGTCCGTCAGGGGAGAGGTTCACTGTGATCTACTAAAATGAAAACCCCAAAATGCTTACTGAGCCCCTAACTGTTGACATGGGGCAAACCCAGGGATTCCTCAGCATATCATGCTGTCTTAAAAAATGGCTGGGTCAACCTTCTTGAGTAAAGAACATGAAGGAGTGGGTGAGGAGTGGGTAAAGAGCCCCGTCCCACCTTTGATACAAATCCCCATAATCAAAACCGTATTCAGCCGGCTAGGGCTTACCTCCAAACTCCCCCTGAGATGCTATAAACATCGGCAGACAATGCATATAATTAAGGTGGTGTATGTTCTCATAAATGTGTGTTTCCATCTGCTAGTTGTTTTAGCAAAGGTGGGGAGATTTCTTGTGGTCAGTCTGGAGAATTAGAAGAGGGAGTCCCAAATATCCCCTGAGGAGCAGCTCAGGAGAATGACACAGCAACAGCGCCAGGGTGTGCACCCTTGGGAAGCCAAGAAAGACGGAGCTCGGAGTGTAGTTTCCAGCCTTAACTGTCCAAGAGCCGGCTGGGTGCAAGAGCGACCTGACCAACTCCCCCTCCTTTTTTTTCTTTTTTGCTGTAAAGAAACATGGAGAGACTGGAGCATTGTTGTCTTTCAATACCAAGGTGGGGGAAGTGGGCAAAGGAAAGTCGGAGTGTTCTGGCACCAGAATAATTTCTCCATTACCTCAATTAGTTCCAATGATGTGGAAAAGGTCTGTCTGGAGAAATCAAACTAAACGTAAAATCGCCAATGCTCTGGCGGTGGCGGCGTAGGTGTTGATACGGGCATTAGTCAGCAATACTGACTGCAGTGAGGTCACTCGAGAGCCCTGTCGCTGGAACCCAGGCGGAGAAATAAACTCATTAGATCAGCCCCCTTTTCAGAAACACGTGGTTTTTCACGGTGGCACCAATGCCACCTGGCCCCCACCAAAAGATTTAGCTGTCTGCCCTCGGACGGCACAATCTACTAAGGTGTCTGGGAAAGAACTCTGTTTGGGTACCATTATTATTTTCTGCAGAAACATAAATAAGTCCTCTTTCTCAAGAGCCGCACTTGCCATTTGTTACGAGATGCTGGATTTTCTTTAAGGAAGTAACAACCCCTTGGACTGTGTAGCATGCCAGGCTCCTCTGTCTATGGGATCTTTCTAGGCAAGAATACTGCAGTGGGTTGCCATCTCCTACTCCAGAGGATCTTCCTGACCCAGAGATCGAAGCTGTATATCTTGTGTCTCCTACATTAGCAGGCAAATTCTTTACCACTTGTATCACCTGCGAAGCCCATAAAGAGAGGTGTGTTAACATAACATGTATCCCTTAACGTTTGGAAGAACGGATAAAACTTGGTCTGCTCTGCTCTGTGACGGGCTGAACAGTTCTCTCAGTGGTATATTTATCTCCCAGGCTAAGTACAACCTTCTTCAGGTGATTATTTTGATAAAAGGTTAATAATGATGAGCACAACAGGCAGAAAGATGGATGGATGGATGGACGGACGGATGGATGGATGAATAGAATATATTGTCTACTTCCTTGATGGTCATTGATTTACTATATCCCTAAAACACACTTAAATATTTTACCCAGGTTATATAACTGAATAAACTGGCCCAGAGAAGTTGAGTAACATTTCCAAAGGAAGAGACGCCCCAGCTCCACCCAACCTCTTACATGGCCTCTGCAAGCCCACATCAGGCCACAGTCTCACTGGCTCTAAATGACTTGAATGTTAAGCCTGATGTCAAGACGGGATCGAGGCCACTATTACTTTATACTAGTATAAAGTGTAGAGATGGTAACTAGTAAGTGGCTGATTGACAGGAGAGCCTCATTTGTTTCCTCAAAACGATTTTTCCATTGTTAAATGTGACGTGGTGCACACTGATTGAATGCACTGACCAAGTTGGAATTTCACACCCCAATAGGAAGCAGGAGCCAGCTGGCCTCAGCCCAGTCCCTGAAAACTAGAAGAGTAGTTAAGTGTCATGAGCCCCCGGGGCACATGGTTAAGGAAGCCAAGTTCAGAATTATTCAAATTATTCCCTAGTTTGTTGGAAGCTCCAGGCCTAGAAACAACCTCTTCTCCCTTCAAGCCTAAAATTTTATTGGATAGATGAGAGTGATGAAAATATTACTCCTCCGCTTGGAGATTTCAACAACATGGAGATGTTTTTGAAAACGCCATTGGAATTTTCCAGTTCCTAAAAAGAGACTTTTACAACTTGATATAGGCTAAAGCTTCTCTGGTAGTTCAGACAGTAAAGAATCTGCCTGTCATGCAGGAGAATGGGGATCAGTCCCTCAATCGGAACAATCCCCTGGAGAAGGGAATGGCTCTCCACTCCAGTATTCTTGCCTGGAAAATCCCAGGACAGAGGAGCCTGGAGGGCTACAGTCCGTGGGGTCACAAAGAGTCGGACATGATTCAGCAGCTAACACACACACACACACACACACACACACAGACTAGGACGCCCTGGAGGAATCCAAATTAGAAAGAGGCCCTCATCCGTAATTCTTCCTCTGAATCCAGACTTTACGTTAGCATTTGATGTTGCTGTTTAGTTGCTAAGTCATGTCTGAGTCTTTTGCAACCCCAAGAATTTTAAACTTCCAGGCTCCTCCATCCATGGGGTTTCCCAAGCAAGGGTATTGGAATGGGTTGCCATTTCCTTCCCCAGGGCATCTTCCCAACCCAGGGATCAAAGTGGAGTCTTCTGTGCCGCCTGCATTGGCGGGCGGATTCTTTACCGCTCGGCCACCCAGGAAGCCCTTAAGTCAGTACAGGTTTGTTTCATTCAACTAGCCTTCAGAACGCTAACCACCTTCCACATTATAAACAACAAGTACTTATGAGTGAGAACAATAATTAAGTAATCATGCTATTGTACATTACCACGTAAAAAATTCCATTGAGTCTATCAAGAAATGGCTATTTTAGTTGTGTTTAGACTAAAACCCTGATTATCTACATCAGTGTTGGAAAGGAGATTGAAAAGTGAACAACAGCTGCAGATTAACTGGAAATGTCACGCAAGGCTTCGATTCCCATATGCCCTCACACCATTCCCTCCCTGCAGTCATTGATTTCGCTCACAGTGATTTTCACTGTAGATGCTAAGTATCTCATTTATCCTAGTCTCATCTTCCTCAAACGTCATGAGCAAGGCCACATCACCATGAAGAACCACGTGATGGTAGAGAGTCTGGGTTTACTTTATGAAAGAAGAACCCGGGTTCGGACACTGATTCTACTTTCTTCTCTGTGATCTGGGGCAAGCCACTTAGCCTCTCTGAGTATCTAAAAGGATAAAAATATTGCACATCTCATCAGATTGGTGAGAGAAATAAATCAGTACTCATTAAAAAGCACCCAGGGACTTCCCTGGTGGTCCAGTGGTTAAGAACCCGCCTGCCACAGCCGGGAGCCATGGGTTTGATCCCTGGTCCGGGAAGATCCCACATGCCACTGGGCAACACAGACAGCGCCGCACAACCAGTGAGCCTGTGCTCTGGAGCCTGGGCGCCACGCAAAGCGAGCCCGCGGGTCCCACCTAGGGAAGCCCCTCGTGCCCAAGAGCCTGTGCTCCAGAGCAGAGATGGCACCCCAACGAGAAGGACAGCCCCCGCTCGTCACAACTAGAGAAAGCCCTTGCAGCAACAAAGACCCAGTGCAGCCAAAAGTAAATAAACACATAAATAATTCAAAAAAGAAAAAAAGTGCTTAGCACACTGCCTGGCACAGTGCTGGGGTTTATAAACGAGAGCTATTCCTACAAGTATATCCTCTTCCACAAATAATTTTGTGCTGAACACTCAGGAGAAACTCAATATAAACGTGATAATTTGCAACATGAGGGAGATGATAATCACAAATTGGACTACAATGCAGAGTAATTCTGGGAATTTAAAATGATTTTCTTTTTTAAAAAGTGCCTCCCTTGTTACCCAATTCTTCCCCAGTCTTTCTCGTTCCCCTATTTTATACTTTACTCAAGGCATCGTTTCACGTTCCAAAATATTAGACTCTTATAGGTATTCAGAAGCCCCAGGAGAAATGGAATACATTTACAGACCCATAAACATCTAAATTAGTGCTATAAATGGGAAATAAAGTCTATAGTTGGAGGGTGCCCAATACATAATATGTTGTGGCAAAGAAGAGACTTCCTTTCTGGTGGCTGGAAAATCTATTTGCTCTAAGTATTCAATTTTCAAATGGATAATAAAAATAAATAATAGGCATGCTTCTGCTTAAATTGCACCTTTCATGGGAGATCTCAAAGAGTCTTTCAACTGTTAATTTATGACCTCTGGGGAAAAGTAGGTGGCAAGTAATACCTTTCTTCCTCAAATGGAGAAACAGACAGAGAGAGGCCCGAGTGACTTGCCCATGGGCACAAGTCCCCAGCTTCAAGCAAAGCAGACCAGCTCACAAGCAGAAAATGCAGAGATGTTCTCTGCAAATGACTAAAACCTGTATCTGTGGTTGCTGTTCAATCACTGAGTCATGCCCTACTCTTTTTTTTCGACCCCATGGACTGCAGCCCACCAGGCTCCTCTTCCATGGGATTTCCCAAGCAAGAATACTGCAGTGGTTGCCAATTCCTTCTCCAGGGGATCTTCCAGACCTAGAGATCAAACCTGAGGCTCCTGCTTGGCAGGTGGGTTCTTTACCACTGAACCACCAGGGAATACACCAAGATCTGTATTATTTGACTATAAAGCCAGAGATGCATTCTAACACGGGTCGTACAACTGTTATACAACTAATACTAATTTTGTTGGTATACCAGTTGTTTGATTCCTCAAAAGCACCTATTCTCAAAGTTTTGTGGTTTATGTCAGTAAATGCTGATTATTTCTTATGCCTCTGCAGGGGGGCTGAGAGTGTCTAGGCCAAGCTCAAGGCTGAGTTCAGCCACGCAGCAGGCTAGTCTGTATCTTCTCCCCATGTCTCTCACTCCACATGGAGCAGGGGTCTAGCCAGGGCAAGATCGTCTCATGGCAATGGCAGAGGAACAAGAAAACTAGCTCCAACCATACAAGTAAATCAGGCCTTTTCTCCTAACCCTATGTGCCATAACAAGTCAGTGACTGAACTGTAACAGAAAGATGGAGAAATAGGCCCTCCCCATTGTGAAGCTGAAAAGCCACATGGCCATGCCACAGATCAATTTCCTTGGAAGTACTCCACCCCCATGAAAGGAAGAGAAGGGAGTGGATGCTCCTAAACAACCATCTGACTTACCACCATCAGCTCTTTCTCATTAATATTTCAGACTCTTCATATATACTTGACTGGGGCCAGTTCACATGCTTCTGTAATTTCTCCTGGACCGGTGGCTTGATCTCTGTCTTGGAAGGGTAGAGTTTACATAAGATGGCAAATACTTCTGGTCATTTATTAGTATCTCCTTGATACCAAATTTAACACGCTAAGCAGAGATTTAAGAAGAAATCAGCTAATAAGGAAATAATGTCCATCCATTTGAATGAAATTGCATGTGGTAGGTTCATGTGAATAACTTCAGTGTGTGGTCTATTCACAGATGCTCTTTCAGGCCTGGGATTTCCAAGGAGCCAGAAATGCTTGATGTCTATAAAAGGCACCATGAAATCCATTTCAGCAAATGGATGCTTGCTGCAGATGAGATCTTGTTCACTACCTGTTCTACCTCCGCAAAGCCTCAGAAAACTCGGTAAGTCCAGGATGCCACAGGAGGATTCTCTCTGGTTTATTGCGTCCGGTTATGAATCTGCATCCCCCAAAGTCACTCCCTGCTACCCCTACTCCCCTCCTGCAATTCTAGGTCGCTTCTCAACCTAGACCAAAATGTCCATCTTTAATACACATTGCTGTTGTTGTTCAGTCGCTAAGTTATGTCCGACTCTTTGTGACCCCATGGACTGCAGCACACCAGGCTCCTCCGTCCTCCGCTCTCTCCTGTAGCTTTGCTCAAATTCATGTCCAGTGAGTCGGGGATGCCATCCAACCATCTCATCCTCTGTCACCCCCTTCGCCTCTTGCCCTCAGTCTTTCCCAGCATCAGGGTCTTTTCCATGGAGTAGGCTCTTCACATCAGGTGGCCAAAGTAATGGAGCTTCAGCTTCAGCAACAGGATATCCAAGGTAGATTTCCCAAAGGATCCACTGGTTTGATCTATGTTCACTGAGAATTAGACATTTTCTTTGTCTCTCTCCCTCTCGTCTCCCTCTTCCTCCCTCCCTTCCTCCTTCTGTCTCTCTCTCTTTGTCCTCACGCCATGCAGAGCCTAAACAAAAAAAGGACTAGGGCTCCAGTCTAGTCTGAATTTTCTAGACTGTGATGAGATTTAAAGAAGCTGCGGTCACTTTAGATGAGCGATGAGACTTCAGGAGATGAAAAGATTCCCCAGACCTGCAAGGCCCCTGCAGGGCCGGCCTAGCTATAACGGGCAAGAAAGAAGACCAGCTGTCCTCACACTCTTGTGAACCCAGCTTTCTCTTCACGGTAGCAGCATCTCCTGCACATCACAGACAACCCCTGCCTCCAGGCTCCATCTGAATCACTTTCCTTTCTGGTGAAATATACAGGTTCCTGCCCAGAGAAGAGGGACTCCCACTGAGTCAGGACTCTTTCTCCAGGTTATATATGTCACAATTTTCCATGCTTTTAACAAGACTCAATTAAAAATTAATCGGCCCAGCGCGGCAATTTGAGAGGTAATTGTTTCTTTTTCTGACTCCATGGCCATAGGCTAAAAGCACACCCAGAACCTAAATTAATCATCTAATTGGGATTTTTCCATTCTCCAGCCACTCAGCCTTCCAGGGGTCCCCGCGACATGCTACCTGACCTCAATAATTAGATTGCCCTGGTGCCCACTCTGTGGTTTTCTGGCTTACTTTCCCTTCCAACACCCTTTAGTAAGATGGAAAATAGCCATGCAGGCTATTTACTGGGGTCTTCTCCAATGACCAACAGCCTTTATTTTCAGGAGCTAAAAGGGCACTTGTAAGTATACACTGAAAACAACAGGGCAGGTTACTGTAGTCAGCTTAGTCTGTAATAGCAAAAGCTGGTTTCGGCATAATGGCAGTCCTGGATTGGTTAAAGAAAGCACGGTCCATCCACCCAACGTGCAGACGGTACATACAGCAGGAGCCATGCAAAGACACAAGAACTGCTGTGTTTACAACCACAGAATGTTTTCCACATCGAACCATGTACATCCTCATTTAACACTCAGAGCAACTCTGCAGATTATCATATGCTCTCTCGTACAAACAGCTCTACTGAGTAAAAGAAATCAGGTTAATAATAGAAGTATTTGTGTGTTGGCACAGAGGAGCTCACACACACACTAGCTTCATACTGACTCAGCATAAGAAATACATCTTGGTTAGTCTTCTCAAATTCAAGATGAACAGTAATCTTTTGGTTTCTATAATGAAAGACGGGGAAGGCTTATATTTTATTATTTCATTTGTTAAACCTTGGCAGGAGTCTTGTGCTTTCCTAAAGAAAGGGTATGAAAGAGTCTATGTATCTTATTTTTTCTTAAGTTGCTACCTTGGGAAAAACTTATCAAATGTTTTCACTATGTTCTTCACATAGGTTCATCCATCATATACTAGAAATGAAAAAAAAATGTTTTTAAGGATGTGGAGTGATATTTATCTAAAAGGAAGATTATTCCTTATGTATAGAGTTATTATTCAGAAGACAAAGCTTAAGTTCTCTTTCCTCCATAAAATGAAACAGAATGTGTCTTCATTATACATTGTTTTCTCTGAACACACTCAAACTATGAATTTATAACTTCTTGCAAACTTCTGCCATTCTTCAAAGTTTTTGTGATTCAAAAACATATCTGGCACCTTGTAGCTAATTAATAAATTAATTTTAATTGAACTGATCTAAGCATACCCTTCAATCACAAACCAATAACTATTTTAAATGATACCAGTGATATGTATATGTTTTGTTGACTGTAAAACAATATGCACACATTAGGTATAAATATTAATAATAATAATAGACATACATCTGTATTTGAGATTAAGTTAATAGTATCAAAAGAGTTATTCTTCTCTAGCCACTAGGGTTTATTCTGCCAAGGCAACCAATCTCTTTACAATAGTAAATGTAGCTTTGATGAAACCTATTCCTTATAGTTGCATGGAGTAACAAAGACCAGCGTTTTAACTTACTGGGATTATTTATAGGTGTATAAAGAACAGTGCCAATTCTCTTTCAAAATTATTTATCAAAAAAGCAAACAAATAAGGTAATGTGCCAGTTTTATGTGTTCTGATAATCTTTACATTTTATGTGTTCTTGAATCTTTACAATGGAACTATTATATTACTCAAGGGTTTCCCTGGTGGCTCAGAGGGTAAAGAATCCACCTGTAATTTGGAAGACCTGGGTTCGATCCCTGGGTTGAAAAGATCCCCTGGAGGCGGGCATGGCAGCCCACTCCAGTATTCTTGCCTGGAGCATCCCCACGGACAGAGGGGCCTGGCGGGCTGCAGAGCGTGGGGTCGCAGAGAGTCGGACGCGACTGAGCCCAGCACACTATATTCCTCCAAGGCCCTACTTGCCGTTTGAAAGAGCCCTGGCTCTAGGGGGAAGAAAGGGTGCCTCTTCATCCCACTAGACATATTTTCCAAACAAGTAACTCTGCTTTTACTAGCTTCATCTCAGTCTTGAATAAGACAATCACTTATGCAGACAAACCATGGGGATTTTGCACTTCATCTAATCAAGACAGTCAAACCGTGCTAAGAAGTTTCAACAGCATTTGCTTTACACATAATGGAAGGTGAGGACAAATCCAATAATTTTTAAGGGGAGTACAGTTGTTTTACAAGGTTGATTAGCCTCTGCTGTACAATGGTGTGAATCCGCTGTAAGTAGACACGTGTCCCCTTCCTATTAAGCCTCTTTCCCCCACCCACCCCATTCCTTAGGTCATCACGGAGCACCGAAGTGAGCTCCCTGCGCATTATAGCGGCTTCCCTCTAGGTGTTTCTACTTCACTCGTGGAAGTGTGTGTGTGTGTGTGTGTGTGTGTGTGTGCACGCACGCTCAGTCGCTTCATTCATGTCCGACTCTGCGACGCTAACAGACTGCGTCAGCTAGACTCCTCTGTCCCTGGGATTTTCCCAGCAAGAATATTAGAGTGGGTTGTCATGCCTTCCCCCAGGGGATCTTCCCAATCCAGGGATCAAGCCCGTGTCTCCTGAATCTCCTGCACTGCAGGCAGACTCTTTAGGAAGGAGCCCCCAGGGAAGCCCCAGGAGTGTGTCTATGTACATTTTTATTTTACCTAATTTATTGTGTTCTGTGCAACTTAGTGCTCACACTGTCAGCTCTCAAATCTCATCTGAACAAAATAAAAGTATTTCTGTAGCTGCTAATGGCATATTAAAGATGGCATGGATATCATTCTCCCCACTACTTGTGAATCCTAACAGTCCCAGGATTTTATTAGCGATGTCCAGGCAAAGCATCTCCCTGGAAAGAAGAATTTGCATCCGGCAGGAAGCTCTAGCCTCTTCCTGTTCATATCAGGAAAAACTCAAGGGGACTCCCAAAGACCTCTGACCCTTTCTCCAGGGTTGAGTTTGCCTCAGGGGCCTTTCCCTGTTGAGAAGGAGCCCCCAGCCTCCTTTCCCCCGGTCCTTCCTCCCTCCCTGCCCAGGCTCACCTGTGATCACCGAGGGTAGGAAGAGACGAAAGCCCTCCCCAGGCTCTGATAACAGGGTTGCCTGACTGTAATTACAGGCTTTCGCTTCCCAGCTATCCAAATGACAGTCACACTCTAGACTGAAACTCCTTGGTCAGATGGAATCAATTACTGGGCAAAATTGGGAGGTTAATTTTCCCCAGAATGAGATATGCCTTTTAGTTTTGCCATCTCTTCCACTCCAGCTGGTGGCTTATTTGGTCACGTTGTTCTCCGGCCACAGGAACCAAGTTCCATTAGGGAGGATTTCCAAAAGAGTTGATTTGAAAGGGAAACTCCATCAGCCCTCAAACTCAATACCCACTGAACAGCAGGCTGTTATCAACCAAGCAGCATGGGTGGATAATCACCAGGATTCACAGTGGATGGACATGAGGTTAATCCAATAGGAAGAGAGAGAATTTTCCAATACAGCATCAAGGGGACTTCCAGTGACTGATCAGTCACTTCCAGTGAAGCTGAAGCTGAAGCATCAGTCCTTCCAGTGAAGCTGAAGCTCCAATACTTTGGCCACCTAAGACGAAGAGCCGACTCACTGGAAAAGACCCTGATGCTGGGAAGGATTTAGGGCAGGAGGGGAAGGGGACGACAGAGGATGAGATGGTTGGATGGCATCGCTGACTCAACGGAGATGAGTTTGAGCAAATTCTGGGAGGTAGCGGAGGCTAGAGGAACCTGGTGTGCTGCAGTTCATGGGGTCACAAAGAGTCAGTCGGCTTAGCAGCTAAACACTAAGAGCCATTCCCTTTCTGAAGTTCCCCTGGCTATAATGTAGCAAGACCCGGTATGGGTGGAGCCTTCCTTTTTGGAAACTACTGTGAAAATAAACCAACTCCTTCATTAGAATAACTTTCTAAGTATGATAAAGCATCTCTTTAAAAACAAATAAAACAACCAGTATTCAGCTCCCCCAAATGGATTTGCCTCTTCTGGATGGTTTAGTGTAAAAGTAAAAACAGCTTCCATTTAAGAGAATATAAACAATATAATAACAATAATGATAACAACAGTGACAAAAATGTATTCTATACCATGTTGCAGGAAATGGTATTTTTTTTTTATTTTCCTGAACTCAATTCTCTCAAAACTGTCCTAAACAGAGACACTGAGAAGTTGGGAAACTCCGTCGGGCTCACCTGACTGGTAAGCAAGGGGCCACAAGATGGACCCAGGTGACCTGACTCCAGGGTCTATGATTTAAAATCTCACCACCTTGTAAACTGCATTACTCCATACGATCATAAATTCCAAAATGAGATAGTCTCTCAACACTTTCTAGGTGGGGGGTTTGAAGCATAGAGATATTCATTAACTTATTCTATAAATGAATGAAGCTGCTATTCCATACCACGTCCATCAGACTCGAAAAGCAGAGCCACTTTTGCAAGCTCTTGAATGATATGGCTAAATCATTGGCATGTGCATATACTATCATGTCCAACTCTTTGCAACCCCCTGGACTATAGCCTGCCAGGCTCCTCTGTCCATAGGATTTTCCAAGCAAGAATACTAGAGTGGGTTGCCATTTCCCACTCCAGGGGATCTTCCCTACCCAGAGATCGAACCCATGTCTTCTGAATTAGCCAGCAGATTCTTTACCACTGCACCACCTGGGAAGCCCAAATCATTGGTAGCAATTATCAAATCTAATATCTTTTATGTTCTTCCATTAATCCTCTTTAGGACTATGGCTAGATCAAATTTAGTGGATTTATATGACTCCTATGACAATATTATATATTTATATTTTATCCAAAATCTTATATAGACGATTCTCTCACCCATCTCTTATAAGGAGACACTCCCAGAAGTGAGTACACACCTCAACAGGAAATAGACATTGAGAGTTCAAATAGCTTGTAATACAGTCTTTGGAATTAAAAATTGATGTCATATCTGCTACTGAAACTCCACATCCTTATAATGTCTGATAAGTTTAAAGGCAGGCATTTCTTATTGCCCTTAAGTCTCTGGGTCAGAAAAATACCAGCCTCGGGTATCTGTTAATTGTACACCATTCATTACAAGTAGGGGCTTTCCAGGTGCTCAGTGGTTAAAATCCACCTGCCAGTGGAGGAGAAGTGGGTTCAATCACTGGGTTGGGAAGATCTCCTGGAGAAGGGAATGGCAACCCTCTGCAGTATTCTTGCCTGGAGAATCCCATGGACAGAGGAGGCTGACCAGCTACAGTCCATGGGGTCACAAAGACATAACTGAGAAGCCACACAACAATAACAACAGCATTAGAAGTCGGTGGGCTCATGCAATCCTTAGAAAACATTTCTTGAGTTTCTATTGCATACTAGTATGGTCTGGTGGTTTAGTTGCTCAGTCGTGTCTGACTCTTTGCGAACCCATGGACTGTAGCCCACCAGGCTCCTCGGTCCATGGGATTCTCCAGGCAAGGATACTGTAGTGGGTTGCCATGACCTCTTCCAGGGCATCTTCCTGGGGATCTTCTCAACCCAGGGATTGAACCCAGGTCTCCGACACTGCAGGTGGATTCTTTACCATCTGAGCCACCAGGGAAGCCCTTTCTTTCCCTAAGGAGTATATGATTCTAATAAAGGCATTTATGACATAAGAATATGGCCAAGGGGAAAGCAATCAGTTCAGTTCAGTTCAGTCATCACTCAGTCACGTCTAACTGTCTGTGACCCCACGGACTGCAGCACACCAGGCCTTCCCTGTCCAGCACCAATTCCCCGGGCTTACTCAAACTCATGTCCACTGAGTCGGTGATGCCATCCAACCATCTCATCCTCTGTCATCCCCTTCTCCTCCCACCTTCAATCCTTCCCAGCATCAAGGCCTTTTCAAATGACTCAGTTCTTCGCATCAGGTGGCGAAAGTACTGGAGTTTCAGCTTCAGCATCAGTCCTTCCATTGAATATTCAGGACTGATTTCCTTTAGGATGGACTGGTTGGATCTCCTTGCAGTCCAAGGGACTCTCAAGAGTATTTTCCAACACCACAGTTCAAAAGCATCAATTCTTCGGTGCTCAGCTTTCTTTATAGTCCAACTCTCACATCCATATATGACTACTGGAAAAACCATAGCTTGGACTAGATGGACCTTTTTTGCAAAGCAACATCTCTGCTTTTTAACATGCTGTCTAGGTTGGTCATAACTTTCCTTCCAAAGAACAAGCTGCAGTCACCATTAGATGGTTTGAAAACAATCAAAACTGAAATAGATAAAAACAGATCAGTTTTCTTTCATTTTTGGGAGTGGGGGTGGTATTTACATTACAGCAGGACCTCTAGAGTTCATATATAAGTTACAGAATTCATTATAAAAATTTATTCACCAGCATAATAGTCTGGATCCCAGATGTCACAAAGTGAAGCTCACCTGTATTGGAATGATGTCTGGGACCTCCCTGGGGGTCCAGTGGTTAAGAATCCACCTGCCCGTGCAAGGGACGTGGGTTTGATTCCTGACTGGGGGAGATTCCACAGGCCTCAGTACAACTGAGCCGACGCACCACAACCCCTGAGCTGGTGCACTAGAGCCCAGGCTCTGCAATGAGATGCCACCACGATGAGAAACCCGAGCACAACAACGAAGAACAGCCCCCATTTGCTGCCACTAGAGAAAGCCGGGGCACAACAACCGAGACCCCATATACCCCAAGGTAAAACATAAATTAATAAAAAAAAATTTTTAAATGAAATGACGTCTGAGATGATACTATACAGAATCAGCTCAGAGGACATTCTATTCTCAGTAGACACCGAGAAATAGTGTTTTGTTTAAACCGAAAGAAACACACACAGACACATCCACACACACTCGTCACTTTTTCGACCAGCATAACGCGACTTCTGGATTCAGAAAGGATACAGTACCATATGGCTCCGGGTCTCCATCGCTTTTCTCATCCTCAACCCTGACTGTCCTCACGGGCTCTGTTTTCCTCCTTGCAGAAGGTAGCTCCCAATAAGAGCAGGAACACAGGTGCAGCTTGAGCGATGACTTTCCCCAGCTACGGCATCTTTAGTGTGTAGGTGTAGAAGCAGCCCTTGTAAAAGGGGCTTTCTCATTATTATTATTTGGTGGTCAAAAGGTTGCACACACTAATTTTTTTCTTCTGCTGCTAAAGCTTAGAAAGGGTGGAAAGCAAAATATTTTGATAATTATTCAGGCCATCAGGTTACATAAGAGGTTCCGCAGCTTTCTGCATCAGACTTGAACAGTTGAAACCACAAATTCTGTTTTTGCAGCCATAAAACATTCATGGCAAAAAAAAGAGAGAGAGAAAGAGAGAGAGAGAAAAAATAATAAAATCCATTTTCCATTCGCTTGAAACTTATAAAATTTAATGTGGTGAAAAATGACAGTTTATTCCCCGTAGGAAACGGCTCGGAGCCGTGTTTCACGGGCAGGGTGTGGAGACAGCCGTGCACATTTGCAGTCCTTGAACACTGCAAGAAACCTGCATGCTGCAAGAGGGTGTCGCAAGGCAAAACATCTAAGTGAAAAGGTAATAAGGCCTTGATCTAAAAGGAAAAGCTGTGCTTTCTCCCTGAAATCACTAAGCTGCAATCAACAGCAGAGGATCGCACATCGACGTGAGAAATGGATGCAGACAGACACACACCTGTGTGTAGATGTCCCCAGCAGGACTGATGACATTTTGCTCTTTTTTTTCAGACTGGAAAACATTGATTTTTTTTTTTTTAAGATAAGATGGCATTAGTTGTGATCTCTGTAAAATACAACATTCACATAATATTTGTCTCTTTATGATGTCTACCTAAAAGCAAAATCAGGGCATCTGATGTTGAGTAGCGCGAATACAAGCTCTGGGCCTGTGAGTAACCAGAGGAGTAGCTGTTGGTTTGTCCTTTAACTCATCCAGCCTGGATTATGTCTCTGTAAAGTTAACGGTTGGACTAAGTGACTTCTAAGCTCCATGCTTAAAACTGGAATGCAGTCGCTTTACGGCGCTGTGCTAGTTTCTGCTGCGGGATGAGGGGCATCAGCTGTGGGTGAACATAAACCCCCTTCCCCGGGCACTCCCGCCCACACGGCCCCCTGTGCCAGCCCTCCAGATCATGGCAGGGCACCGAGTTCCCCGTGCCATCTATTTGACACATGGTAGTGAATATGCTGGGGAAGGAAATGGCAACCCACGCCAGTACTCCTGCCTGGAACCTCCCCGCCCCCGTTCCTCCGACAGAGGAGCCTGGTAGATACGTCCCTGGAGTCACAGAGTCGGACACGGCTGAGCATGGGGCACCAGCTGACCATCTAGTCTGTACACACGTCACTGCCACTCTTCCGGTGGGTCCCACCCCCATTCCCTGCGGCGTCCACACTTCCATCCCTATGTCTGCATCTCTATTCCTGCCCTATAAATAGGTCGTCTGCACCATTTTCCTAGATTCCACATACATGCTTTAATATATGATGTTTGACAAGAAGGGGGAAGCAGAGGATGAGATGGACATGAATCTGAGCAAACTCTGGGAGACAGTGAAAGACAGGGAAACCTAGCATGCAGTATGGAGTCCACGGGGTCGCAAAGAGTTGGACATAGTGACTCAACAACAACAACAATTAAAATCCTATGGGAATTTTAAAATAGGATAATTATCAAGTCAATGGAGCTTTGAACCAAGTAAAAAATAGCCAAGTAACTGAAAACAAGAATGACTTTGACTATACCTGAGTGAAAATACATATTACATGTGGCTTGTGGAATGTCTGAGTCTCACAGTTGCTATAGTCATATATTTAATGTTTGACTATGTATATGTGCTCCCTGGAGAAGGAAATGGCGATCCACTCCAGTATTCTTGCCTGGAGAATCCTATGGACAGAGGAGCCTGGCAGGCTACAGTCCATGGGGTCTCAAGAGTCGGACACGACTTAGCGACTTAACTACTCACTATGTATATCTGTTAGCTGTTGCCACAATGATGCTATCTAAGAAGCCACTCCGAAACTCGGTGGCTTAAAGCAATACGCATCTATTACTGTTCCAGGGTCTATGGGTCAGCTGGGCAGTTCTTTTGATCTGGAGCAGGTTCGGGTGCCCTCCACTGGGTTTTGGGTTTGCTTATAATTAAGTGTTCATGAGGTTCGCTGGTGGATCAGCTGTGGGGTGGTTGCAACAGGATGGCCTCACTTATGTGCCTCATGATTCACGGTCTGGCGACTGGAGTAATAGAGGTCACACAGCCAAATGTTTCTCATCATCAAGGAAAACAGCACAAGTCTGTGCTCGTGGAGCGTGGATGTGTCCTGGGAGAGACAGACGAGGCCACTTAGAGCGTATGCTCAGAACTGGCACCTTGTCATACTCAGCGTGTGTGTCTGGTAAAGGCAAGCTGCAGGGCGGTCCAGGTTCTGGGGATGGGGCAACAGAGACCGAATCTTGAGGAGAGCCGCTGGGAAGTCACATTGTAATATGTGTGGATTTGGGAGGTGTGGCAATTGGCTATATACCTAGACACTGCTACGGCTGAAAGCATGATCTTTATTTTATTTTCTAATGGTAAAAATTGGGTCTCCACCAGGGGGAAGGATGGGGAGAAAGGACAGTTAGAGAGTTGGGGATGGACATGTACATGCTGCCATATTTAAAATGGATAACCAGCAAGGTCCTCCTGTTTCACAGGGAACTTTGCTCAACGTTACAAGGCCTCCAGGATGGGAGGGGAGTCTGGTGGAGGAAATATACAGGTTTATGTCAGGCTGAGCTGTTTCGCTGTGTACTTGAAACTATCACAACATTGTTAGTTGCTATATAGAATATAAAAGAAGCTTTTCTTAAGGGTGTCTTATTAGGTAGTGTTATGTAGTTTCCCATGGGCATTGTCTTCCACTGATTTTTTTTTTCTGTGTAATCCACTGTTTGTTATTTAGTTGCTTAAGTCATATCTGGCTATTTTGCAGCCCTATGAGCTGTAGCCCACCAGGCTCCTCTGTCCATGGGATTCTCCAGGCAAGAATACTGAAGTGGGGTGCCATTTCCTTCTCCAGGGGATCTTGCTGACCCAAGGATTGAAACCACGTCTCCTGCTAGTCAGGTGGACTCTTTACCACTGAGCTATGTGGGAAGCCCATAATCCATTCTACTTAACACCATTAGCATCATATCTGGTCGAACCATAATTTGGAGCTAATTAATCCAAAATTCATTATTGTAACATTGACTACCTATCTACTTTTGGATTAATGGTGAGGAAACTTTCATCACAATTAAAAATATATAAATGTGAATCTGAAATTGGTCCTAATCTAGCTGTTATACAGAAAAGGATAGATATAATTCTTGTGCAACCTGGAATCTAAAATATTAGTCACAATTTAAATCTAGAGATATGGAAGATGTGTGATCATATACTATCTTTCTGCTATTCTTAGTTGATGATTTAATCTTTTGAGTCTCAATTAGCTGTTCTTTAAGAAAAATCCCCGAAATTGACTTATTCAAAGTGTCTTCTAATGGTATGTTCTATCACCGTAAGCAGACTCCGTTTATCAACACTCATAACTGGCACTGCAGCACCTATAACTTACTGAAGTCATAGAATATATTTTTTAAAGTGTTCTGAGTACTCACAGTATCGAAATAAGTAAAAATACTCAAGTTATATGGTATAGATTGATGTCAGTAAATGGCTCTGAAGAAACTTAGCCAGGGACAAATCTTAAGCTGCATCAGATAAAGACTAGTTTCATTCTACTGGGGCTTCCCTGGTGGCTCAGCGGTAAAGAACCTGCCTACCAATGCAGGAGATGCAGGTTCGATGCCTGGGTCAGGAAGATCCCCTGGAGAAGGGAATGGCAACCCACTCCAGTACTCTTGCCTGGAGAATCCCATGGACGGAGGAGCCGGGTGGGCGACAGTCCAGGGGGTCACACAGGACTGGGTCAGACCCGACTTAGTGACTAAATAACAACAGTAACTACAGTTTCTTCCTGGTAAACGTTATCAGTACTTTCTTGGCAATATGCCTGTGGAAACCATGAAAAATGCTGTTTCACACAAATGTTTTCTAATACTGCCACTGCTTTCCACCAGTCATGTTCAAATCTTGCCTTATTATAAGAGCCGCTTTAAATCCTGGTAGATTAATATGACTGAAAGGAGAGAAATATTTGAGATCAAACGTGGTAGTGAAACTTGTTATTTCTCGTCTCATTTCCTGTGTTATGCCAAAAATAGCTGGTAAATAAAAAAATAACACAAAATAATTATTATAGTTCATAAGCATTGTGCCATAGAAAAATATAATTGACATACAGATGTAGACCATTGCTTTCCTTTTATAATGAATTCTAGTGATGCTTACAGGAACGAGACTTACTTTTATGCTCAACAAGTCCATAAACCTTTTAAAAACTTCAAACCATTTAAAGACACAAGGTGAAGAAAATACATTAGAAATTTCCCAATGATGAACTATAAAAATATAATACTAGCAACTTCAAACCAACATTATTCCCCTCCTTGTTAGAATTTGGCACTTTTCAGCATTAGATACAATTAAAAATATCTTTGAAGAATATAACTCTTTTCAATTTGAGAAGAAAAATGTAATGCTTGAAATACTAGCTAATGTGCAAATACAGAAACTGAAAAGTAGCTAAATATAAGACAGAGACACCCGAAGAAGCGATTTCTTTAGCATTTTAAAAGCTGGTCAGTACCAAAGCCACAGTTTTTTTGTGGATGCAGATGTGTTCCTAAGAGTGTTTCCAATTGGCACAGCAGTGACAAGGTGCATATGCTTTTTCATACTTTTTGTTGTTTATACAAAGCTATTTTGGTTGACTCCACACAAATATAGGGAAATAGAAGCTTGAGGCCACCACTGGAATTATTCAAAAAACACAAAGAAAACCCATGCATTTCATTCATACAGCAATTGGGGTGAATGTGGTTTCTGGCCAACATTTGCTAGAAAACCACTTAGACACACAAATTTCTTCTGAGACCAGAGACACAGGCAGAATCCCAGCTGACGGGTTTCACTGAGTCTGGAGATGCAGACTTGGCCAGGTTGTACACTCCACATTTTCCTGATCTCTTGGAAGATCAGAGGAGGTTTACAGGTAATACAGAACTAGGAAGCACTCAGGGGGCTTCCCAGAGGGCTCAGAGGTAAAGAATCTGCCTGCCAATGAAGGAGGCTCAGGAGACGTGGGCTCAGGCCCAGGGTCAGGAAGATCCCTGGAGGAGGAAGTGGAAACCCACTCCAGTGTCCTCTCCTGGAGAATCCCATGGACAGAGGCGGGTTATGGTCCATCAGGTCAAAAAGAGTCAGACACAACTGAGCACACACACACCATGGGGGAAGCGCCGGACGCCGTTCACGTTCTCAAGGAGTGAGAAGTCCAGGCGGGCTGCCTCCCTCTGCTCAGGACCCACATGGCCTCCGTGGCTGAGACTCTGGTCCTCGCTCACACTAACAGCCCTCGGTGCTCCCTGGGCTCACATCCGGAGCTCGCCACTCACACCTGCTGAGGATCCCCAACAAGCCACTTAATCATGCCTTACCTCAGTTTCCTCACATAGAACAGGAGGATAATAGCATATAACTCACTGCATTCTTGTTAGCAGGAAATACGATTGTACATGCAAATCTGCTTACCCCAGTGCCTGGAACGTTTCAAACACTACGGGGTTTGAAATGTTAGCTGTTGAATTGTTCTTTCTCGTGTCATCATCATCATTAGTCATTTGCAACCAAACACGTACAAAGAAGTCTGACCGTCGTAAATTTGACATCAGTCTTACATATCACGTAAAATGCTTATTGCTAAGAAAGGAATTCTTAGAGAATCCCTAGTTGGAGGATTCCTCCTATGGAGAACCACCATTAATACTCTGGGCTCTGATGCTCATCCGTGGCAAATCATTAAAGGGGACTGAGCATTCTGTCAGTCAGGCTCGTCCCGGCCTCTGAAAGCACCATTAAGCCCTGGACTCCCCGATCAGCATCTATGGAGCACCACAGCAGGCAGCGCTGGGACTAAAGGAGGAGGCACATCGCCCCACACCAGACAGACGCATGGCGCAGAGAGGAGCCAGCCATATTCGCATCTGCACTCGCATCAGAAAACAGCCGGGTGCCCAAGGGAAGCGTGCTTACAGTATACCTAAGGGGGCTGCGGAAGGCTTGACACAAGAAGGGATACGCTGTCCATGTTCTGGAAGATGCGAGGAAGCCAAAAGACAGAAAAACGGAGGGAAAAGGACTCTACCCATAGAATAGCAGACACCAAGGACAGACACAGACATCACAGACATCAACCAAGCAACTTTCAAGCAGGAGTTATGGGAACACAGCCCTTCCCTCCTCACCTGTGCAGGAAGCGAAAATGACTTAAAACATAGACCACGGATGCCTATGCAAACCTCAAACCTTAAAAAAAAAAAAAAAAGAGGGACCGAAAAATAGCAAAAAAAAAAAAAAAAGAGAGAGAGAGAGTGAGAGAAATGATACTTGCTTAGATAACAGAACGTTTTACTTGCTTTTGGGAAAAAAAAAAAAAAACAATCTCTCCTTGAATGCCTTCTCTCCACAATCAGAATCTTTCTCTTTTTAATGGACCAGAGGAAACGAAGTAATATTTATTGTGTCTCTTGCTGTTTGCTCCTTACAAAAACGACATTAGCCTCATATGGAAACACTTTGACAGGCCCCTGAAAATAATTCCTTAACCACAAACATGTCTTCTACTTGTCTGATCTCAAATTGTTCCAAGGGAGTATCACAATTTCAGGTCAACTTGAAGGATATGACAGGCGCTATCAGTCCATTAAACATGAATGATAGATGAGGGAGAGGCTGCAGGCGTTGGCACGGGAAGAGGGTCTGCAGCTGGGAGCCCCGGCCCGGGTCCCGAGGGTGTCTGCCTCACCAGGAACGTTCCTGTCCCACCTGAGGACACTTGCTGGCAGCTCCTCCACACAGATGAAGGGAGGAACAATGGACCTTCTCTCTGTGTTCATCACCCAGATACCATCTCGGAACCTCAGTGCACCATGATTACTGGGAGCAAAATAACCGAGATAGGATTTCACATCCAAGCTCTGGATACGGGGGTAACAGAGATGCCAGCACACAAACCACCCCTCTCCCCGCACTCCACCCTCCTCTCCCCCAGCTCCCACCTCCGTGTGGCTCTTTTGCTCCGAACTGGCAGACACTTGATCTACACAAGCGCTTTGTTCTCAGAGCGCACAGGCCTCTGGAGACCGACTGATACATGTGGGAGCGGAGCGCCATATCACCGCACCTGTCGCGGGGGACGCCCGCCCGCCCCCCTTCCTGCGGCCCCATTGTTCACTGCCTGATTCTGTTTCGGGAGCAGCTGAAGCCCAAAGTAGCCAGCATTCAGCGTGAACAGGTACACAGAGGAGGCCAGAGAGCTTCCTTGTACCTCTGTGTCTCCCAAAGCCTGCCCAGTGGCCTATTTCAATAGTAAATGTAGCAATCCTAGCTCTCTTCAGAGTTGCCGCTTGTAAGAACCAGCAAAAGGTAACAACATAGGCATTTATTTGGGCCGTCCATTGAACAAGACCGCTGTGAATCCCCTACACACACATACACGCACACTGTTCATACTTGGTGTCCTAATTCAACATTGTTCCTATCTGGCATCCTCAAGTCGATCCTATCTGTTCCTTCAGTGAAAGTGAATAGAGTTGAGATCAAAGGCAGCGGGGAGTTCTAACTTCCAAGAGAGCGGGCCGCAGGACCCATACCTTTCCCAGCCACCTCCCCGGAATGCCGGCCGAAACCGCGTGACTCGACAGAGAGGTCTTAACTACAGAGAACACTCTCAAATCCAAAGGAGCTGAGAAGAAGCCCTGCAGCCACGGCCTCGAGTAACCGCGCGGCAAGGAAGCAGGGCCAGGCTGAGAACCTGGACGGCCCAGCTGTCTAGCCAGTGTCCGTTACCATGTGGACACTAAAACGTTAGACGCGAACTGCTCAGTGGTGCTAATAACACATCATGAGGCCTGGAAATGGGAAAAGCCCATTAAATCATCAAGCAATGCCTCTGCCGGCACCGAATGCAGTTCCCGGAGAATATCCCTTAAAACGCCCCTTGAGATGCACTCCGAAGACCAAGTCATTTTACCCACCTCCTGAAGAGCGCAATCCATCTATCTACAGTATCCGATTGCTGTTATGAAATTAAACTTTGGCCTCAAAAGCATTGTTCCATACCCGATGAGGCCATGGTACCAGGTTTTCATTAAGGACCAGTCATAACCCTCGGAGGAGGCAGGAAAGGTCATTTTATCCATTCCCCTACCTCCGGGCAGGTCTCGTGTGAAATGACACCAGCCTGGCTCTTATTATAAAAATTCCCAGAGCAGGAAGTTCTGTAACCCCTGTTGTAATAGTGCTTTCCCATGACACATAACCCTCATGTAGAAAGCACTTTCTATAGTCTAGACAAAATCCCTCCGACCATAGTCTAAAAACATGTTCCCTCAGTAGCCGAGAACTATTTATCACCCCCAGTGCATCGTGTGTACCTTCAGAGAGTGACAATTTAATAGTGCTGCCTCTGTATTATAGCTTTTGTAGCCTAGTCTTGATTTTAGCCAGGATTTTCCTACCTACGTTTATCCCAACAAAAGGTGATGTGGGCTTTTAGAATGCAAGGGTTGTTTTCCTTGCTGCTACTTATGGGCATTGATTTTTATTTTGACTAGTTATGAAAATAACATTGAAAATAGAATAGCACTCTCCTGACTGAGACAGTTAATTCAGATGTTAAGTGTGATGCAAATCCATTTAATTTTTTTATTTCATTTCTCATTTTCCTTTTATTGAAAGAATCAAAAGAGATGCACTAAACCAATTAAGTGTGTGAAATCTGGAATCTAAAAACCTACAAGTATTTTTTAAGTCTAAAAACCTACAAGTATTTTTTAAATCTTATTGAAATATAGTTGATTTATAATATGTTAATTTCTGTCATATAGCGAAGTGATTCAGTTTTACATACATGTATACATATTTTGGGGCTTCCCTGGTGGCTCAGACTGTGAAGAATTTGCCTGTGATGCAGGAGGGGGAGATTTGATCCCTGAATCGGGAAGATCCCCTGGAAAAGGGCATGGCTACTCAGTCCAGTATTCTTGCCTGGAGAATCCCACCGACAGGGAGCCTAGTGAGCTACAGTCCATGGGGTTGCAGAGTTGGACACGACTGAGCGACTACCACACTTTATGCATGTTTTTACATCCTTTTCCATTGCGGTTCATCACGGGATGCTGACTCTATCTCCCTGGGCTGCACAGGAGAACCTGCTGCCTGTCCATCCTGTATAACCATTCGCACCTGCCGCTCCCAGGCCCCGGCTCCATCCTCCCCCAGCACCCTCCCCCGGGCAACCACCAGTCTGCTGTGTTTCTGTAAGTCTGTGAAAAGCGTCAAATATTGAGACATTCACCATACAGGATACTGATTGCGCACCACTCCCGTTACTCAAAATGGACAAGAGGAGAGACTCGTGCTGATAATCTGAGTTACTGTAAGTAATCGAAAGCAATGAAATACCATCTCTGCATATTACATCTTTAACTGCTCTTTTCAAAATTGTAATGAAGCCTCATTAATTTTTTAATAAGGAACCTGGAAATGCAGAACCTGAGTTTATGCTTTCGACAACTTTATCATCTGCCTTTCGACCAGCTGGTGAGAATAGGCTTACCAACAAGATGCTTTGAGGAAAGAAATCAGAATTGATTACTTTCATAATATTGTTATTTTCTCCACTTTTGAAAAACAAAGTTTACCAGAATAAGTTTATGCTAAAATGTATGTTTTCATATTAACATTTAGAAAAACTTCTAAAAGGTATCACATTGATAAAAATGAAACAACATAAAATAAATTTTGTGATAGAGTCGTTTGTTTATTTCAGATTTGAGACTAAATTTGAAAGCATTAAATTCTGTGTGTGCTCAGTCATCTCTGACTCTTTTCCAACCACCATGGCCCACCAGGTTCCTCTGTCTGTGGGCTTCTCCAGGCAAGAGTACTGGAGTGGGTTGCCATTTCCTCCTCCAGGGAATTTTCCCAACCCAGGGATCGAACCCACGTCTCATATCTCATGCACTAGCTAACAGACCCTTTACCACTCTGCCCTCTGGAAAGTATTACATTCTAAAGGGTAAAAATGTGAGCTAGTACCTTTTACAATGCAGACATCATTGTCACCCTTATTCTGCACTGCGTTGGTGGGGAGCGGTGTTTTCTTCGAGTTCAGAAGGATAGGAGTTTTCCGATGAGCATTCCAATGTAAATTTCCTAATAAAGTTGTCGTTTCTAATAAAGTTATCACATATCGTGATAAGAAAGTTCAGCCTTCTGAAGATTCTTAAGATAGGGATGCCTTAACTCAAAGTAGGTCTGAAATCTTACAAGCATTTTATGCTACGTCCATGACACAAGGCCCCTGTGAACCTATAGTCCCGGGTGTGAGACTGCTATTGGGTGCTGCTTGAGCCACACGTAAAATTTTGGGAGAAGAACTTCATTTTCAAGTCTCTGCCCCCAAAGAAAGACAGACC
The DNA here is from genome assembly GCA_020226075.1 of Hydropotes inermis. Lineage (NCBI taxonomy): Eukaryota > Metazoa > Chordata > Mammalia > Artiodactyla > Cervidae > Hydropotes > Hydropotes inermis. The sequence continues at coordinate 57,781,314 of CM035286.1, read as the reverse complement.
TTCCGTGGATTTCTGAACTCAGCTAGGATTGTTGAGAAAATGCTCACTTACCTGCACCATCACCACCAGTTAGCGTTTTATTGAGTGCTTACCGTGTGCTAAACACGCCACAGGTATCATATGATTTGATTTTCATAATCACCCTGTGAAGCAGGCACTGTCGTGATTTCCATTTTGCAGGTGAGGGTCACCAAGGTTAAGTACACCGCCCAGGGCCATGCAGCCGGGAAGGGGCATGGCCAGGATTTAAACCCCAGACTGTGCGTGGCACCAGCTTTTGCACAGGCGTCGCTGTGAGGTCACTTTTACTATCACTTCACGTTCCTGTGTCCAGCCAAGGCGGCAGCTTGGAGTCATTAGACATGTGAAGCACACAGGAAGGCAAATCAGGTGGATCTGGAATAAAAACGGTATTTCTAAACACCTCTCTGTCTCATGACCCATACGAATGAGAGGGAAATTAACCCGCTTGGTGAGATTTGTTTTTCTTTGTTTAAAAACCGGAAGGCACTCAAATTGCCTTATGGCTTCTGATCTAATCATCATCCCAAGGATCTTTAGGTCACACAGAAGAGAAAGGAATGAGACCAGCCACCCACCCTTCTACCAGAAACAGGCGCGGTAGCAGCAGCAGCTAAGCATGCCAGAGCCACTTTGGGGGACATTTCTAAACCGCCGCCCCCCACGCCCACCTCCCAAAAGAGTGAATTAAGGTACAGGAAGAAACAGGACAATCAGAAAGTCATTACAGGCATGCCATTTTCAATAAAAACGATTTCTCATTTTAATGAAAGATGTTGCCGCTTTTTGTTCAGCCATCCATCATTCCATGTAAACTGTAAACAGGAAGAATTCCATTATAACGAATTGTTCCTTTTGGAGGGTGCGGGGAAATATTGAGAAGTAGAGCTTCAGCATTTAGCTTAGATTTAAAAAAAAAAAAAAGCACACAACGGCTATTAGGTGTAATTAGTTCCTTTGTGACACAGGAAGTCATTATTTGGTACACTGGCAGTTTTAGATGATTTTAGAAAGCTTGTCTCTGTGGTGAGGGTGCTCACTGCTAAGAGCAAACGGATGGGCTTCAAAGCGCAGGCTTGGATCGTTGGAGACAGATAATCAACAGATGATGGGAGAGAAAAGGTCCCCACCCCACCCCCTCCCTCATTTTTTTCCCTTCTAGATCCCCTTGTCAAAGGATGATTGATAGGAGCAGAGCGGCCCTTGAGATGCCAGCCACTGCCCGAGGCACTTCCTATAATCAAAGCACACGCCCACCCAGAGCTAATTAGACCTTCGATTAGTGTCAACTGATTGATTTAAAGCAGCCTTCCTCCCATCCCCCTGCACCACCACGATGGGCTTGGTCTCCAACCCGGCTCTCTGCACAGACAGGCGAATTATTCATGGGAGCTCCGGGGAGGAAACTTAGAGATAAAAGAAATGCAGCTAAAACAGAACCAGAAGAACCTTTACGGAAGGAAAGCAAGAGGGAGGAGAGACAGAAAGAAACCGGGGAGAGTAAGAGAGGATGAATCATGTTTCCGATCGCAGGGAAACCTCTCGGTCCAATTTGAGAGTGTTTGTGATGTTTGAAAGAAAATTATTTGCAATTTAACCTAGGAGAGTTCTGAGTACATTTGGCTACAATTTAGATACCATTATTCAAAGTCTTTTCCCTTCATTTCCCCCCCCCCCCTTTATAAATATATGAGCCGGGAACATTCAAAGTTGTCTTAATGGATTAAGCAGAGACAAGGCTGCAAGGAGCAAATTAAAAATGAAATAGTTACAGCTGTTGGAACTGGCATTGGGCAGAGAGGTAAAAAAGATTTCTCTGCTCACAGGATAAAGGCGATTTCACAAAACACCAGGCCGTTGTAGAGTTCAGACACAGGTGTGCTTACAAAATGTTGCGAGGGATCCACTGACTTATTCATGACGAGACATCTAAAGGACTGCCTGCTCTACAGAGGAGCGCAAAGAATTCCATTTCAGCTAAAATGGGAGCCAAGTCCTGGTGGCTCAGAGAGTAAAGAAATCCGCCTGCAGTGCAGGAGACGCAGGTTCAATCCCTGGGTCAGAAAGATCCCCTGGAGGAGGGAATGGCAACCCGCTCCAGGATTCTTGCCTGGGAAATCCCATGGACAGAGGAGCCTGGCGGGCTACAGTCCATGGGGTCACAGAGAGTGGAATAGGACAGAGCGACTAACACACTTCCCAGAAGAGACCATCGAAGAGGGGAAGTCAGGGCCCAGTTTGCCTCTTATTTTAGATTAAACACTGTTTCCACTTGTTAAGTGCTGCTGCCACTTCTGTACTCAGAAATACAGAGTTAATTCTGAGTTCAATAGCACTCTAATGGCTGCAGAAACATACAAGAAAGATGGCACCTTCGTCCCTTGGGGTGGGCAGGGATTGCTTCTGGGACCACCTTGCCACCTCCCAGCCGTAGATAGCAAAGTCCAGGGATGCTCAGTCCATCACATAAGATGGGTTAGTACTGCCGGCGCCCCCACCTCAGGTCCCGAATCTGTAGACAGAGATACCTGACCGGGTTAATGGAACTCTAAGAGCCTTCATGGAAGGACACCATCTTGCCTTCCGGATCAGGAGAGGGCTGGAGAAAAGGAAAAGGGGGTGGTAGGGGGTAGGGGGAGGGGTGGGGGAGGCACATAGAAACTCAAAAGAGCAGCAACGGCCAATTAATTGAACTGACGTTCCAATTAGTCATTATTCTGGATATCTTTTTAAGTCATTACAGCTTTCATAGCTATGTGTAGCACCTCACTCATTTCCCACAAAACCCCTGGAAGATGAAGTATGTGTCATCCATAAACACAGTGGCTATTTCTCCCATCACAGATGAAATGATTAAAACAAGTATTGTATTTCCCTTCCTGCCCACCACACACCTGCTTCAGATGGTAGGAAAACTCAATGGACCAGTACCAGATCTGAAAACTTCTGGTTTCTCTTTACTAGTCTTACCAACATGCCACACTGCCTCTCAGCCTTTTCTGTTAATGGCATTTCACATACACATTTATTATCATTATTCTGTCTATGCATGCTCAGTCATGTCTGACTCTTTGCAACCCCACAGATTATAGCCTGCCAGGCTCCTCTTTCCATGGGATTCTCCAAGCAAGAATACTAGAATGGGTTGCCATTTCCTACCCCAGGGGCTCTTTCCCGCCCAGGGACTGAACCCACATCTCCTTCATCTCCTGCACTGGCAGGCAGGTTCTTCACCACTGCACCACCTGGGAAGCATCATTTCCATTAGTATTTTAGTTGAGACGGTCTATCTGCCAGCCTCCAGGTTTGCTTGTTTGTTGTTTTGGCCATGCCACACAGCATGCAGGATCTTATTTCCCCGACCAGGGATCAAATGCACACCCCGTGCATTGGAAGGCGAAGTCTTGACCACTGGACCACCAGGGAAGCCTTGAAAGATAAGTCTAACAGCAATCATTTTAAGATTTGAAGACGTATCCTTCCTAGCTCAGTGAGCCTCCCTGGTGGCTCAGTTGGTAAAGAATCCACCTGTAATGCAAGAGGCCTGGGTTTGATCTCAGGGTTAGGAAGATTCCCTGGAGGACAGAATGGCAACCCACTCCAGTACTCTTGCCTGGAGAATCCCATGGACAGAAGAGCCTGGCGGGCTACAGTCCACGGGGCCGCGAAGAGTCGGACACAACTGAGCAACTAAGCCCAGCACACAGCTCAATAAATGAACCAGACCATAAGCCGGAAATCTAGGAAGGCCCTAGAGACAATCTAGGGACTCCACGTGAGGAAGTGTTGAACACTGGGTTAAACACAGGAGAGATAACGTAGGTATTTATTGTATGGGAAAAGCTCTAAGGGCACTTCCAAATGATGCCCACCCAGGCTGCACAGATGCAGGGAAGCCGGCACTGAAACCTTAACACTGAACTCGAAAAACATGTCATGAAAACTGACAGAAGTTTCTGGAGTCCAAAATGCAATCGGGCCCCAGGTCACTGCTGCAGACTGAAGTTATGTGCAGAGCAGAATGAAGCTACTGTTTTCTTTTTCTTGCATGTGGGCCCCAGCATCGTAATAACAGCTTTCAGGGGCTACTTAGGTTGAAATGCGAAGCCACAAAAGCCAAGCACAGGTAAAATCTGGACAATCCCGTCCACGTCGCCGTTTCCCCGGCCTCCTCGTCTCCCTGCACAGACGGGAATTTGGAGAACAGACCTGGAGAGCCAAGAGAGCCGAGGCTCACAGGAGAGCCCTGCAAATGCCGATTCGGCGAATTTTAACTTTTTCGGCTGTAAACCTTTCAGTACCTCAAAATAAATCCTTCAATTTTATATGAGATTTCGGCCTCTGCAGCTGCAGATTTATGCAGTGTGCTGAGGCCAAGCCAAGAGAAGTGCACATAAACGACGTGACAGAGAGCGTCAGTTTGTTATTCAGCTTCGCACGACAGAGGTGCGCACTTAGGAACTTTCCAAATATCATGCTCGGCCCCCCTCGTTAATTAGCTGCTAAAGCAGCCAATCTTCTGCCTCGGATTGTGTCTCCAGCTGCTGGCCCTCGGCTAGAGAGAGGCAAGAAGCTGTCCACTTCCTCACCCCTGGCCTGGATCTGAGACTCACTGCAGGCCTGCCCGCCCAGGTGCCAAGCTATGTGCCTCGGTTGCTAGCGGACAACGGAGCTCTGCAGTATCCTAGGATTCAGGATGCGGCTAAAGTCACCAAGAAATTTTAAGACAGGTCAGCCAGGCAAACAGCCAGTAGGCTTTGACAAGACCAGGAAAAAGACAATAATAGACCAATCACTAGAATTACTTGATTGGTGTACTTAAGAATGAATTAATTAGAGACTTCCCTGGCAGTCCTGCAGTTGAGATTTCACCTTCCAATGCAGTATGTGCAGGTTTGATCCTTGGTTGGGGAGCAAAGACCCCAGATACCTTGCTGGACAAAAAACTGAAACATGAGACAGAAGCAATATTGTAACAAATTCCACAAAGACTTTAAAAATGGTCTACATTAAAAAAAAAAGTCTTAAAAAAAAAAAGAATATGTGAACTAGTATTTTCTGAGCATAATTGTGCATCAGGCTCTGTGCTTTTAGTAGTTTTCTTATAAACATCTGAGTTAATCCTCACAATGATAGAACAAATACATGCCATCAGTTTTTATAGAAGTGCCCTGGCCAAGATGGAAGAAAAAGGAGCCCTATTGATCCTCTCACCAGAAACATATTTTTTTAAATTAGGACATAAATCCCAGAGAGCATGGTTCTGGAGACATTGGACATCAGCCAGTGAGGGACAATGAACCCTGAGGGGAGAGAATCCACAAGATGAGTCCTACCACTTACCTCACTGACTGCTGGGAGGGAACTTAGGGAAACCAGGTGGAGCTCAGACATTTCCTTGAGTGGAGGAGATAGAAATGGTTGTCTGAAAAGGTCAAGGCAACTGGAGCTTGCAGGACAGAGTCTTAGTGGGAACAGAGATGCATAGAGCTGAGAGCTCCAGAGGTGGAACATGTGCAGTGTGTTCATTTGAGAACACTACCTGAGGTTGAGGGAAAAACACCCGAGCTCACCCGGGTCCTGCCAGCCAGAAGGGAAACCTCAGAGCTCACAAGTCATCAGGCTGAGTAGAAAGGGTGAAGTCAACACTGAACTGAATGCTACTCTGGTCTTGCCTAAGCATGACCCCAAAGGATCAAACTATCTCCAAAATCCTGCGTCTGAGAAAAATTTTCTTGCATCATCTCTTGGGCAATTTCTTCTTCTTATGTTACATTAGTTTCCGCTGTAGAGCAAAGTGAGTCAGTTATGCATAAATATGCATTCATTTACCCCTTCTTTCCCATTATGGCTTCTCACAGGATACAGTTCCCTGTGGTACAGTAGGACCTTGCTGTTTATACATCCCATACAACAGCCTGTGTCTGCTAGCCCCAGACGCTCATTCCATCCCTCCCCACCCCAGCCAGCTTGGCCACGACAAGTGTCTTCCCTATGTCCTTGAGTCTGTTTCTGTTTTATAGGTAGGTTCATTTGTATCATGTTTTAGATTCCGGGTATAAGTGGTATCACATGGCATTGGATAATTTCTCTTCTTCAGAATATCTCGGGACCATCAACAGTTTTCTGAGGCTAAATCTGCTGCCAGGATGTACCTGTTGAGAACTAGTCGCCACAACAGAGGCCCTGGGTCTTCCTTAGTCCCATGTTTCCCGTGAAGAGCTTGACCATTACCCGTGGCGCCCAGTTCTGTTTGGTCTTCTCCAGAAAGTAACCCCCTGCCTCTGGTTAGGGGAGAGGTAGGAATAAGGCGATAGAAGGTCGGGAGCACATTTTTATTTTTCGCACCTTATCCTTCACTCCTGTGGTCCCTGAGGCCTTCCTTAGGGCCGAGTATCTGAAACTTGCTATGTTTCATTAGTATAAATGAAATTTATTATTATTATTATTATTATTTACTTGGCTGAGTTGGGTCATGGTTCATACTTGCAGCACGTGGGATCTTTGATATTTTAGTTTCAGCCTGCAGGATCTAGTTCCCTGACCAAGGGATGGAACCAAGGACCCCTACACTGTGAGCCCAGAGTCTTAGCCACTGGACCACCAAGGAAGTCTCTAAATTCACTTAGTTTTAATTAATATCTTCATCCACAGGCATGTGATTTTCAAATCCCTACCAACTCAAGTCATTCACCAAACTAGTCATTCAAGTCTCATTATCTAACCTCTAACAATCCCTAATCATTTCCAGTCCATTGTGTTCTCTTTCCTACCTCTTTAACCTCACACTTTCATTGATATTTTACTGCCACATGAGGTATTTTAAAAGAAATACATCTATGTTGTATTACACTATTCAAACCACGTTCAAACAGTGTTTAGCCAGAAGTTTAGTGAATTCTTCCTAAACTGCAAACTAACTGCATTCTGAAATTTGCTGGCCTGGGCTCATACCATTGTTTATCTCTTTATTACCTCATTCTACTGATCTGGAAGCTAAGACTTAAAATTATTAAGTTTTTCAAAGTCAAGAGATTATACTTACATCTCAGTGGTTTTATGAGTATTAAATAAGATAAATCACTTATCATAGTTTTTATCTTATGACCAAGTTTTTAAAAAAAGTTTTCTCATGATGAAACACCTGGTACTTATTGATTCTGCAACTTCTGCATTCAGTATAGGTAAGTCTGCAGGGAAAGCGAAAAAGACGAAAAGACACATGAAGGAAGAAGATACACCATGCTCAACCAGGGAATAATGACATTTGTTTGATTTCTGTGTGTGTTTTTTTAATATTTGTAAGTAGCCATGAAACCAAAATACACTGGGAGATCAGTGATGAACCAGTCATTCTTTCAGTAGAGTAGGAATATTTTCTTCTAACGTGAGAAAAATAAGTATAAAACATTCAGTCATTCTTTGGCCACATATCTTCAGAATATCTTTAGAGTATCCTAATGCTGCATTTGGGGTTTCCAGGTAGCTGGGTGACAAAGAGTCTGTCTGCCAAACAGGAGACACAAGTTCAATCCCTGGGTTGGGAAAATCCCCTGGAGAAGGAAATGGCAACCCACTGCAGTATGGATGCCTGGAAAATCCCATGAACAGGGGAGCCTGGTGTCCCGCACTCCACGGGATCTCAAAGAATCCGACATGACTTAGTGACTAAACAACAACACAGTAACAATGCTGTATTTTACTATATTTTCATAAATCCCTTAATCTTTTATTTTTCTATCTTTTTTTGGTGGTGTTGTTCTTGTTTGTTTCCAAGTAACTGGTAAAGTTTCTGCCCGAGGTCATCAAGGGAGGATTCACTAGTACCAGACTAGCCCTTCTACAATAAACAACTAGAAAACAGGGCAAAGTGTGTGAAATGACAGTCTTCAGACACTGGGAGACACGTTACAGAACTGTCATCCCTACAGGAAGAGAAACAAATAAGGTGATCCTTGGGCTCCTTCTGGCTTTCTGCCTGGATGCAGTTTCTGAATTATGGTTTGGGGAGGGGGAAACGCAGGAACACAGTGGTCTCCTTGATCTGAAAAGACAGAGGTCAGGGTTCACAGACTATTTTCTTGGGCTCCAAAATCACTATGGATGGTGACTGCAGCCATGAAATTAAAACAGGCTTGCTCCTTGGAAGAAAAGCTATGACAAACCTAGACAGTGTATTAAAAAGGAGAGACGCCACTTTGACGACAAAGGTCCGTATGATCAAAGCCATGGCTTTCCAGTAGCTGTGTATGGGTGTGAGAGTTGGATCATAAAGAAGGCCGACTGCTAAAGAATTGTTGTTTTTTTGAATTCTGGTTCTGGAGAAGACCCTTGAGAGTCCTGTGGAGTCCCTTGGAGCAAGGAGATCAAACCATTCAATCCTAAAGGAACTCAACTTTGAGTATTCGTTGGAAGGACTGATGCTGAAGGCTCCAATACTTGGGCCATCTGATGTGAAGAGCCAACTCATTGGAAAAGACCCTGATGCTAGGAAAGATTGATAGTAGAAGGGGGCGACAGAGGATGAGATGGTTGGATGGTATCACCGACTCATTGGACATGAGTTTAAGCAAGCTCCAGGAGACAGTGAAGGACAGGGAAGCCTGGCGTGCTGTGGTCCATGTGGTCGCAAAGAACTGGACACGATTTAGCCACTGAACAACAAAGCACAAACATGGTAATGCTAAAGAATCCTAACCACCAGAGCAGAGCACCAGAGGCCTCTGATTACTCTATTGTGTTTATCATCATCTTCTTTTCTAACAGACTCTGATTGCAAGTTACTGTTGTTTGCTGAAACCATTTGTTTCTACTCAAAGTTGACTCTTCTCTGATTGCAGATGGAGAAAATACCCCAGAATATCTCTCTCTAGGCTGCAAGATCACTTAAAGATGGAGACCAAAAATCATTGTCATTATAACAGTAGGAGTCTGCAGAAAGTTTGGTATCAAATTACTTGAGACATCTGTTATAGGAAATGATGTGCTATTTTTGAAAATAGTATGTGAGGCTGCAGCCTGAGTGCTAATCAGTCTAAACATTTTCTTTAGCTATGAATTCCATTTAAAGGAAAGGTTTTTTTCTTAAGGCCATGGATCATTAACATTTCAATATACCAAGCCTAGATCTGGCAACTGCAAGAAGTTTTTCAGAAGGAAGGCACACAACCCAAGGGACTATCTTAATGAGCTGCATCAGGCCAATTAATTTGTGGTGTATTTCAAGCTGAAACAAAGGCCCAGGAATGAGTCTTGCTGTCCCAACCTCCATCATAAAAGTTCTACGAAGCCTCTCCCTCAAGCACTGCAGGGAAGAAAGACAATGGATGGAGCTGAGCCTCCAGGGTCTTGGCAGCCAAGAAAGAAGCAGAGGGGAGGCTCTGCCAGAGCTCGTATCAGTGTGGAAAATCACACCGCAGCTAGCTGCAGCGAGGAATTCTTGAGAATGGAAGGAGCAGACAGCAAAACATCTGATAAAAGCAAAAATTTTAAATTGTCCTGCGGATGCGTTTTATCGTCTGAATCAACAGGTCTCTGAAACACAGGATCTCCTCAGAGATCTTCACTGGCTTCTTGATTGTTCGCAGCTCCTTTTCCCTAAGTCATGACCGCTGATGGCGACACTGGATCCTGGGAGGGTCCTCCTGGAACACTTTCTCAACTGCCTGGGCCCCAAACGCTTCTGTCCCATTTCTTCCATCAGATTAGATCCCCTGCCTGTGGCCACCAGTTCAAATCAGGCCTGAGCTTGCTTATCCGATGCTCTAATTTGAATTGTTTCTACTATGTAACAAAATCAATGTTATGGAGAATAGATAAAAGAAAAATAGAGAATGTTTTTAGAAGGATGCTGAGAAGAACAACTTCAGCCTCAACACCCATAAAAATCCCCACAAGTCTATTTCTGATTCAGAAATTCCATCAGTGCAGATTTACTTCCATGGGTCAAAGCAGAAGAATACACTACCATGCAAAGGGTATGTCGACAGATAATTAAATCATCATTAGTCATCAACCACTTATAGTGAACTTTCCCATTCTAAATGTTTCCAAGGCAACAGAGGTCCTAAGGCTTTGTACGTGAGAAGGTGAAAATATAAACCAATGTACCAACCAAGCGGAAGGAAGACAAGTGGGAGTAAGGAAACGGGGGGAGGTCAGGCGCTGAAGATCTTGGGAAGGGAAGCTCATAAAGAAAACTAAATGGGGAACAAGCACCTGTCCAAGGCCCAACCTGGGCTTCCCAGGTGGCGCTAGCAGAATGCAGGAGACGTAGAGACGGGGGTTCCTTCTCTGGGTCGGGAAGACGCCCCGGAGGAGGGCATGGCAACCCACTCCAGTATTCTTGCCTGGAGAATCCATGGACAGAGGAGCCTGGTGGGCTACAGTCCGTACAGTCGCAAAGAGTCGAACACGACTGGAGTGACTTAGCAGGCACACACGCACAGGCCTAGCTTACCTATTTTACAGTGATGTAAATTACCCTAACACACTTCTAAAGCAGTGGTCCCCAAACTTTTTGGCACCAGAGACCAGTTTTGTGGAAGATAATTCTTCCACAGACTGGGTAGTGAGGATGGTTTCAGAATGATTCAAGGACATTAAATTTATTGTACAGTTTATTTCTATTATTATTATATTAACTCCAGCTCAGATCCTCAGGCATTAGATCTGGGGGGTTGGGGTTCCCTGTTCGAGAGGAACAAGAGCCCAAAATGACCCTTCCCTTAACTATTGATACTTTCAGGAAATGACTGAGTGAAGTCGGTGAGAAGTCATAGTCCCCATTAAACAGAAAAACACATGGCTTCAGCCCATGGTGTCAGGCAGACACTGGATGATTATCAGCCCAGTGGTTAGAGAAAGGGTTCCCATCTGGGAAGTCTGGATTGGGCTCGATTGATCTCCCTGGTTTCATCTAGGAGTCTATGATAAACAACACATGATCTATGGCAGAAGAGCCACAGGGTGGAAAAAGCGATGTGTCATTTCAAAACCAGTAAATGAGACAGCTCTACACCTGAACTGGAATGACTACAGATGCTCAGTTTTACTCTCAATGAATTCCCAGCCTGACAAGAATAACATGTAAAAAGTAATTGAGAAATGCTCATGAAGAAGGATCAGCACTGATAAACTGATGCTTTCAAATTATGGTGTTGGAGAAGACTCTTGAGAGTCCCTTGGCCTGCAAGGAGATCCATCCAGTCCATCCTAAAGGAGATCAGTCCTGAATATTCATTGGAAGGACTGATGCTGAAGCTGAAACTCCAATACTTTGGACACCTGATGTGAAGCACCAACTCATTGGAAAAGACCCTGATGATGGGAATGATTGAGGGCAAGAGGAGAAGTGGGTGACAGAGGATGAGATGGTTGGATGGCATCACCGACTCAATGGACATGAGCAGAGCAAGTTTCGGAAGATCGTGGACAGGGAGGCCCGGTGTGCTGCAGTCCACGGGGTCGCAGAGTCAGACACGACTGGATAACAACAAGGACAGGATGCCAGATGCATCTGGGAGAGGGTCCCACACCTACCCCAGGAGAGGCTTTCCAGGCAGGTTACATCTGAGCGAATGCTTGGAAAAGGAAGGGATGGGTAGGTCCCGGGGAGCGGGGATTCTGTATAGAGGGGGCGACAGTAAAGGGCAGGCAAGGCGTGGGTGGCCGAGCAGAGTGCCTGGGGTGCGTAGAGGGTGAGCCGGGCCAAAGGCCACAGAGGCGGCAGCTGCAGGGTCCCCTCACAGGCCACACCGAGGAATTCTCGGAGACAGACATCCATGCCCATGTGTGTGCCGCTGGTCGCTTCAGTCGTGTCGGACTCCTCGCGCCCCCGTGGGCTGTAGCCCCACGGGCTCCTCCGTCCGTGGGCTTCTCCAAACGAGAAGACTGGACTGGGTTGCCACTTCCTCCCCCAGGGGACCTTCCTGACCCTGGCTCTGAACTCCGGTCGCCTGCACTGCAGGCAGGTTCTTTACCACTAAGCCACCTGGTAAGTATTTGTATGTATATCCCCCACCTTATTCCAGAAAGGATTTAAAGCGGCTGTTGCTCAAAACTTTGGGTTATATTATCAACGCAACTGCGTGTAATTGAAGGATTTTAAGCAGGGAATGACATGCTCAGGCATGCATTTAAGAAAGATTACTGAGGCAACACAGAAAACAAATTGAAAGGGGTACAGGACAAGAGGTGGGACTTCAGGCAGTTAGGGAACAATAGAGGCAATTATAATAATCCACGGGGAAAAAACATAACTAAGGTCTCAAGAAACACAGCGGCACCAGAATGGCGAGGACTGGATAGTTTTGAGATGTACTTAAGGCTGGGCAGAATAATTTCCAAGCTCGTGGGCCGAACGACGCTTAACACTCTGGGACCAAACTGGGCAGGAAGAAATCGCTCAGAAAACATGCCTTGAATTTGAATCAGGGAAACAAGTTATGGAGACAATTTGTCTGATACGAGAAAGCACTGCCGGTGGAGAATAGACAGTTCCAAGTACTGTGAGTTTACTCTGAATTTCCATTGGAACCATCTGCCCAGTTTCTTTTAAGCAGAGCCTTATTTCTTTCAAAAGACAAACGTCTGGTGTTGCCCAAATCTCTTCACTGCGCTTGAAATGACTTTTTGGGTGCATTTTTCAAAGTTGCTGCTGTTGCTAGCAACCCCTCAAGGTATAAAAATATACCTCACTGTCATGTCTAGTTTCCAGCAGGCAGAAACTAGGGGAGGTGATTTTTTTTTTTTTCCCTAAAAGAAAAATCTTCTTCCCAGTTAAAACAAACACTTCACAAAGAAAGTTAACAGCCCAATAACTTAAATTATACATTGTGAGTGAAAATGTCCAGCATAGAACCTGGAATATAGTCCTCAGTCAGTATTTGATGGAACTGAAATCACATTTTAAGAAGAATCTTAGAAATGACCAATTGAAAGAACTGATGAATACCAAATCTCCTAAAGTTCTCTATAATCTTGAATTGGCTAAAAAGTTCATTTGAGTTTTCCCATAAGATGTTATGGAAAAACCTGAAGGAACTTTTTAAGTAACTCAGTAGAATCTAGCCTATAGGGAAATAAATTAGGGTGAGGGAGGACAGGTGAGAATGTATTGGTTAAAAAGAAAGAAAAGAAAAGTATGGTTTTTTCCTGGATAACATGATAATTAACATGACGATCTACATAAAAATGAGACAACCAAAAAAAGAAAAAGTAAATAAATAAAAGATTCAAAGAAAATAGAGTTTTAAATAAATAAATACACAGTGTTAATAATTGTTCTAGATACACTGACAGTAGCAATTGGGAGAAAGGTAACATCAGTGGTAATCTGCATTTTCATCACCTAGTTTTCTCTCTTCTGAATCAATATATCAAAGACTCTCCTGTTGAGTTTAGAGGCCATTCGTTTATTTAATTGTGGACTCATTCACATGACAAACATCACGGAGCGTGACTACTGCTGAGCTTCTGGGGTCAGCACTGGGTCCCTGCCAACACGTCGTGTCTCTCCTCCAGTTTCAAAGACACGTTCCTCCTTTGAATTTCAGGTCTCACCAGAACGGCCTTTTTTAAACTACATTTACTTATTATTTGCTGTGCTGGATCGTAGTTGTGCACGTGGGGTCCTCGATCTTCGTTGAAGCATTCAGGACCCAGTTTCCTGACTCGCCATCGAGTCTGAAAGTCTGAGCCCCTGAACCGCCAAGGGAGTCTCCAGAGTGGCCGTCAGCGCCCGCACCTCTGCCATCGTGTTGTTCGTCGTCTCCTGTCTCTCCTCTTTTCTCCCTGAGTTCTCACCAGAATGGTCTTTAACAGGCTTAGCAAAGTCATACTGCCACAGAATGAAACGCCCCGAGAACGTCATTATTTCAAGAATTAGGAGCAGTTTAAATTACAAACATGTACACAAAGTGTGTACTAAGACTTCATGGCTTATTTGCATGTCCCCAGCTCAGGCAAAACTTTTTACGTCTTAGTGGTTCAGACAGTACTGCTGTCTGTTCTTAGCAAGTATAATACCTCACACTTCTCTACGTTGGGTCCAGTTCACTCTGGAGTCAATTCCAGGGTGTCTCAGGTAAAGGGATCACAGCTGTGTGGACAGCTGGTTTTTCTCTGCCTGTAAGAAGAGGGATGACTACATCAACAGAAGCATTTTCAGTTTTTAAAAAAGTATGAGAACCTATTGGATAGCATGGGCAACTCCACTCTCAGTGCCCCGTGTCGGCCTAAACAGGAAGAAAAGCCGAAAGAGAAGGGCTATATGTCTACATACGGCTGATTCCCTTCTCTGTGCAGCAGAAGATAACACAACATTGTAAAGCAACTCTGTGTGTGTGTGTGTGTGTGTGCACGCTCAGTCACTCAGTCATGTCCACCTGATGGTGATCCCACAGACTGTAGCCCACCAGGCTCCTCTGTCCATGGAGTTTTCCAGGCAAGAATACTGGAGCAGGTTGCAATTTCCTATTCCAACAGATTTTTCCTGACCCAGGGATCGAACACACGTCTCTTGCATCTCCTGCATTGGCAAGCGAATTCCTCATCACTGAAGCTACCTGGGAAGCCCGAAACAATTGTACTCCAGGAAAAATTCTTTTAAAAAGTTGTAATAAGGTTTGAGTTGTCTTCACAGAAGAAGAAACTTCTGAAGCAGAAAATACACTAAAAATAAGACCCATGCCCAAATCATGGGGAGAAGCTAGGTGAAAGGAGAATGGGGCTGAGTCCCTGGGAATAATTCAGAGATCACATGTAATGAACAAGAAACCTGGAACCCAGTCCTGCCCCGTCCACCAGTTAACTGCTCGGCTTAAGCAAGTCCTTAACCTCCCAAGTTTCTATTCCCTCTTCTATTAAAGGAAAAAAAAAGGATTAGATTAGATGGCTTTTAAAGACTTTTTTCCTAGTTCTAAAATTCTACAGTTCTTAATACCTGCAGACTGTCTTTCACATACTCTGACTCCTAGAAACCCTACCTTCTTTTAATAAATTCTGTTTACTTGCAGGTGGTTGGACTATTAAGAAAAGCAAATTGTTTAAATAATGTCTGACTTTTTGACTGGCTTGACTCTCTTAATGGGCCATATATATAATTTTTTTTTTCCGGGTAGTGATTTTTCAGGTACATCAATCAAATAGCCAGTATTTATTGCGTGGAGCTAATTAACTTTCAAAATGGCATTTTCATTTGTAACGCAGGGTTGAGATTTGAACTCAGATCTCATCAATGGAAAGCAGCTGCACTAATAACCCAAGCCCCCTAATTCTGCCAGCTTACCCTCACCATAAATGTGTGATTAATCGCAGGTTTAAGGGAGTTCTCAGTTACTGTGAAAACAAATCATTACCAGAAACTGGCATTCCCAATTTATTTTATTTATTTTATTTTTATTTTTATGACTTAGACCCCATTCTCCATATTTTCCATATGTTTGGGGTCCTTTTCATCCATTCAGCACCTCACAGAGAGCTCAGCTCACCCCTATCTCCTACTGGGTCATGACGAACAAGAGAATTTTGTTGTTTTCACTTTTCTGTTTCAAAGGTGGTAGAAACGTGAGCACTCCTGAAGAAGAGGTGAGCGAACGTGTGGGGCACAGTGAAGGCAGAGACGAATGAGTTACCCCTGGTGTCAGGCCCATGCGGCGAGCACATCTCCCCCCTGTGAGATCCAGGGACGTGCCCACTGAGCGGCCAGAGAGCTGGCAGGGGGCTCTGAGAGGGGCTTAAGCGTGTGCTCAGTCACGTCAGTCGCGGCCGACCCTGCGACCCCACGACTGCAGCCCGCTAGGCTCCTCTGTCCATGGGGTTTCCCAGGCAACAATATTGGAGCGGGCCCTCCTCCAGGGGATCTTCCCGGCCCAGGGATCAAACCCACGTCTCCTGTGTCTCCTGCATTGGGAGGTGGGTTCTTTACCATGGCATCATCTGGGAAGCCCCTGGCAGTGCCCTATCTGCACCTTTCCCCCATAATAGGAGGAAGTTATATAAGGAACTCTAAAGAATTCAAACTCTTGGCTCTTGCTTGTTGAGGGCAATGAGAGTAAGTTGACCAAGTTCGGGGGGCATTTGAGGGATACTGTGAGTAAATTTACTTAGGGGACAGCCAGCTGCAAGTCAAGACATGGAGTCCAAAGCAGTGACAACTGCCACAAGAATCAAATGGAAAGAGACACATCCTCTGAAGATGCCAGGGACGAAGAGAGCATAGAAGCCTGAATCTGCAGTCACTGGGGGCAGCCTCTCTTAGTGGCCCCTAATATTCTACTGAGCTGCCTCTCAAATCTGCGACCTCAGGTAGAACAGCATTTCCGATTGAGCACCAGTAGGAATTAACTTATTTGACAACAGTTAATAAGACTCTCCAGATCAGGCGGGCTGGTGTGTGGGTGTGTGTGTGTGTGTGTCTGTGTGTAACTTAGCCTTACACTCCAAGATCTTCAAGGTCATTCAACTTCATGAGCACATTTCGGCGGTATCTACAAATTGCCTTCATTCTGTATCTTGTGAGAGACACGGACCTCTCTCCTAAGATCGGTGGGTAATGCAAAGGAATGGATGTTCTAAAGGAAGTTCCTGCTCTTGCTGAACTATTTACATCTCACATAAGGGTTCTCTTCTCCCACTGGCCTCGCCTTTCCCCAGACAGTGTCATCCGAAGTCGCTTCTGTAGAATCAGTAAGATGGATTGATTGCAAAAGGAAGTTTGAGGTTAAACAGATTGGAAGTTAAACAATGAAACAAAATGGTTTCATTGCCAGATATCACAGTGATCAACGGAGCAGCTGCGTGCATGAACATTCCACTGGCTGACCCAACTTCAGGATACCTCTCACTGGCTCACCCCACTTGAGGAAACCTCTCACTGGCTGACCCCACTTGAGGA